>KQ998949.1:18413-36605 GCA_001598015.1 Dorcoceras hygrometricum
CCTCACGACTCGAAACGTCATTGAGACTCTACATGATATGCGTCTCACTTTGACCCGTTTGCCGACTCACTTGGGGTCATTAGGCGTCGGGATTGGGTGAGACCCCGATTCGATGCATCGTTGTCGAGGATTCACCGCTCGCAGACATGCGTGGATATCCTATGCTATCTGAGGAGATAATAGTGTATAAATCTCTGGCCAGAGTACTAGAAGTGTTTTAGGTAAATGTGTTTACCTAGTTGCACTCGCGATGTCACTATTCGATCTCCAAGATGTATGCATAGCTATCGGATCTATAGTGACTCTCGATTTACCAATGGTCGTTGATCTGATCGGGATATATGGATTGAAAGGACCGTACTGTACGCTAACCATGACCGACTGGTTCTTGCAGGCACTATCAGTGATACCTAGGGGATCATGGGGCGATGTTGCTAGACGCTTTACCATGATCCGTTGGGCAGGTCCGGAATTGTGATTCCGGAGCCACAATGGTTGTGGGCCCACGACTAGCTGTATCCCTGAACCATTGAGGGTCACACAAGTACTGGATTCGAGATTCCCGCACGGATACTCAGCTCAATGTGTTGAGCATACGAAGAGGATTTTGGGGAGTGCGACTTCCCGAAAGTCAACATAGGTCAAATCGTGATTTGTCGATGTTGAGGGGCAAAACGGTCATTTTGCAATTTAGGGTTAGATGATCTGAAAAATTGTTTTTCACATCATAACATCCAGTTTTGGAAAATGAGTCGATCGGTCCGATTTGATCGGCGATCGGAGTTACGATGAAGTCGCAGCAATGGATATCGTCATTTGGACCCGGGCCCGATGGGCCGGTCCAAGTCCATTGTTAGTCTACTTAATGTAGACTTAAGGACTTTAATCTTAACTTACAACATAACTCTCACAACTTAACCTAACCCTAGCACTAAGTATCGCCGCCCCTTCCTCCTTCTCCAAACGCCGCCGCCGCCCGCCGTGCGCCGCCGCCTCCGCCCGTCGTCGCCGGAAATTCGTTTCCGGCCAACTCAACGAGGAGAATCCTTTCGTGCAGAATTCGTCAGCGCTTCTAGTGCAGCCTGACGAAGGAGTCTCGGTTCTGGTCGTGGACCGGATTGGCGATTATCTACCGCAATCTACCGAGAAGAGCCGGGTTCTTGTAATTCCGGTTGGAGCCAGGCACAAGTGCCAGCAAGGTATTCGTTTGAGCGCCCTATGTATGTTGAATTATGAATTCTTCTATTTTCGTATTGATCGTCTCCCGGCCTTTATTCTTTGTTCTTCCGCTGCCTCGCCGGGGGGCGGATCCGGATCCCCAACAGGATCTACCTCCTCCTCGGAAGGCGAGGGCACAAGTAGTCCACCTAGCAAAGCTTCACGTAAGAGACTTTTAGCTAGGATAAATGCTGATGAGGCTAGGCTAATTGCGGAGGGACGTCCTTGGTATGAGGTTAGAGCGTCCTTGCTTCAAGAATCTGATAAGGCTACCATTAAGGACCTATCTGGCTTGTCTGATCACTACGAGATTATGATTCCCGTGGTCAAGGACCGAGCCCACCTTCCTCCCGAGGGCTATCATCCTTCTACCTTAACCAACTAGAAATGGGTCTTAGATTCCCTGTTCCCCGGTTTATTTAGACTTTGTGCGATCATTTTAAAGTCATTCCTAGCCAGTTAACCCCAAATTCGTATAGCTATTTACTAGACCTCGGGGTTCTTTTAAGATTTCACCGAGCTCCTCTTTCTCTTCACTTGATTTATAGTTTAACCCAAATACGACAACAGGATGTCGGGAAATTTTTCATAGGTTTGAGGCCCGAGTATGGGTTTATCAAGGGGAACCCGACGTCTCACAAGGGTTGGATGAATCGGTATTTCTTCTTGCGTAGTAATGTTCAAGCAGGGGTGGCTTGACATTGCAATATGTCTTGGTCCGAGAAGCCAACGAGAAAGGCTTCCCCCTGCCTGCACAAGAATATGATCCATCTTCTTTCCTTGATTCTATGAGTGTGAGATGTTTTGACGCTCAGGATTTAATTCGAGAGGAACTTCTATGTCATTTTGGTTTTAGCCGAAAGGGGGTAGTGGTGGAGGGGGATTTAGGTATAGTTTTTTATTGCTCCTTTTAGTATCTTTCCTTCGCTCTTGAGTTTATCTGATCATCCCTATTCTTTTGCAGCGGATAGAATCATGAAGGCTCATCTATTGTAAGCTTACAAAAAAACAAGGTTCAGGAACAACCAAGGGCGACAAGGAGGTGGGAACTTCTCTTCCCGATCAGCCGGGGGTTGAGGTTATTCCTTCATAACTCTCTCGATTACTACCACCACCGTGGCCTTTTTCCAAAACTTTGCTCCTGAACTTGATCTCCCAGTGATCAGCTCGACCTCCGACCAAGCAATTACAGAGGCCTTAGCTACAAATTTTATGCAGGTATATATATTTTCCCTACCTTTTACTCGCTTGATGCTTTTTTACGCGCGATAATCATTTTTTATGGTATAGGCCCTGGACTGGGGGGTTGAGCTATCTCGGCGGGTTTCCAATGCCCGAGAAGTGGTTCGATCCTCTAGGCGGTCGCTGGATAAGATGATGCTCCAGCATGATAAGCTAATGAGGGATCTTGAAGATGTCCACGGGGCTTCTGACGCCGAGAAGAGATCTCTCACAGATAAGCTGGCTGCCTCGGAAGCTTTCGTGGCATGTCTTCAAGAGGAGATGAAGAAGATGAGGTAGGAGGTTGAGGCGACATGGGAAAAGAGGAAAGAAGATTTCCTCAAGTCTTCAGAGTTTGATCGGTTATGCTCCGCCAAGGCATTATCTTTCTTTGAGCAAGGTTTTAACTGGTGTTTGGCCCAATTTAGGGCTAACGATTACTCGGATACTGTGCATCCAGCATCATTCCTCAGCGTTTTGAAGGCTCTGGAAGACTTTCCTGAGGAAGGCGAAGTGGAGTCTTCTTCTGCTCCCAAGAAATGACTTTTCCTTCTTCTATCTTTTGAATATCATTGTAATGTTTCCCAATTTAATGAAAAACTTTTTTGTGGTCTATTACATTTTTTTCCTTTTCTTTGGATAGATCGTGATTTTAATACGAGTAGTTACTCAGACACATAGTATATCAGGATTTCGTTTTCTTAGATAGGACCGCTATCCCAGTAAATTTTGGCCAACCTGAGTTGGGTGCCGAGTAGATCGGTTTTTTGCTTAGATAGGATCGCTATCCAAGTAGAATTTAGCCAACATGAGTTGGTAATCGGGTGCCGATTAGAGCGGTCTTTTGCTTAGATAGGATCGCTATCCAAGTAGAATTCAGCCAACGTGAGTTGGTAATCGGGTGCCGAGTAGATCGATCTTTTGCTTAGATAGGATCGCTATCCAAGTAGAATTCAGCCAACGTGAGTTGTAAATCGGGTGCCGAGTAGATCGGTCTTATATTCTTCTTGGTTTGCCAAAAAGTATCTTTCATTGATATGTTTCTAAGTACAAAAAGCAGCCATGATAGCTTAAGAGTAGTACTTTCTTAGATGACTGATGTTCCACGGTCGCTTACTTCTTTGTCCATCAGCGTATTCCAGGTAATAACCGGATACTCCTGCCTTTTCCACTGTTCGGAAGGGTCCTTCATATTTTGGATCTAGTTTCCCTCTTTCCCCCTGGTATTGGATTCTTATCATCACCAAATCTCCTACTGTGATATGTCTTGGTCGCACTTTTCTATTGTAAACTCTGGCCATTTCCCGTTGGTATGCTATCATTCTTACGGTTGATCGATCCCTTTTCTCGGTTATATGATCTAGATCCAGTTTCCGTAGTGCATCGTTCTCCTCGGAATAGAAACAAATTCTCACACTTTCTTGCCCAATTTATGCGGGTAACACTGCTTCAGTTCCATATACCATGTTGTAAGGTTTTCTCCAGTTGCTGTTCTTGGAGTTTTTCTTTAAGCCCACTATACACTCGGGAGCTCCTCCACCCATTTGCTCTGGACTGTTTCCAACCGGGTTTTTAAAGAGTGCACTATAGATCTATTAGTGACTTCAACCTGTCCATTGCTCTGTGGATATGCCACTGATGTGAATACTTGTTCAATTTTTAATCCTGAGCACCATTCTTTTAGCTTAGCACCACTGAACTGTCGACCATTATCCGATATAATTCTTCGAGGGATCCCAAATCGGCATACTATATTCTTCCATAGGAATTTAAGCACTTCTCCTTCAGTTATCCTGGATAATGCCTCGGCTTATACCCATTTTGAAAAATAGTCCACAGCCACTAACAAAAACTTCTTCTGTCCCATACTTACCGGAAACGGTCCAACAATATCCATTCCTCACTGATCAAAAGGGCAAGAAGACACAACCTCTTTCATCAACTCGGATGGTCGCTGCTGCAAATTAGCGTGCCTCTGACAACTGTAACACGCTCTTACCAGAAAAGTGGCATCTTGTTGCATGCTCGGCCAGAAGAAGCCGGCTAAAAGAACTTTTCTTGAAACAGCCATACTACCCAGATAGTACCACAACATCCTTCATGAATTTCTCTGAGAACGTAATCTGCTTCTTTGGGACCTAGGAACTTCAATAGAGGACGGGAGTAAGACCTTTTGAATAAGACATCATCGAGAAGCACAAAGCGAACCGCCCTCTTCTTCAACTCTCGAGCTACCTGTGGATCGTTGGGGATTTTCCCGTTCCGAAGATATTCACAAATATTATATCTACAATCTGTTTCTCCAATCTCCATCACCACTCCTGCCTGTTCAATTTGTGAAACCTTTTCATGTAGAGGCAACTAGTTTTCGGCTCCCGAGTTTAGCGAACTAGCCAATTTGGCCAATTTGTCAGCTTTCTCGTTTTCTCCTCGGGGTATTTGTTTCAATGTGAGCTCCGCAAATTTTTCTTTCAAATCATTCAGAGTATCGACATATCTGCGTAATTTCTCATTTTTTATTTCCTAGTTCCCAATGCTTTGTTGTACCGCCATTCGTGAATCGGAAACAAGATGAGGTGGGAGATGCCCACACTCCTTGCCATGCGAAGCCCAATGAGTATAGCTTCATACTCTGCTTCATTATTGGATGCTCGAAAGTCTAAACGAACTGAGATACTGGTTTCCTTCCCCAAGGGAATACGACGATGATCCCTACTCCACTTCCCGATTGAAAAGAGGACCCGTCCACAAACATTTTCCATACAATCTTTTCTTGCGTATGTACTGTCTCAGCTATAAAATCGGGGAGCACTTGTGCTTTGATTGCTGTCCGAGGTTTAAACTTGATATCATATTCTCCGAGTTCAGTGACCCACTTTACCAGCCGGCCTGAGGTATCAGGGTGATTGATTATATGCCCTATTTCGCTATTGGTGAGCATGCTGATTGGATGAGAAAGGAAGTAGGATCGGAGACGATGAGCAGTTATTACCAATGGAAAACCAGTTTTTCCTGAGTGGTATACCTTACCTCGGCTCCCTTCAAGGCGTTGCTGAGGAAATAGATTGGTAAATGCTCTTTCTCTTCTATTCGTACGAGGACTGAACTAATTGCCTCCTGAGTTACCGCTAAATACACGGATAGCTCTTCTCCTTCTCGGGGTTTATTGAGTATCGGGAGCTGCAGTAAATACTCTTTGAGTTCTTGGAACGCCTGTTCGCTACGCTCATCCCACTCGAAGTTCTTATCATTCCTCAAAACTTTGAAAAAAGGTAGGCTTGTATCCGCAGACCTTGATATGAATCGTGAAAGAGATATTATTCTTCCAGTTAACTTTTGTACTTCTTGAATGTTCCGAGGATAATTCATGGAGGTTATTGCCTGTACTTTCTCCGGGTTGGCCTCAATCCCTCTCGGGTTACCATATATCCTAAGAATTTACCCGTTTTTATCCCGAACACACATTTCTTGGGGTTAAGATTCAATCCATATTTATGCAAAGTATGAAAGGTTTCTTCAAGATCCCTAATGAAATCTCCTTCTTCTCGTGACTTGATCAAGATATCGTCTACATAGACTTCTACATTTCTCCCGATTTGTTCCCTGAAGACTTTATCCATTAGTCTCTGATAAGTAGCCCCTGCATTCTTGAGACCGAATGGCATAACAGTATAATAGTAAGTACCATCTGCAGTAATAAAACTAACCTTATCTTGATCCTCCCGAGCTAAGGATATCTGATGGTACCCCTGATAGGCGTCTAAGAAACAAAGTAATTCATGTCCCGCCATAGAGTCTACTAATTGGTCGATTTTCGGCAGTGGGAAGCAATCTTTAGGACATGCTTTGTTTAGATCCCTGAAGTCCACACACATTCGCTAATTTCCCAAAGCCTTTACCAATACTACGTTAGACAGCCATGTTGGGAAGAGCACCTCTCGAATATGTCCAGCTTTTAACAATTCCCCGACTTGATTCCTGATTACCGCATCTTTCTCAGGCCCAAAGTGTCTACGATTCTGGATGACAGGTTTGCACCCTGGAAGGGTATTGAGGCGATGCTCCATAACCTGTAGTTCCACCCGTAAGAGATCAGCCGATGTCCATGCAATAATTTCCCTATTCTTTCTTAAGCACTGAATTAACGATGCTTTGATTTCATCGGATAACGCCCTCACTACCCTCACTACTTCCTCTGCAGTTGTCAAGGTAATTTCTTCGCTATCTTCCTCAATTGAAACCTGAGAACCCTCCTTGGTTAAATACATCCTTACAAGTTGTTTCCCGAGGTCGCGACAAGTGTTGGGAATTTTGTGCCTTCTGCTCTATACAAACTTCTTCCACATAGCATTTTCGTGCTATTTTTCTATCTCCACAAACTTCCCCCACATCCCCTGCCACGGGATACTTTACTTTCTGATGAAGGGCCGAAGCTACGGCCATAAAAGCTACCATAGCAGGACGTCCCAGGATAATGTTGTAAGAGGATGGTGCATCAATTATTGTGAACCCGATGACCCGTGTCTTTTTCTTTTCCCCATTTCCTAATGACAGTGGCAAGTATACTTCCACCTCGGGTTCCAAAGAATGCCCAGTGAACCAAACACAGGCATTTTTATAGGACTAACAGGGTAGTCTCCCAGATACATCTGTTCCATAGCCCCTTTAAACAATATATTCACAGAACTTACTGAATCAATGAAGATGCGAGCTACGTCGTAATTTGCGGCCATGGCTCGGATGACGAGAGCATCATTATGCGTCTTGACGTCCTCGGGTAATTCATCCGAGCTAAAGGATATAGTGGGGCCACCCCGATCTTCCGCTGTTAACACCTGCATTGTTTCCAACCGGTGTTTGCCAGACTTTCTCGCTCTGTTCGAATCTCCATCCGTGGATCCTCCTGAGATCATATTAATAATCCTCCGAGGAGGAGGGGAAATCTGTGATCTACGTTGAATGTCTCTGGGCTCTTGGGAAGGTTCATTCTTCCTTCCTTCCTTCCTTCCTTCCTCTTCTCTTGATAATACGCATGCCGCTCCCGCTCTCTTTTCGATGGTAATTCTATGCCAACCAATAGCTCTCTCACATCGGGATGATTTTGTACTATGCGTTCCAACTCCTGGTCAAGGTGTCTACAACCATGAGTAGAGTGACCATATATTTTGTGAAAATTACAAAATTTGTCGGACCGTGGTCTCTGGGGTCCTCCCTCGCTACTCCTCGGCCTCCGAATCAATTTTCTATCATCACAAATCTCTAGTGCCTTGACCTTACTGACTTTTAACGTTGCTTTTGACCCAATCTGTCCCAAAAAAAGAGGTTCTTCAGGATGCTGTGATCGGGGGTAAGGCCTTTCCCCTCGGATGTCCCTAGGAGGTCTTCCAGCGGCCTTTTGATCATTTCTCCTAGCACTTTGTACTTCTTCCACATTAACATATTTTTCCGCCCTGGTTAAGAGCTCATCAAAAGTTTTGGGAGGCTTCTTTATCAAATATCTGAAGAAGTACCCTCCCCACAAGCCTTGCGTAAATGCCTCGATCAAGAGATCGGGAGTGGCGGAGGGTACTTCGATGGTGGTTCCATTGAATCGTCGAAGATAGTCACGTAAACTTTCCTGTTCCTTTTGCTTCACGTTAAACAGATTTAATGTAGTCATAGGTTGTTTTTTACTGCTGGAGAATCGGTGTAAAAAGATCTTGCTAAAATCCTGGAAACATGTGATCTTTCCTGCTGGTAACAAATTAAAACCATTGCTGGGCTGACCTGACAAGGGTGGTTAGGAATACCCTACATTTGATTGGATCGAGGTATTGATGCAATAAAGTAGAATTTTCGAAATGGGAAAGGTGCTCCTCCGGGTCCCCAGTGCCGTCATATTACCCAATGCTGAGGAATTTGAAGTGTGGAGGTAATTCTGCGGATAGGACATCTTTTGAAAAAGGAATGCTACGATCTGTCGATGAAGATTGGGCTGGCTGAGAATCTTTCAATCGTTGCACCTCTTCTTGCAATTTCTTAACTTCTTCGATTTGAGATAGAGATCCTGGCTCTGGTTGTGTTTCTCCCCGACGAGCCAATACCTGTTCCACCGTGGAGGCTACCAGTTGCATAATTTGTTCTGTGGTGAGAACTTCCCCTCTACTCGGTCCTCCCAAAGAGCTCTCTTGATCATTGTTTCTGGACTCTCCACTGTTTTGCGCTCTATTTCTCCTTGGTGGCATTTTCACTCTCTTTTTTTTGGTTCCCACAGACGGTGCCAATTGATGCTATCTCAAATTCTTCTTCGGTTCCCGACCAGAGAGTTACACCTCGTCACCCGAGGAGATTCAGACACACTTCTATAATTTTCCAAGATTTGTTTCGTGGTGAGAATATTTATGAATGTTTTTGATGATATTTGGCTGTTTTTGAAAGTATATCCCCATGAATTGCAACGGACTGGGGTATTTATAGGGGAAGAGACCTTGATTGCGTGTACGCCACCTGGCCACTCATGACTAGGTATGGGTTTGTCGGTCTGGCGTGCACACGTAATCAGACAGTATAGTCCTGACAACACGCTACCCAGATTAATCATTACAAGGTATGGGCTGAGCAGCTTTTTCGGGGTCCCCGGGAAAGTATAGATGATGCTCGGGAAAATGGCAAGTGCAGGTTTCCTCGGGGTCCGAGTAGAATCTCTTATCCTAGTATCAATCTTGAATTTTGATGTAAAAAAATTCTTTCTACATTTTCACGAGAGAACTTACGTTGTCGCCCAACACTTGCTGATATTAAACCTCCAGTTCTCCCGAAGTTCATGTGTAAAAGCATTGGCCAAGGTCGTCGGACTATCATTTATTGTTAATGGTCGCATAAGGTTTTGAACATATTTTGTCTTAAATCTCAACCGTACATGATCCTCAACTTGCTTTATAGTATTGGAAAAATGAGTTTATAGGGGGTGGGGTGGGTGTGTGGGGGAGGGATGAATAAGTCTTTTAAATTTTCTTTTGAAACGCTATGGTTTAGGCTCAGTTGAGTTACCAACTGAGCTTGTCCGTGTTAATTTTCAAGCTGTAAAAATAATTTATACGGAAAACAACTTGATCAATCAGTGAACAAAAATATTCTAAATTAAAAGAACAGAAGAAATTTGTTTATGTACGTTCAAAACTATACTTTTACGTCTATTCATTCAATGTGGAATGATTTTCACTATAAGGTTTGACCTGATTACACAAACTAATCAAACCCACTTAACTCAGCTCGCATCTAATCTGAATTCGTAGTATACCCACACCTAATAAAACAGGGCTCTGTTAGTTTACAAAAAAAACATTCGCAAACTATGAATCTTCTATATAGTACTAAGCCTGAGTTGATTAAAAAAAACCGAGCTAAAATTGTACATTCAAAGTGTAAACACAGATGTTATCGAATACTTGAAACATAGTAAGCCACTAAAAATTTAATCATTAGAAGGAATGTAGTACAACGTTAGACAATCACCAAAATTTAATCACTAGAAGATCATTTAATTTTTGCATTTCTATGCACAAAGTCTTGAATTTTGATGTCAGAAAATTCTTTCTACATTTTCGCATTTTCGCGAGAGCACTTACGTTGTCACCAGACACTTGTTGATATTAAACCTTCAGTTCTCCCCAAGTTCATGTGTAAAAACATTGGCCAAGGTCGTCGAACATATCACGTTGAGATCCTTCGAGTTGGTAACTCAGCTTAGAGTTAAGCCAAGGGTTGTAAGACAGTTTTAAAAGGATTTTCGTGAAAAATTGTGAATGAGTTCATTCAACTCCCCCCATTTAGAAATCCTGAGCTGTTATTTAACTTTCTTTTCGATCCCAACATCCAACAATATCCCCCTTTTTGATTAACACAAAACTTTGAAAAACAAATGCACGAATAAGCAGATTGAAATATTTCTCCCCTTTTTGTGTGAATCAAAAGGGATCGAAATCTTGTCTCCCTTTTAATATTTAAAACAAAACTTCCCCTTAACACAACACGGGGTTTTTCAATTTTCGAAAAGAACACATTTTGGACAGAAAACAACATGCATGATATGAATTTTTAAAAACTGATCATATGCCACTGACAATTCTCATCTATTCAGATTAGAAGATAAATGAAGATTAAATTCACCGGACTCTTCCATGTTTCTCTGTTTCTGTCCCATGCGCTATCAACAGCACAACCAAAACCAAAGAAAATGGCGCCCACACAGATTACGCGTAATCTGCATCAGGTCGATAGAAGATATTAATGTTATTCAAGATTCATTACACCACTTTCTCTTTAGTAAAATGAGTTTTAAAATCTGTACAACGTTTTTGTAGCATAGATACAAAAAACAAGTAAAATCAAATTTGCTGAAACTGAATGAACTTAATAAGAAAATCCAAAGTTGAACGAGGGCTACTGATTTTTGCTTATATACATAGATTAGGATATTAATGATAAAAGAATTTACAGAATCTCTTCCATTTTTCCCTAATCTTAGTACAACAAGATTAAATATCTTGGCATCCACACAGATTGCACACGATCTGTGTCAGCAAGACAGACGAGATATTGTTGCACTTTTCTTTCGGAAAATTGCTCCACATTTCGACAATCATTACTCCCCCTATCTTTATAAAATAATCTCGAAAACTTTTTAAATATAGTTTGCATCATAGATACATCTCGGAAACAAAAATATTTTGGTAAAATCATCTCAAGACTAGATTTTAAAATTTTATGCTCATTTTACTCAGACTAAGAGATAAATGACCTTTGAATTCATAGACTATCTTATATTTCTCTCTAATTTTGGTACATCCAAAATTAAAGATCTTGGTGTACACATAGGTCTCGTGCAACCTGTGTCAGCTCGACAGAAGATGTACATATGTAGCTATCTGTAATTCGAAAACCATTACACTCCTTGTCTTCATAAAATGAACCTGAAAATAATTTTGAAACCTTTAAAATTTTCAATTTTAAAAAGAATGCTCTTTCAAGATCAACCTGCTCTGATACCACTTGATAGTATCAGAAAACAGATCGCGTCTAAGCTGAATCAGCATGTAGCCGAGCTGCGTGCGATTTGAAAGAAAAAAAATGAGTTGCAATAGCTTTGGTTCTTGAAATTCTTGAGCACCGAGAAGTACATCAGATTATGTATAGAAACCAAGCGGAAACATCTGAATATATTCTATAAGATTTAAAATCGAATACTGATGGTTTAAAATAATGTGATGCAGAAAGTAATAAAAATCATACGCTGAAATTTGTTTATGCAAGTTCGGAGCCTCACTCTTACGTCTCCTCTTATTTCAAATTTGGAAGGCTCTACTAGAAGAATTTGATCTTACACTACGTACAGACCCACTCAGCTGGGACTTACCCAATCTCCAAAGCTGAACTGTGAGACCCGAAAGCTGATAAGATTAATTGAGTTAATTAATCGGGTTTTGTTGAGATCAGCTTTGAGTTGTTGCATTTGGAGAAGCTATCGGGTTCTGTTTGTTCTTAGAACAGCTTTGGTTAGTTGAGTTCTTTCGTGGAAGCTGTTCAGTAGTTAGCGCAAGTCATCTCTGAATGTTGGCACTCAGCAGTGGTGACGTCAGCAGTAGTGGTTGTATTCAGCAGTCGTAGCGAGCTCAGCAGTCGCTGAGCAGTAACAAGTGCGCTAGCGTGTTTCAGTAGCGGGTGCTTGTACGTCGTCGTTTGGATTAGTTGGAATGACAGTGTTTTGGGGTTAGCGAAGAATAATCAGCTGTGAGTTGCGTTAGCGTCAGCTGGGTGAGAGATCTGTTGTAGCGTTGTTAACATCTGTTGGTTAGTATTCAGCAGTGAGTAGCGGGTGACGTGTCCAGTTGCGACAGTAGTTCTCTGCGACGTCGTTTGAGTTAGTAGCGATCGTTGCTTTGGCTTAGTGAGAGATCTGTTGCAAGATCTGTTTTGTGAGCGAGAATATCAGTTGATAGTTTAAGTTGTCGGTGGAGCTGTTCTTATTTTCTGTCAGCAGTGAGATTAAATGAGAGCTTGTCTTTGTTCTCTATTATTGTTCCCGACACTTAGAATATTTCTCGATTTCCAAATTCTGTCGCGATACCCTAGCTACTGTTCACCGAACCTTATCTTCTTCGATTGCATGTGGTAGGCAGCTCCGATGAAGGCGAGAGTGGTAGCATTGTGTTAGGACCGAAGGATAGGAAATAAATGCAAGCAAGCGCTGCTACTGATAATCAAAAATTTGCGCTGCTATTAAGAGGTGCAATACCTCGGGTTCTTGAACATTAAAATACTAGAGCACCGGAGACAGATCTGGTATGTAATAAAAACATGCGGAAAACACCAGAACTGAATCCTAAATTTTAAAACAATACAAACAGATTTATGTTCAACATAAATCTGTTCGACTGTGCAAGTGTGCAATCTGAAATGTATGCGTGCGTGCTAAATTAAAGTATGCGGAACTGTAAATAAAAGAAAACAATACAATGATATTTGTTTATGAAAGTTCGGAGCTCAATCTCCTACATCTCCCCTTTTTCCTCCTCGGAAGGTTCCACTAGAAGAAGAGTCACCGAGCCTCGCTCCAGGTGAAATCCAAGCTTCAACAAGTGCGCACCAGCCGCAACTGTGTGTCTAACTAAACAAGAACTTTTTTGACGTCTCTGTTCAAAGACTAATGAGTCACCGAGCCTCGCTCCAGATGAACTCCTATCAGCACCAATGCACACCAGCCGAAACTGTGTGTCTAACTAAACAGGAACTTGTTTTACGTCTCTGTTCAAAGACTACAATGATAGTTTTGTGTTTGTGATTCACTCGCTAATCTAAATAGCTCAACTCACGAAATGTGCGAGTGAATCTGTGTGTGAGATTTTTACAATAAAACGCTCAACTCTCTGTTTCTATATTTCTCACACACTAGGGAAGTTGCTTCTACAAAAGCTAATTCTAGCTTAGCTGTCAACTGCAATAAGCTTCTCTATGTATGATAGTTGACAGCTTCGCTTCAGGTTTATCTTCCCTTTGATTGTTGTCTCCTTTTGATTTAATCTTTTCTGTGCAACAACAACCGTATTTCTTCAATGGCGCTTCTCGTATATAAAGCCTCTGTTCAAATTTCTTCCCGTTTGACACACTTTTCTTCCCGTTCAAATGTGTTCCTTGAAGTACCGACAGGGATTGTCCTTGTGTCCTTTTCTTTTGCAGGATTTTATCGTCTTTTTATTTGGCTTAAAGATTCCAGCAGCTGATCTAAACCAACATCTGATTAAGCTCAGCAGTTGACTACTAATTAGTCAACTGCTTCGCTTCTTTGTGTTCAACTGCTGATCAACAACTAAATGCTTTGAAACGGCTGATTTCTTCAACATCTGAAGCACCTTACTGCTGAATCACTCTTCTGCTGAATCATTGCTAGGATTTTATCGTCTTTTTATTTGGCTTAAAGATTCCAGCAGCTGATCTAAACCAACATCTGATTAAGCTCAGCAGTTGACTACTAATTAGTCAACTGCTTCGCTTCTTTGTGTTCAACTGCTGATCAACAACTAAATGCTTTGAAACGGCTGATTTCTTCAACATCTGAAGCACCTTACTGCTGAATCACTCTTCTGCTGAATCATTCTTCTGTTTACTGCTGATTGCCTCACTTGATCAACATCTCTGCTTCAACATCTATCACCAGCTTTTGCCTTTCTTCATGTAATCAACAACTGTTAGCTTCTGAAATAGTATCTACCAACAGTTTCTGTAATAGTATCTTTCTTCGACAGCAACCTCAACAGTAACCTGCTCTTTCAACAATTATGCGATGCAACTTTCTTCAACACATCAGACTTCTCCTGTTGATATCTGCACACTGCATAGAATTGTTAGAAACACAGTAACAAATTTTGTGTAATTCAAAACTCATATCTGGATCTATTATCCAGATCCATCACGTTGGACTCCTCTTACTGAGACGCTTCATTTGGATATTGTTTTTGAACATTTTCTTGAAGCTGGTGAGGTGTGTGAAGACATCTCCCTTATGTAGTCCGTTGGAATAAGCGTCGGATTTCGCTCCTAGATTTTTGGGGTAAGTCAGTTCCTGCCTTTAAGCTTGTTAGATCTTTCTGTGGTGTTTGATGAGGTAGGATAGCACTGGTTGAGTGTAGCTCCCGGCTGTTGCTTTTCTGTGCTTCGGATTTTGAGTAGTTGTTGTGTTGTCGTTGAGCAGGTGGTGGATCTGCGTCATTGTGGCAATCTGCTTTGTTGTAATTAGAGCTCAGAAGATTTGAGGTACGGATGTGAGCTTGTTTACAGCTTAGGATTGAGCATGGATTATATGTTTGCTTGATGTGTATGCTATGTGCTGTTATTACCTGTGCCTGTGTTATAATATCAGCTGTTGCATTTGCATACACGCATATTGATGTCGAGCCCTGTTTTGCTAGCTATGCCTGTTCTGTTGAATTGTGAGTACCAGGATGCTATGTTCAAGGACGAGCGGGTAGTTCCCGTATACCTTGGAGGCTGAGCGGGTAACTCCCGTACCTCAATCTCCCTTATGGGTTTGTTAGCTGCTATGAGCGGAGTGGGTAGCTCTCACATCTCATGAGTGAGCAACAGCAGGTGGAGCTGTTTGTTAGCATTTGGTATGATGTACTGGAGATGAGTGGGTAGCTCCCATGTGCTCAGTATACCCGTGGCCACTACTGATTGTTCCTTTGATAAGATCTTGTTGTTGAGCTGTTGTTGAGATCCTTTGGCTCCTTTATTTCGGTTGTAGCCTTGATCCCTTGCATAATGTGCATATTTATCTGTGTTTTCCTTATGCTGTTTATGCTGCTCTTCGTACTGGGGTTTGACCCCAAGGTCCCTCTGGGGCTGGTGTTTGTTGCCTGTGTGTTGTTTCCAGGTTTCCCAGGTTTCTCTGTTGGTCGTGGCTTTGACCCAGTTGGAGGTGCCGCAGGAGGTGGATAGAGTGTCCCAGTTAGCGTATAGCATATATGTACTAGTACTGTTAGCCGGGGAATGCACTGTGCTTGTGGGATTGTGTTATCCGTTGTAGTAATGGTAATTGTGTTTGTATAAGTTCTGTACTGTTGTATCGTGTATTTGTAAACTGGGATATTTTAAGTATGATTGTATTTTAAATTATATGTTTTAAACCGTCAGGCCAAAAAAAAAATTAAGACACTTTTTGTATGTTTCCGCTATGTTTGCGTGGTTTAACTCTGAGTAGAGCACGAGGCCTGACATTTTTGATATCAGAGCTTAAGCTGGGATAAGCTCGATTATTGTTGATCACACTTGAGTCTAGGCACAGTGTTGTGTGTTGCATGTGCTTGGTTATGTGATCGTTTTGCTATAATTTCTTATGCTGTATTTGTTATGTTGTGATCTTACCCTCTTAGTGTTTCTTAGATGCCGCCTAGACATAGGGGTAGAGGTAGAGGGCAGATTCCGGAAGAGTATGAAGGTCAGACGGAAGGTGATCAGCTTAGTTTTCCCCGTCGTGGTCGCGATAGACAGGCCGAGGATGAGGTTGATGAGTTGACTGCCCGAGTGAATGACATGGAGCTTGTCATGGTGAGGTTTCAGCGTATGAACCCTCAGGTTTTCAATGGTGATGAGTCTAGTGCTGATGCAGATTTGTGGTTACAGCATGTCAATGGTTTGTTAAACCGTGTGCAGTATGGTGATGATCTCAAGTTGAGTCTGGCTACTTTTCAGTTGAGGAAAGGTGCGGAGCGTTGGTGGAGAGGTGCTTCGAGGACCTTGGAAGAGACTGGAGTAGGGATTACGTGGGACAGTTTTTGCGTTGCTTTCCGTCAAGAGTATGTCCCGAAGTCCTATGTGAACATCCGTGAGCGTGAGTTCGATAACTTGGATCAGGGCAGTATGTCTGCTAGAGAATATGCCCGCAGGTTTTCTTCCCTTCTTGCGTATGTGCCGCATGTTTTTGGTCGGGAGCGAGCGAAGAGAACTAGGTTTCTTGAGGGTTGAACGAGGATTTGTATTCCTTGGTTTTGGCTAGCTCGTTGAATAGCTATGCAGATGCGGTGGACAGTGCGATCGACATCGAGGAAGGTTTGAGGAACCGTCGGTCTCGTGGTAGGCCGCAGGTGGCGCAGAGTAGTCGTCCAGTGGTTCAGGGAGCGTAACCTTCCCAATCTGTGCAGTCGTCTCAGCCACCCCAACAGCAGCAACAGGTCGCCCAACATTTTGGTCATCAGAGGTTTCGGCCTCGTGGTAAGCAGTTTAAGAAGAAGTCTGGTTCTATTTTTTCTGGTTCTAGTAGCTCCAACAGCGGTGGTACCAAGGTGGAGTATTGTGTCCAGTGTGGTGGAAAGCACCCTACAGCGCAGTGTGTAGGTGTGCAGGGTTCTTGTAATGTCTGTGGTCAGTACGGGCACTTTTCCAGAGTGTGTCCTTTGTCTGGATCGCAGCATACCGCAGTTCCACCGTAGGGTCGAGGTGGAACGTCTAGGGGTCGTTCTGCTTTTCCTGTTCAGTAGCAGAGGTTGGGGGAGCCTCAGTTTATCCCGTTTCAGCAGCCTGGTCCTTCGCGGTTTGGACAGTCTTCCCACCCTCAGTTTTCTGGACCTCAGTTTGCTCAAGTGAACGCCATGACCAGGGATCAAGCGGAAGGCACATCGGACGGCGGGATTATCCAAGGTACTTTCTTTGGTTTTTTATTTTCCTGCGCGTGTGTTGTTTGATGCAGGAGCGTCGCATTCTTTTATTTCTGATGCATTTGTGGTTGAGCATGATTTGCATACCACTTCTTTGTGTGATATTATATCTGTTGCGACTCCTGCCGGTGCGAGCGTGTTCTCCCAGGAGATTTTGTTGAATGGTGTTCTTAGGTTTGGCGAGAGTGTGTTGTTAGCCAACCTGATCAAGCTAGTGATGTGGGATTTTGACTGTATAGTGGGAATGGGCGTGTTGTCTAGCTATAGGGCCACTGTGGATTGTTTCCATGGTGCTGTGAGATTTAGGTCCTAGTCTGGAGAGAAATGGAATTTCTACGGCCAAGATTCCCAGTTGAAGATCCATTTAGTCTCTGCGATGGAGATGTTTAGCCTGTTGTCGCTTGGGAGCTCTGGTTTCATGATCTATGCCTTTGATGCGTCTTCGTTTTCGAGCGTAGAGCTTAGTAGAGTCCCTGTGGTTCGACATTTCCCAGATGTGTTTCCTGAGGAGATTCCTGGTTTTCCTCTGAGGCGGGAGATAGACTTCAGCATTGAGTTGGTTCCTGGTACAGCTCCGATTTCACGTGCTCCGTATCGTTTAGCGCCTGCTGAGTTGAGGGAGCTTAAGGAGCAGCTTAGTGATTTGCTGGAGAAGGGATTCATTAGGCCTAGCATGTCCCCGTGGGGAGCGCCTATCTCGTTTGTCAAGAAGAAGGACGGGTCGATGAGGATGTGCATCGACTTTAGACAGTTGAACAAGGCGATAGTGAAGAACAAGTACCCTTTGCCTAGGATCGATGATCTTTTTGACCAGTTGCAAGGTTCTACCGTGTTTTCGAAGATCGATCTGCGTTCTGGGTATCATCAGTTGCGCATCCGTGAGCAGGATGTAGAAAAGACTGCGTTTCGTACGAGGTATGGACATTACGAGTTTCTAGTTATACCATTTGGTTTGACGAATGCTCCCGCAGTTTTCATGGACTTGATGAATAGAGTCTTTAGAGAGTTCATCGATCAGTTTGTGATTGTGTTTATCGATGACATTTTGGTGTACTCTAAGACTCCG
>KQ998949.1:37114-50363 GCA_001598015.1 Dorcoceras hygrometricum
CGCATGAGACTCGTTACCCAGTTCATGATTTGGAGTTAGCAGCAGTGGTTTTTTCTTTGAAGATTTGGCGCCACTACCTGTATGGTGAGAAATTTGTGGTGTACTTCGACCACAAGAGTCTTCAGTATCTGTTTTATCAGTCAGATTTGAACATGAGACAGCGTAGATGGATGGAGCTGCTAAAGGATTTTGATTGTGAGACCAAATACCAGCCTAGGAAGATGAATGTAGTTGCTGATGCATTGAGCAGAAAGTCTCAAGTGGCGATGCTGGCTTCGATGCAGATTTCTAAGGTCCACGAGCATCTTAGCACTACTGGTTGGAGGTTTTACCCCGCTGAGGATTATGTTGTGGTGTCTTCTTTTCAAGTTGAGCCACAGCTTGTTTCTAGCATTAGAGCAGCTCAGAGGACCGATCCATCCATCCATGAGTTGAAGCTGAAGGTGAGAGCTGGTCAGCTTGAAGAGTATTCTGTTTCTTCTGATGGTAGCTTGAGATTTCATGGCAGGCTTGTTGTGCCAAATCTGATTGATCTTAGAGAAAAGATCTTGCGAGAAGCGCACTGCAGTAGATACAGTGTCCATCCTGGTGCAAGAAAGATGTATCATTCCTTGAAGCAGCATTACTGGTGGGCAGGTTTGAAGAGTGATGTTGCAGATTTTGTAGCCCGATGTCTGAATTGTCAGCAAGTCAAGGAAGAGAGGATGAGACCTGGTGGTTTGTTGCATAGCTTAGAGGTGTCCCAATGGAATTGGGAGCACATATCTATGGATTTTGTCACGCATTTGCCCCGTTCCAGCAGAGGTTGTGATGCTGTGTGTGTAACGATCGGACTTTTCTTAAAAGAAATCAATAAATTTGAAGACCCAAAAATTTCGATCTTATCACACATAGAAGTCGTTACTAAAATTCTGAACTAAATTGCAAATAAACACAATTCATGACTGCTGAAATGCGAATGATCGAAACAAATATGTAAGTGGAAGTAGAACCAAGATTTGGTAAACACTTTTCATAACCAATGAAGAAAATCAGCTGCAAGGGTGTACAAAAACACGGAACTAAATCCTCAGCTGATCGTAATAACATACGCGGAATAACATCTGCTAAAAATAACTAGTGTTGCATTGGAACCCAAAATCTGATATAAAAGGCCTGAACAGACTTCTACTATTTAACTGTATTAGAAACTATGTTATAATACAAAGATGACACAACTGAATATCTGTATAACCAAACAACGTCTGATAGTAAGAAACGGAAGACGTACACGATAAACACATCATCCGATCTGCTACTTATGTTGTGGTGTCTTCTTTTCAAGTTGAGCCACAGCTTGTTTCTAGCATTAGAGCAGCTCAGAGGACCGATCCATCCATCCATGAGTTGAAGCTGAAGGTGAGAGCTGGTCAGCTTGAAGAGTATTCTGTTTCTTCTGATGGTAGCTTGAGATTTCATGGCAGGCTTGTTGTGCCAAATCTGATTGATCTTAGAGAAAAGATCTTGCGAGAAGCGCACTGCAGTAGATACAGTGTCCATCCTGGTGCAAGAAAGATGTATCATTCCTTGAAGCAGCATTACTGGTGGGCAGGTTTGAAGAGTGATGTTGCAGATTTTGTAGCCCGATGTCTGAATTGTCAGCAAGTCAAGGAAGAGAGGATGAGACCTGGTGGTTTGTTGCATAGCTTAGAGGTGTCCCAATGGAATTGGGAGCACATATCTATGGATTTTGTCACGCATTTGCCCCGTTCCAGCAGAGGTTGTGATGCTGTGTGTGTAACGATCGGACTTTTCTTAAAAGAAATCAATAAATTTGAAGACCCAAAAATTTCGATCTTATCACACATAGAAGTCGTTACTAAAATTCTGAACTAAGTTGCAAATAAACACAATTCATGACTGCTGAAATGCGAATGATCGAAACAAATATGTAAGTGGAAGTAGAACCAAGATCTGGTAAACACTTTTCATAACCAATGAAGAAAAATCAGCTGCAAGGGTGTACAAAAACACGGAACTAAATCCTCAGCTGATCGTAATAACATACGCGGAATAACATCTGCTAAAAATAACTAGTGTTGCATTGGAACCCAAAATCTGATATAAAAGGCCTGAACAGACTTCTACTATTTAACTGTATTAGAAATATGTTATAATACAAAGATGACACAACTGAATATCTGTATAACCAAAACAACGTCTGATAGGAAAGAAACGGAAGACGTCCACGTGTTTTCTTTCTTCTCTAGTACGATTTACTGGTTTTTCTTTTGTCTAATGATGTTCTGGAACATTTCGAGGATTCTCTGTAATATTGCGAAGATGAAAATTGAATAAAAGCACTACTTGAATCTGTCAATTGAATCGAATAATTCTTTCGAAGGAAGAGGAAATTGATAAGGAATCTGATTCTGGAAGTCTGGTATAAATCAAAGAAATCTGAATAGAAAAACAGTAGAAATCTGAATTAAACACAAGCGTCTCAATGAAGAAGAAACTATTCAGATGTCACTGGTCAACTCAGAAGTCAACACAATTTTAAATGAAGTAGTTCAGATGTCATACAACTGGACCGATCAATTCAAGGAAAAGAAATTGAATTAATACGTTCAGATGTCAGCGATCAACGATAGAAATCTGACCACCTTCAGACGTCATATAACAATAGGGATCTGAACTTAACTTAACGCATAAACAGAACTCTTAGAAATCTGTTTATCGTAGAACTTCAGCGATGGTATAAGAACCAGATCTCATACTTAGTCTCAAAAGCGATCACCATCACCGATGGTTTCCTTCGTCTGAAGTTAGCAAAATATCTCAAGAAATTTCTGGAAAGTGATCGAATAAGCTACTTCGAAAAGAAATCTTTTGGAAAACTCAGGAAACTACAAGACGAACATCATCAAACCATTTTCTAAAACATTTCTGGATCAAAATACAGTAAAACGCAACTTTCATAAAAACAGAGCATGAACTTCTGGTTTTCCTGAAGAACAGCCGTAGCCATCTTCCTTTTCTTTAAATTCACATACAAACATGCAAAAGAGAACTGAATATATGCTTTCACTGAGTGAGCAAGAAACAGAGTTTACTTTCCTGAGATCTTTAACACAATCGCAGACAAAGTTTAGCAATCACGAACACACCGCTTGTCTCCTTCAAAACTTTGAAGCGCTATTGCTCGGTTTCTTAGAGAGAGAGCGCCGCTTGATTTTTGGAAAGTATTTTGATTTGTAAATTATGATGCATGATGCGGCTAACACCCTATATATATGAATTTAAAATGCCTAGGAAAGAAACACGTTTAATCAATATGCAAAAGAAATCCTTTAAAAGCGCTTCTCCATTTTAAAAGTAAATTCTGATGCACAAAACTGAACTATTTTAGTTAAAAATAAGGATTCAATTGGCTTGCACTAATCGGCTAAACAACGGCTGCAATTGCATTCTAACATCTGAATATTTAACACAGTGTGACAACTGATATCACGAAAAGCTGAAACTCAACTCGAAGTTCAATGAAAGCTGAAATTACGTAAACATGAAATCTGAAATTTAGCTCTTAAATGATAAAAGCTAAACAATACATATCTAAAATATGAAACTCATTTGAATCAAGAGTTGAATAGAATAGCATTGTAATCCCTCAATCTCATAACTTTCTAATTGTGGCCTCTAACATATCTGGGCATTACAGTGTGGGTTGTGGTAGACAGATTTTCGAAGTCTGTGCATTTCATTCCCTACAACATGAGCTATTCTTTGAAGAATATGGCGAAGCTGTACATAGATTTTATGGTGCGTTTGCATGGTGTGCCAGTTTCGATTGTTTCAGATCATGATCCTCGATTTACTTCAAGGTTTTGAAAGAGTTTGCAAACAGCTTTGGGAACTATATTGGCTATGAGTACAGCGTATCATCCCCAAACAGATGGCCAATCGGAGAGAACTATCCAGATTTTAGAGGATATGTTGAGAGCTGTTGTAATAGACTTCAGTGGTCGCTGGTAAGACTCGTTGTCTTTGGTTGAGTTTTCCTATAATAACAGCTATCAGGTCACGATTGGCATGGCACCATTTGAAGCTTTGTATGGCAGAAAGTGTAGATCGTCAGTATGTTGGGAAGAAGTGGGGGAGAAGCAGCTGTCTTCCCCAGAGTTTGTGCAGCAGATGAGAGATCAGGTGGACTTGGTTCGCCAGAGAATGAAAGCTACTCAAGATCGCCAAGCTAGTTATGCGAATAAGAGGGTAGGCCTTTAGAGTTTGAGGTTGGTGATCTAGTTTTCCTTAAGGTTTCTCCTTTCCGCAGTGTTATGATATTTGGTCTCAAGGGAAATTTAGCTCCTCTCTATGTTGGTCCTTATGAGATCTTAGAGAGGATTGGTCCTTTGGCTTATCGGCTGTTGTTGCCACCAGATTTGTCTTCCTTACATGATGTGTTTCATGTTTCGATATTGAGGAAGTATGAGCCAGATCCCTCGCATGTGTTGAGAACTGATGATGTTGAGTTAGATAGGACTTTGAGCTATGTTGAGTATCCCTTGCAGATCTTGGGTAGAAAATAGAAACAGCTGAGGAACAAAACCATTCCCTTGGTGATGGTTCAGTGGAGCAAGCACGGTAGAGAAGAAGCTACTTGAGAACTGGAAGAAAATATGCATCGTGAGTGGCCGCATCTGTTTGAGTAGATGTTGTTTTAGTTCCAGTAGTTGCTTGTATTTCTTTCCCCAATTATCTTGAACTCTTGTTTTGGAGTTTATTGATTTCGAGGACGAAATCCTGTTTTAGTGGGGGAGAGATGTGAGACCCGAAAGCTGATAAGATTAATTGAGTTAATTAATCGGGTTTTGTTGAGATAAGCTTTGAGTTGTTGCGCTTGGAGAAGCTATCGGGTTCTGTTTGTTCTTAGAACAACTTTGGTTAGTTGAGTTCTTTTGCGGAAGCTGTTCAGTAGTTAACGTAGGTCATCGCGGAATGTTGGCGCTCAGCAGTGGTGACGTCAGTAGTTGTGGTTGTATTCAGCAGTCGTATCGAGATCAGTAGTCGTTGAGCAGTAGCGAGTGCGCTACGTGTTTCAATAGCGGGTGCTTGTACGTCGTCGTTTGGATTAGTTGGAACGACAACGTTTTGGGGTTAGCGAAGAAGAATCAGCTGTGAGTTGCGTTAGCGTCAGCTGGGTGAGAGATCTGTTGTAGCGTTGTTAACAGCTGTTGGTTAGTATTCAGCAGTGAGTAGCGGGTGACGTGTCCAGTTGCGACAGTAGTTCTCTGCGACGTCGTTTGAGTTAGTAGCGATCGTTGCTTTGGCTTAGTGAGAGATCTGTTGCAAGATCTATTTTGCGAGCGGGAATATCAGTTGCGATAGTTTAAGTTGTCGGTGGAGTTGTTCTTATTTTCTGTCAGTAGTGAGATTAAATGGAGAGCTTGGCTTTGTTCTCTATTATTGTTCCCGACATTTAGAATATTTCCCGATTTCCAAATTCTGTCGCGATACCCAAGCTACTGTTCACCGAACCTTATCTTCTTCGATTGTCGACGGTAGGAATCTCCGACAAAGGCGAGAGTGGTAGCGTTGGACTCCTCTTGCTGAGACGCTTCATTTGGATATTGTTTTCGAACGTTTGCTTGAAGCTGGTGAGATGTGCGAAGACATCTCCCTTGTGTAGTCCGTTGGCATAAGCGTCGGATTTCTCTCCTAGCTTTTTGGGGTAAGTTCAGTTCCTGCCTTTAAGCTTGTTAGAGCTTTCTGTGGTGTTTGATGAGGTAGGATAGCGCTGTTTGATTGTAGCTCCCGGCTGTTGCTTTTCTGTGCTTCGATATTTGAGCAATTGTTGTGTTGCCGTTGAGCAGGTGGTGGATCTGCGTCATTGTGGCAATCTGCTTTGTTGTAATTATAGCTTAGAAGATTTGAGGTACGGATGTGAGCTTGTTTACAGCTTAGGATTGAGCATGGATTATATGTTTGCTTGTTGTGTATGCTCTGTGCTGTTATTACCTGTGCCTGTGTTATAATATCAGCTGTTGCATTTGCATACACACATATTGCTGTCGAACCCTGCTTTGCTAGCTACGCCTGTTCTGTTGAATTGTGAGTACCAGGATGCTATGTTCAAGGACGAGCGGGTAGTTCCCGTAGACCTTGGAGGTTGAGCGGGTAACTCCCGTACCTCAATCTCCCTGCTGGGTTTGTTAGCTTCTATGAGCGGAGTGGGTAGCTCCCACATCTCATGAGTGAGCAACAGCAGGTGGAGCTGTTTCTTAGCATCTGGTATGATGTACTGGAGATGAGTGGGTAGCTCCCATGTGCTCAGTATACCCGTGGCCACTACTGATTGTTCCTTTGATCAGATCTTGTTGTTGAGCTGTTGTTGAGATCCTTTGGCTCCTTGCTTTCGGTTGTAGCCTTGATCCCTTGCATAGCATGTGCATATTTATCTGTGTTTTCCTTATGCTGTTTATGCTGCTCTCCGTACTGGGGTTTGACTCCGAGGTCCCTCTGGGGCTGGTGTTTGTTGCCTGTGTGTTGTTTCCAGGTTTCTCTGCTGGTCGTGGCTTTGACCCAGCTGGAGGTGCCCCAGGAGGTGGATAGAGTGTCCCAATTAGCGTATAGCATATATGTACTAGTACTGTTAGCCGGGGAATTCCCTGTGCTTGTGGGATTGTGTTATCCGTTGTAGTACTGGTAATTGTGTTTGTATAAGTGTTGTACTGTTGTATCGTGTATTTGTAAACTGGGATATTTTAATTATGATTGTAATTTAAATTATATGTTTTAAACCGTCAGGCCAAAAGCGAAAATTTTAAGCCACTTTTTGTATGCTTCCGCTATGTTTGCGTGGTTTAACTCTGAGTAGAGCACAAGGCCTGACATGAACTCCTAGAATTTGTTCTGTTCGACACACCATCTCGCAAGATGTGTGAACTCCATCAACAAGAACATGTTTAACGTTTCTGTTCAAGACTACATAGATTCTGTGTATATGTGGAATGATTCACTCATCTATTATATTCAAATCTCAGCCCTCATATGTGAGTAAATATTTGTGTGAGAAATATTATAGTGTAAGCTTACTCTCTCAAATATTTTCTCACACACTGGGAAGTGCTTCTTCAAAGCTGAAGTGCACAGCAGTCGACTTATACAATTAAACTCATCTGATATGATAGCCGACTGATTCACCTCTATTATCTTCCCATGACGATGACTTTCTTTTCTCTTCTATACTCTCAACTTCTAGTTTATCGTCGTTCGCCACATCGTCTTCACATCAGTTTAGCTTGTATATAAATAGCCTCTAGTCTAAAGTTACCGTTGGACACAATCTCCTAGCCGTTGAAAAGCTTCTGTAAAGTTTTTGACATTGTTTCATTTTTGTCCTTTCATCGTAAATCGGTACGTGAGGCCATTTAATGTTCTTTGTACTTCTTCTGAACCTGATGTAGATGTAGCAAATCAGTTTGACCTACTTTAATCCAGTTTCGCATACGCTCATGTTCAAACTGCTTTGCTCATGATATAATAGCATGTGCTGATCTGATATGGACTCCGAGCTTATCTATTCTATCAATTAAGCTCTTCTATTCTTATGTGAACTGATCTGTTTCATGGCTCCAATATGATCTGATACAGAACTATAATGTTCTTGATTATCTGAGATGTTTTCCTTCTGAGTTGCTCCCTACTCATCTGATCTGTTCTACTCTGTTATTCCTCTTTCAGCTTTTCAATATTACTTCTTCTTCTTCTCAGATGATTGTGAGACCCGGAAGATAAGTGGAGTAATTAAGTTAATTAATCGGGTTAGAATAGACCAAATCTGGCGTGAGCAGATCTGGGATGGGCCAGCTTTGAGTTGGTATGCTTGGTGATGTAACCGGGTCAGTATAAGTCCTTGGACCAACTCTAGATTGATTTGAGGGTTCAGCATGATAGTGATCAGATTTTAGAGTTCTTTTGTATTGGTTGGTAACTTCGGTGTTAGTGCTGGTTGATGGTAATCTGTGTTGGTGGTCAAATCTGGTTGTCGCAAGCCATTCTAGGTACGATAGTTGAATGTTCTGAGCGGGTAGCGAAGTGACTTTGTTTGGAAGAAACTAGATTTGAGATGCGCAATTTTTTAGCGTTGTGTTAACCAGCCTGGTTCGAAGGTTAAGTGTAGACCGACCCGGTTCGTAGTTCTAGAGTAAACCGGTACGGGTATTGTTTTCATATTTGACTGGTCTGCATACGTGAGATTTGAGTGTTCTGGTATGGAGCGATGCCACGCCGTTTAACGATGGTAGTTTTGGTGTTAGATGGATGACGTGTACTTGTTGGGAGAATGGACTTCTGTACGACGTCGTTTGGAGGAGTCCCAAATCTGTTTTGGCGTAGGGTCCAGATCTGGAGGAGTACTCAGATCTGAGTTGGTGTCAGATGTGAGCCTCGAGATTGTCGGTGGCTACTATTCAGTAGATTTGAGAATATTTGAGTTATTTAATAGAGGAATTTGACCATTCGTAAGCCATATCTTTCCCGACACTTAGAATATTTTCTCGTGAGTTTACCCTGTCGCGATACCCTAGTTACTGTTCACCAAACCTTATCTTCTCCGACTCCCGGTGGTAGACGGTGTAGCTTGGAGCAAGGGTGGTAGCGTTGGACTCCTCTTGCCAAGACCGTTCTTTCTGTGCCACTTTTGAAGGCTTTGGATAGCTAGAATAGGAACGCGAAGAAGCTAAAATGTGTCGTTGGTTCGCGCTCGGGCATATTTATTATTCTGTGCAGGTAGTACTTTCGAGTAAGTGTTAGATCCTACCTTTTGCTCCGTTTAGAGCTATCTGTCGTGCTAGAAGAGTATAATAGAGCTGGTTGAGCTCGTAGCTCCCAGTTAGTGTTTCTGTGCTTTACGTCCCTAAGCTAGTATTGTTGTTGGCTTAGCAAGTTTCAGATCTGAGTTGTTCGAGATCCCTGTTGTGGTAATTGTAGCTCAGAAAGCTAAGGTACGGATTTGAGCGTGTATTACAGCTTTGGGATATTCATGGATATATGTGTATGTCTGCTGGTATGTTGTGTAGTGTATGCTATTGTGTTGATTGTTGCAAGCTGTTGCATTTTCATACACGCATTTCACTTTTGAGCTCAGATCTTGTTAGCCGTTCATTGTTATGCTAATCTGTGAGTACCAGGATGCTTGTATTGAAGACGAGAGGCCAAAAGCATAGTCTAAGATAACTTCCGCGTTTATCTTTTGCGTGGTTTATTTTTGTTTGTGCACCGGCCCTGACAGATTGCCTCTCAGCTGATTCCCTTTCAGCTGTTCATCTCTCAGCTGATCACCTCTACGAAGCTCCATCTAAGTTTTTCTTGTTCTAATATGCTTCGTTCTTATTTATTCTTGCTCTAAGCTGTTTCGTTTCTTCTATTGTTTTTGCTCTTGAGCTATTTTCATTCTTGTTCCTTTGGGATATTCATGGATATATGTGTATGTCTGCTGGTATGTTGTGTAGTGTATGCTATTGTGTTGATTGTTGCAAGCTGTTGCATTTTCATACACGCATTTCACTTTTGAGCTCAGATCTTGTTAGCCGTTCATTGTTATGCTAATCTGTGAGTACCAGGATGCTTGTATTGAAGACGAGAGGCCAAAAGCATAGTCTAAGATAACTTCCGCGTTTGTCTTTTGCGTGTTTTATTTTTGTTTGTGCACCGGCCCTGACAGATTGCCTCTCAGCTGATTCCCTTTCAGCTGTTCATCTCTCAGCTGATCACCTCTACGAAGCTCCATCTAAGTTTTTCTTGTTCTAATATGCTTCGTTCTTATTTATTCTGCTCTAAGCTGTTTCGTTTCTTCATTGTTTTGCTCTGAGCTATTTCATTCTTGTCTGTTTTGCTCTGAGCTATTTTGATCTTATTTATATTTCTCTGAGATTTTTCGTTTCTTCATTGTTTTGCTCCGAGCTGTTTTGTTCTTCTCTGTTTTTTTCGTTTTTCTTTATCATGCTCTAAGCTGTTTCGTTTCTTCATTGGCTCTAAGCTTTGCTGTTATGATCTGGTCTGTGCTGCTCCAGTTCGTTCAACTCTGAGCTGATCTTATCAGTGCTTCCAGTTCGTTCAGCTCTGAGCTGATCTTGATGATGCTTCCAGTTCGTCAGCTCTGAGCTGCTTCGACACTGTTTTGATTCTATTTGTGCTGCTCTAGCTTGGACTAGCTCTGCTGTTTCAGCTAGACCTCTAAGTTGATCTGATCGATGCTTCAGTACGTTCTTCTTTCAGTTGAACAGCTCTAAGAAGATCTGGTCTGTGCTCCTGAGCTAATCTAATCCTCTAAGCTGTTCCTTCTCTGAGCTGATCGAATCTCTGCAGATCTTTCTCTACTGTATCATCTTATATCTCCTGATATGATCTTGTCCCTTCTGAGCTGATATGGTCGATATCTTAGTTTGTTCAGCTCTCAGCTGAACTCTTGTAGCTGCTATCCCTGAACTGGTTTCTTCTATGCTGATCTTTGCTCTAAGCTGGATCAACTTGGATGTCGTCTGCTGGATCAGTTTGGGTGCCCCGTATTGGATCAGCTTGGGAATCTTCACAATAGAACTCAGTTCGAAACTTCTCAGCTTGCATCTAATCTGATCTGCTTCAACTTAGACCAGCACACTCAATTGAATCATTAGATAATAAATAACAAGTTTTGTTTTGATCAAAACTAAGATCTGATTTGTTACATAGTTCCAATGATTATCATATTGTAACCATTTTACCTTCAAGCTGGTATCTTTCTCGACCATAGATTTCTACCCTTTTAAAGATGTCATAAACATCATATTTTTTTAAAAAATAAAACTAAACTTTCCTACTCGAATCTTCAATGAATGTGATATAATATCTTGAGCCTTCATGGGATGCTATATGAGATGGACCTCATATCGGCTTTGATTTTATACCGCCTTTTGAGAAACTCATCTTTCTGAATTATAATACAACTTTCATATAATTTGTGTTCAACATACTTAATTCTAGTAGCTTCCCATTTAACATCAGCATCTTCGCCCCTTCTCAATGCCTAAGAATTGAATTAGCTCTAGCATCTAGAACTGCTAATGTGTCTCTACAACTGAAAGTCATATAACGTATTTCAATTTTCTGTCCTCTAGTAACAATCCTTTGCTTACCAGGAACCATCACCAAGTGTCATTTTGTGGCCTTTATCATTGAGCAGTCCCAACTGAGACAAGATTTCTGTCAGTCTCGACACATGCGTTACATTGTTGTTTTTCAGATAGATCCATTTGATATTGTAAATGAACCTCACCCATACCAAATCTTTCAAAAGTCTTTCCATCAGCCAGGAAAGCATTTCCTTAATTGTCCGAAATACAATTTTAGAATCACGAGTATCGGTGGTATGAAATGAATTTCTTAAATCCATGAACCAAGAATCAAATGGGTCTTTCCGTGGATAATAATAAAGCATCATGCACCTCCTCCATAAAATCATTGGAATTTTTCTTCGGTGATTTGCAGTTTTATTTTCAGGTGATCGGCACCATGAAGAAACCGTTCTTCAACTCCTTTCAAATTATTTTGTCTTTCCCATTTCTTTCTTGGATCTACCAGGCTATCGATTAGAATTGTTTACAACATTCCTGTCTATCCTCTATTATAAAAATTTAGAGATGATCTCAATGAATATCTTCACTAGATTCCATCCTATGAACTTATTCATCAAGAGTTTGATATCTGGCATCCTTGAATTGACCATTCCCTTTGCCAAAAGAATTGACCGCTACCTACATCGGTTCCCAAGAGTTTAGTAAAGACGTCAAAACAACAAGTTCACGAGTTTTATCATGAATTTAATTCAAACTGCTGTTAGCTGAGAAACAATCATGTTGAACTCATTGACATGAGCTACCATTGAAGCCACTTCTTCCATATCTAAGTTAAATAACTTCTTCATCAGATGCATTTTTTTTGCAGAGGTTTCTCGTATATGCCCGAGTGGATATCATATAGTGGTTTGTGCCTCCAACACGTTATGTGTCACTTTCTTTGTTAATGTCAATCGAGTAACACTTAACACCTATCGGACAAGAAATTCCCACTCATCAATTTCCATATTTCGGTTTCTATTCTGATATAGGTTGCTGGAGTGTTTTGTATACATATAATCTTTTTTATGTAACTGACAAAATGCAAAATATGTACCATCGAACTTGTTGATTCAAGGTCCCGATCCCTCACCTCAAGTCATGCCTTCTCTTACCTTAATAAAATCTCAAAAATATTTTATGATGCGGAGATCAGTCAAAGTTGCAACAACAGAGCATACTTAAAATTTTAAGAACTTTTATACCGAGATTCTAGACACTATTCTATGATAACCATTTCTATGGTTAATCAAAGCGATAATAGTTATGGTGATTTTCAAATAGTGGAATAAAAAAATAAACAATAACTCAATGATTTTACGTGCTTAACCAAAATACAGGCTATTGTCACGGATCTATTAAAAATATTTTATTGAAAAAATGCTAGAAGTACATATATAACACTCATTTTCTCATTATTCAACCCGATTAATCGAAAAAAGAGTTTTTCTAAAACACTCAATATATGTATGTATGTATGTGTGTGTGTTTTAACTTTTCTTCATTTTCTTTATGGTCCTCAGTCTCCACTAGAAAAAAAATGAGAATTTGTGAAGGCAGCGGAAAGAGGAAAGCAAAACAGGAACATGGGGAGCATAATTAAAGAATCTCGAGCTAGCAGGGTTGCAGAACAAATTGTATTTTCAAAATGATATAAAACTAATTATTAATAACTCTGATGCCCTAGAATACCACCTCGGGACCCGAGGGCTGAACTGCACACTCCAGATTCCGAACTACTCCAATAGATCGGGAGGATTACCCAAGGAATTGCACCTAGATCAGGAGATTTTCCCGAGGAGAAGGCTATGCCTCAGAGAGTCCAAGCAGTCTACGTCTCTCTCTCTCTTTAGACTCTGATACCACCAGGAATCACGGAGAAAATCTCGCTCAAGATAATCATCAATCTAGGCATAATCTCCTCCGAGAAAAGTGCCCCAGTGCATCGTGCGCCGAGCAAAGAGTCCCAGCGTGGATAAGGTGTTAGAGTAGATGCCCAACTAGCCAACTTGTGGCGTGTGGGTTTTATTGACTCTTGTGTATAACGATCTTTATTTATGAAATACGCATTTCTTTATGGCATTCTTTATTTTCATTATGTTATAATGTTAACAATT
>KQ998949.1:60926-71662 GCA_001598015.1 Dorcoceras hygrometricum
ACATCATAATACTAAGTTTTGGAAACTGTGTAGACCGGTCCGATCAGATCGTCGATCGGAGTTATGATGAAGCCGCGGTGATGGAAATGAACTGAATGTTCATATGGACCTGGGCCTGACCCAAGTCCATTGGGCCGGTTCAAGCCCATCACTTATTTATTAAAAGAGTGCTAGGGCTACATGGTAAACAACAACTTGAATTCACAACCCTAGACACCAAGTAGCGGCGCCCCCTCCTCTCAAAATCCTCTCGGCCGCCGCCTCCACCGCCGCGTCGCCATGACGCCGCCGCCGTGATCGTACTTGTTCCTATCACCTTTTCGAGGAGATTCCGTCCGTGGAAAAAATTCGTCAGCTCTTCTAGTGCAGACTGACGAAGGACTCGTGCTTCCGGTCGTGGACCTGATTAAGGAGGATCTACCGCCGCCTACCTTGAAGAGCCAAATTCCCTGTGAGTTTGGTTGGAGCCAGGCGCCTAGACGCCAGCAAGGTGACATTCGATAAAACATCCTATGTATGTTTTATGATTTGATTTATATGTATTGAACGATTTTCGGGGCAATTTTTAAACTTCCGCTGCGCCCTCGGCAAACGGGATCCGGATCCGCCATTGTTGCCAACAGTTGTATCAGAGCTAAGGCTCGGATCCGTCAATACATAATTTGTGCCTTATTGCATCAAATCACAAATTTTCGAAAATAAAAAAAAAAACACGGCGGCGCTGTAGCCGCAGCACGTCTGCACTGTAGCTGGCGCCGTCGTGCGGCCACCGTCTGGCGTACCCGAGGTGGCGTTGCGATGCTGTTTTCGATTCCTTGGATTTTCGGGCCTGTCCCGGATGGCCCGTGGAGTTTTCGGGCCAATATTTGATATTGGGTCAATTTTGGTTGGACCAAAAATTGATTTTGGAATTTTTGAGATTTTCGGCCTAAAATTGTTTTAAGCCCAATTTGATGCAATTAAATTGACAAAATGTGATTTTATTTATAAAATATGATTTTATAATTAAAATATGATTTGGTTGAAAATTATCAAATTTAATTTTATTATTTAATTTATGTCAATTAATTGGATTGATTGCATGTTTGGGATGATCGAGAGCCGTGCCCAATGTGTTAGGTGTATGCTCTAGGTTTTGCGATTTTGGTTGTAAATATTGTTGATATATCATTTATAAAGTGGGCCTGGTTTATGGCCCGTTCCCACCCCTTAAAATGTATCCCAATGTGTCATGGATATTTAATTGTAAATATTAGATTAAGTTGGAGGACATTTGAAGATGGTGGCGATGACGATCAAAGATATTGAGATACGAAGATCTGTAAAACCGGAAGCTAATGAAATAGGATTGCATAGCATACTGCATTTCACCTAGGACTGGACCCAGGTCCGTGATTGGCAACCACGAACCGTATAGCTCTCGCGATCGATCATCCCAAAGTTTATTTATATATATGTGATATATATGTTAGCTGAATCCGCATGTTAAATTTTGATTTAATATTTATGAGACCATATTTTTCAAAAATAAAATCCCTCGTTTTAAATATGATTTAAAACTGATATCAAGATTAAAAGTTTATTCGATAAACTAAGGGAATTTAAATCTGTTTAAAATTTCCTACCCATCAACAATGGGTGTACGTCGATGCTACCCGCATACATAGTCCGGATCATATTATTGAGGGGGTTATGTATACCGGAAAGCTGTACACGCATTGACACTTGTTGTGAGTCGATTGGAACTCCCTTTAACGTTGGCTCATATTATTGGGGACGTTAAGGGGATCGTCCTTCACGACTCAACATTGATGGGTCGTCTTGACACGTGATAGTGATCGGCGTCATATTATTGGGCCCTTACTGGACGTGAGGTAAATACATGGAGGTTGCACCGGTTGCAATTGGACTCTACCTTTTGAAGGTACCTTGTTCTATGTCTTAGAGTTTTTCATATATAATTAGTAATGCATGTCTGTTTTTCTTTTCAGTATAAACTGCTTATAAAATGTCTTCGATCAAAAATCAACTTGCTGCTATACTGGATAGCAACAAGTTCACTGGTCTTAACTACCAAGACTGGCTTCAAAACCTCAATATTGTATTGGCTTCGGAGAAACTTCTCTACACGTTAGAGAAGAGCCATCCGAAGGAAGCCCCTGCCGACGTCAGCCCTGAGGAGCTGACTACGCTTAACAAATGGTGGAATGACGAGCTTAAGACACGATGCTATATGATGGCATCCATGTCCAACGAAATGCAGCGGCGTTTCGAGAAGACGGTGTATGCTGCTGACATACATCTTCATCTCAAAGAGTTGTATGGGGAGAACTCTCGACATGAGAGGTTCACCACTAAGAAGGAGCTTATGACGAGCCACATGCGCGATGGGACTTCGGTCCGCGAGTATGGGGTTCGTATGATTGGGCTCATTGAAAAGTTGGTGGGCCTTGATATCACATTTCCACATGAGCTGTCTGTGGATTTGCTTCTCCTCTCACTCCCCGCTGCATTCGACCCCTTTGTGGTCAACTTTAACATGAACAAAATGGAAGCCACACTTGAAGAGGTGGTGAACATGCTTGTAGTGTTCGAGGGGACCATAAAGAAGGACAAGCTCGTCCTCCTTATGGGCTCTTCTTCCTCTGTGAAGAAGGAGCCCAAACGCAAGGGTAAGAAGCGTTCTGCCCCTGCGAAGGTGGAAAATCCCACTAAGAAGCCCAAGGCAAAGGCCTCCAAGCCAAACAAGTCTGAGGATGTTTGCCACCACTGCCACAAGCCTGGACACTGGAGGAGGAACTGCAAGGAGTACCTCGAGCAGTTGCGAACTGCAAAAGGTATGTTCTATATCGAAATAAATATGTCTCTTAATTCGACTTCTTGGGTACTTGATACCGGATGTGGATCTCATATCTGCAATGATTTGCAGGTGATGACAAGAAGCCAACGTCTTAGAGAGGGTGAGACCCACTTGAGGCTTGGAAACGGAGCAAGAGTTGCTGCTGTAGCGATAGGAGATGTTTATTTATTTCTGTCATCGAATTTTAAGTTGTTATTGAAAGACGTTTTATTTGTTCCCGAATTAATAAAGAAAATTATTTCTGTTTCTATGCTTGATAGTGATGGATATTCTTGTCTTTTTGCTAATTCTATTTGCAATATATACAAGAATGAATGTTTGATTGGAATTGGGGAACGCGAAAACGATCTATACACCTTAAAATTAAAACAAGTTCCAACTCGCGATGTGAAAACACATACAACAACAATTAAAAGGAAAAACGATAGGTTAAACACAGCACAACTTTGGCACGCTAGGCTAGGTCATATTTCACTAAGTAGGATGAACAAGTTAGTTAGGAGTGACATGTTTGATTTGTCAGACATTAACTTCCTACTGACTTGTGAGTCTTGTCTCAAAGGAAAGATGACTAAACAACCCTTCAAGGGCAAGCCTGAACGTGCTCAAAATCTATTGGATTTGATCCATACTGATGTGTGTGGCCCACTTAGCATTGGTACTAAGTACGGTCACACGTACTTCATCACCTTTACCGATGATTTCTCTAGGTATGGGTACTTGTACTTAATGAATCACAAGTCTGAATCCTTTGAAAGGTTCAAAGAATTCAAGGCTGAAGTAGAAAATCAGTTAGGGAAAAGTATTAAAGCACTCTGATCCGATCGAGGTGGTGAATACTTGAGTGCTGAATTTCAAGACTATCTTAAAGAGAATGGGATTCTCTCACAGTGGACCCCTCCGGCCACACCACAGCTCAATGGTGTAGCGGAGTATCGTAATCGAACCTTGTACCTGTACCAAGCTAGATACTACTCGAAGTGACTTGAAGGATCCTCGTTTGGGGCTATGCGCTCGAAACGGCGGTAATGTTGTTGAACAATGTCCACACCAAGGCAGTGGATAAGACTCCACATGAGATATGGATGGGCAAGCCGCCCAAATACTCATACATGAGGATTTTGGGATGTCCTGCTTACGTGAAGCGGACAGTGGGAGATAAGCTGGATACTAGATCCATCTTATGTTACTTCGTTGGGTATCCAAAGAATTCCATTGGATACTACTTCTACTATCCAAACGAAACAAAAGTGTTTGTTTCTAGAAATGCCACCTTTATGGAAAGGGAATTTCTACTCGATAGAGAAGGCAAGATAGTAGATCTCGAAGAGGTTCGAGAACCGTCTGAAGTACCAAGTGAGTCTCCCACACCTCCAGAGCTAGTACCAGAAATGGTCGTACCTAGGATATCAGAAAGGATTCCTAGGGCTCCTGAAAGATATGGTTTTCTCCTTGAAGATGATCAAAATGATCAAGTTATTGGATGTGATCCAAGAACTTTCAAGGAGGCAATTTCCGATGCTAATTCTAATTTATGGCTTGAAGCAATGCAGTCTGAGATTGACTCAATGCATGCTAACCAAGTTTGGACTCTTGTGAATCCTCCCAAAGGAATTGTTCCCATTGGGTGCAAATGGATATACAAGAGAAAACTTGGGCCTGATGGTAAGGTACTGACCTACAAGGCGCGACTGGTCGCAAAAGGTTACACTCAAAGGCAAGGTGTTGACTATGATGAAACCTTTTCACCAGTCGCAATGTTCAAGTCAATTAGAATCCTACTTGCCATAGCTGCATGGTACGACTATGAGATATGGCATATGGATGTGAAAACTACGTTCCTAAATGGAAACATTAAGGAAGAGATCTATATGACGCAGGCTGAGGGTTTCACATCTGTTGGAAGTGAGCATAAAGTATGCAAACTTCAGAGATCGATCTACGGTCTCAAACAAGCATCGAGAAGTTGGAACCTGAGATTAGATGAAACAATTAAGGAATTTGGTTTCATCAAGAATCCCGAGGAGTCATGTGTATATAAGAAAGTAGATAAAAGCGCTGTGACATTCCTTGTACTTTATGTTGATGACATTCTTCTCATTGTGAATGATGTAGGAATGCTGCAGTCAATTAAAGTGTGGTTGTCTAGTAGATTCTCGATGAAGGACATGTTGGGGATCCGGATCCGCCCCCCGGCGAGGCAGCGGAAGAACAAAGAATAAAGGCCGGGAGACGATCAATACGAAAATAGAAGAATTCATAATTCAACATACATAGGGCGTTCAAAGCGAATACCTTGCTGGCACTTGTGCCTGGCTCCAACCGGAATTACAAGAACCCAGCTCTTCTCGGTATATTGCGGTAGATAATCGCCAATCCGGTCCACGACCAGAACCGAGACTCCTTCGTCAGGCTGCACTAGAATCACTGACGAATTCTGCACGAACGGATTCTCCTCGTCGAGTTGGCCGGAAACTAATTTCCGGCGACGACGGGCGGCGGCGGCGGCGTTTGGAGAAGGGAGGAAGGGGCGGCGATACTTAGTGCTGGGGTTAGGTTAAGTTGTGAGAGTTATGTCAAATCAAGTCTCTTAATACATTTAAATAGATTAAGTGTTGGAATTGGACCGGCCCAACGGGCCCGGGTCCAACAATGAACATTCAGTTCATCTCCACCACCGAGACTTCATCGTAACTCCGATCGCCGATCAGATCGGACCGATCGACTCAGTTTCCGAAACTGAATAACATGATCTGAAAAACCATTTTTCAGAACCCCAGCGCAAAAAGACCGTTTTGCCCCTCAACAGCGGGAAACCTCGGTTTGACCCCTGTTGACTTTTAGGAAGTCGCACTTCCCGAAATCCTCTTCTCGTGCTCAACACATTGAGCTGAGTATCCGTGCGGGAATATTGAATCCAGTACTTGTGTGACCCTCAATGGTTCAGGGATACAGCTAGCCGTGGGCCCACAACCATTGTGGCTCCAGAATCACAATTCCGGACCTGCCCAACGGATCATGGTAAAGCGTCTAGCAACATCGCCCCATGATCCCCTAGGTATCACTGATAGTGCCTGCAAGAACCAGTTGGTCGTGGTTAGCGTACAGTACGGTCCTTTCAATCCATATATCCCGATCAGATCAACGACCATTGGTAAATCGAGAGTCGCTATAGATCCGATAGCTATGCATACATCTTGGAGATCGAATAGTGACATCGCGAGTGCAACTAGGTAAACACATTTACCTAAAACACTTCTAGTACTCTGGACAGAGATTTATACACTATTATCTCCTCAGATAGCATAGGATATCCACGCATGCCTGCGAGCGGTGAATCCTCGACAACGATGCATCGACTCCTACATGCATCGGGGTCTCACCCAATCCCGACGCCTTATGACCCCAAGTGAGTCGGCAAACGGGTCAAAGTGAGACGCCTATCATGTAGAGTCTCAATGACGTTTCGAGTCGTGAGGACTAATCAGTACAACCAAGACCTCGGACTTATCCACTCGACAAATGGTAACCACTTGGAAAGTCCGAACGAGGGTAGTTCGATAGATCACCAGGTCACTATCTATCTGCATGCTCAGAACATCACAATGTTCCCTACCAATGAAACATGGTACTTCGCATCGCAGATACTAGTGTCGAACTCGGGCGGCCTTATCCTCATTTTGACGGCCCAATCGACTAGGAACATGTTCAGAATACACAGCGGCTATTAGATGTGTTTCATGATAGCCGTCATATCCACTATCACATCTAACATACGCTTTAGTGCATTCTAGGTCTTTACTCAACGTAATTGTAAATCATTACACACATAATGAAAGTAAAGAATGCCATATAAGTAAATGCGAATATCATATATAAATACTGTTTGTACAAGAGTCTATAAAACCCACACGCCACAAGTTGGCTAGTTGGGCATCTACTCTAACAATCTCCCACTTGCCCTAAAGCCAACTACTCATCAGACGCAGTCCCATTGTTTCGCGATGTTTTTCATACAACGGTCCAGGCAAGGGCTTCGTAAGTGGATCAGCAACGTTGTCCGCAGAGGCGACTCTCTCAACTGCTATGTCACCTCTAGCCACAATATCCCGGATTATGTGGTATTTCCTCAGTATGTGTTTGGATCTTTGGTGAGACCTGGGCTCCTTTGCTTGCGCAACGGCACCCGTGTTGTCGCAGTACACCGGGACTGGACCAACTCCATTAGGAATGACGCCCAACTCTTGGACGAAATTCCTTATCCAAACGGCCTCCTTAGCAGCAGCTAATGCTGCAATGTACTCAGCCTCAGTGGTTGAATCCGCGATGGTGTCTTGCTTGGAACTCTTCCAAGAGACATCACCACCATTGAGCATGAATACAAAACCAGAGGTTGATTTCGAATCATCCACGTCACACTGGAAGCTAGAATCAGTGTAGCCTTCCAGTTTCAGTTCACCACCCCCGTAGACCATGAACATATTCTTAGTCCTTCGTAAGTACTTAAGAATATCCTTCACGGCCTTCCAATGTAATTGGCCGGGGTTGGCCTGGTAGCGGCTCGTGACACTCAGAGCATATGCAACATCCGGTCTAGTCGAGATCATGCCATACATAATACTACCTATAGCCGAGGCATATGGTACATGTGCCATACTCTCTATCTTTTCATCAGTCTTTGGACACATAGACTTAGATAGAGTGACCCCGTGGCACATAGGTAGGTGTCCTCTCTTGGACTCTTCCATGGAGAACCTCTTAAGTATGGTATCGATGTAGGTAGCTTGGGTGAGTCCGAGCATCCGTTTAGATCCATCCCGATAGATCTGTATTCCAAGAATATAGGATGCTTCACCCATGTCCTTCATCGAAAATCTGCTAGACAACCATACTTTAGTTGACTGCAACATTCCTACTCATTCCCAATGAGTAGAATGTCATCAACATAAACTACTAGGAACGTCACAGCACTTTTAACTACCTTCTTATAGACACATGGCTCCTCGGGATTCTTGATGAAACCAAATTCCTTAATTGTTTCATCGAATCTCAGGTTCCAACTCCGCGATGCTTGTTTGAGACCGTAGATTGATCTCTGAAGCTTGCATACCTTATGCTCGCTTCCAACATATGTGAAACCCTCAGGCTGCGTCATATAGATCTCTTTCTTAATGTTTCCATTAAGGAACGCAGTTTTCACATCCATTTGCCATATCTCATAGTCGTACCATGCGGCTATGGCTAACAATATTCTAATTGACTTGAACATTGCGACTGGTGAGAAGGTTTCATCATAGTCAACACCTTGCCTTTGAGTGTAACCTTTCGCGACCAGTCGCGCCTTGTAGGTCATTACCTTACCATCAGGCCCAAGTTTCCTCTTGTATACCCATTTGCACCCAATAGGAATGATTCCTTCGGGAGGGTTAACGAGAGTCCAAACTTGGTTAGCATGCATTGAGTCAAACTCAAACTGCATTGCTTCAAGCCACAAATTAGAATCAGCATCGGAAATTGCCTCCTTGAAAGTTCTTGGATCAGATCCAACAACTTGATCACCTTGATCATCTTCAAGGAGAAAACCGTATCTCTCAGGAGCCCTAGGAATCCTTTCGGATCTCCTAGGTGCGGCCATATCTGGTACTGGCTCAGTAGGTGCGGGAGATTCACTTGGTAATTCAATTGGTTCTCGAACCTCTTCGAGTTCTACTATTTTGCCCTTTCTATCAAGTAGAAATTCCCTTTCCATAAAGGTGGCATTCCTAGAGACAAACACTTTTGTCTCGCTCGGATAGTAGAAGTAGTATCCAATGGAATTCTTTGGATACCCAATGAATTAGCATAAGATGGATCTTGTATCCAGCTTATCTCCCACTGTCTGGGCATCCCCAAATCCTCATAAATGAGTACTTGGGTGGTTTGCCCATCCATATCTCATACGGAGTCTTGTCCACTGCCTTGGTGTGGAAATTTTTCAACAACATGACCGTTGTTTTGAGCGCATAGCCCCAAAACGAGGTAGGAAGCTCAGTGAAGCTCATCATAGATCGAACCATGTCCAACAAGGTCCGATTACGACGCTTCGCTACACCATTGAGCTGTGGTGTGGCCGGGAGGGTCCACTGTGAGAGAATCCATTCTCCTTCAGATAGTCTTGAAACTCAGTACTCAAGTATTCACCACCTCGATCAGATCGAAGTGCTTTAATACTTTTGCCTAATTGATTTTCTACTTCAGCCTTGAACTCTTTGAACCTTTCAAAGGACTCAGACTTGTACTTCATCAAGTCCCGGGACAGGCCCGAACCAAACCCTAGAAGAAATCAGACCAGCCGTCACGACATCGCCGGAGACTCGCCGGAGCGGTGGCCGGCCGGCGGCCGCCATCAACGAAAAACGCACGGCGGCGCAACAGCCACGCACGGCCGCGCGCACCATCGCGCGACCAATCGCGCGTCCAGTCGTGCCATCGTGCGACCAGTGGCGCATCCAAGCGGCAGCAGCGGTCGGCCAGCCTTCAGCGTGTAGCGCAACCAGTCGCGACGTCCGGCCTTCACATGCGCATCCATATGCGCGGCCGCGGCGAACAACGCGCGCAAAACGCGGCGCAGCATCGTGCGACAGGCACGGCGGTGATGCGCGACCAGCGGCCGCTCTCCTCGCCAAGCGTCGCCCAACAGCTGCGCATCGTGTTGCGCTGGACAAGGCCAGCGTTGAGCGACCGGCGTGAAAGTCGTGCGCATGAGCGTGCGCGAGAGAGGGGCGCCGCCGCACACGGCGGCGGCCGGCGGCCGTGTCAAAAGTTTGATTTTTCGATCTGAAAATTAAGATATTAGATACAATTATGGCAATTCGTATGATCAGATCCGAAAAACACTGGCTCTGATACCACTGTTGGGGATCCGGATCCGCCCCCCGGCGAGGCAGCGGAAGAACAAAGAATAAAGGTCGGGAGACGATCAATACGAAAATAGAAGAATTCATAATTCAACATACATAGGGCGTTCAAAGAGAATACCTTGCTGGCACTTGTGCCTGGCTCCAACCGAAATTACAAGAACCCGGCTCTTCTCGGTAGATTGCGGTAGATAATCGCCAATCCGGTCCACGACCAGAACCGAGACTCCTTCGTCAGGATGCACTAGAAGCACTGACGAATTCTATACGAATGGATTCTCCTCGTCGAGTTGGCCGGAAACGAATTTCCGGCGACGACGGGAGGCGGCGGCGGCGGCGCACGGCGGGCGGCGGCGGCGGCGTTTGGAGAAGGGAGGAAGGGGCGGCGATACTTAGTGCTAGGGTTAGGTTAAGTTGTGAGAGTTATGTCAAATCAAGTCTCTTAATACATTTAAATAGATTAAGTGTTGGAATTGGACCGGCCCAACGGGCCCGGGTCCAACAATGAACATTCAGTTCATCTCCACCACCGAGACTTCATCGTAACTCCGATCGCCGATCAGATCGGACCGATCGAATCAGTTTCCGAAACTGAATAACATGATCTGAAAAACCATTTTTCAGAACCCCAGCGCAAAAAGACCGTTTTGCCCCTCAACAGCGGGAAACCCCGGTTTGACCCCTGTTGACTTTTAGGAAGTCGCACTTCCCGAAATCCTCTTCTCGTGCTCAACACATTGAGCTGAGTATCCGTGCGGGAATCTCGAATCCAGTACTTGTGTGACCCTCATTGGTTCAGGGATACAGCTAGCCGTGGGCCCACAACCATTGTGGCTCCAGAATCACAATTCCGGACCTGCCCAACGGATCATGGTAAAGCGTCTAGCAACATCGCCCCATGATACCCTAGGTATCACTGATAGTGCCTGCAAGAACCAGTTGGTCGTGGTTAGCGTACAGTACGGTCCTTTCAATCCATA
>KQ998949.1:72087-126176 GCA_001598015.1 Dorcoceras hygrometricum
TGTGACGTGAATGATTCGAAGTCAACCTCTGGATTTGTATTCATGCTCAATGGTGGTGCTGTCTCTTGGAAGAGTTCCAAGCAAGACACCATTGCGGATTCAACCACTGAGGCTGAGTACATCGCAGCATCAGCTGCTGCTAAGGAGGCGGTTTGGATAAGGAATTTCGTCCAAGAGTTGGGCATCATCCCTGATGGAGTTGATCCAGTCCCGGTGTACTGCGACAACACGGGTGCCGTTGCGCAAGCAAAGGAGCCTAGGTCTCACCAAAGATCCAAACATATACTGAGGAAATACCACATAATCTGGGATATTGTGGCTAGAGGTGACATAGCAGTTGATAGAGTCGCCTCTGCAGACAACATTGCTGATCCACTTACGAAGCCCTTTCCAGGACCTTTGTTTGAAAAACATCGCGAAACAATGGGACTGCGTCTGATGAGTAGTTGGATATAGGGCAAGTGTGAGATTGTTAGAGTAGATTCCCAACTAGCCAACTTGTGGCGTGTGGGTTTTATTGACTCTTGTGTATAACGATCTTTATTTATGAAATACGCATTTCTATTATGGCGTTCTTTATTTTCATTATGTTATAATGTTAACAATTGTGTTGGATAAATACCTAGAATGCACCATAGTGTATGTTAGATGTGATAGTGGATAAGATGGCTATCATGAAACACATCTAATAGTCACTGTGTATTCTGAACTCGTTCCTAGTCGATTGGGCCGTAAAAATGAGGATAAGGCCGCCCGAGCTTGAGACTAGCATCTGCGATGCAAAGTACCATGTTTCATTGGTAGGGAACATTGTGATGTTCTGAGCATGCAGATGGATAGTGACCTGGTGATCTATCGAACTACCCTGGTTCGGACTTTCCAAGTGGTTACCATTTGTCGAGTGGATAAGTCCGAGGTCTTGGTTGTACTGATTAGTCCTCACTACTCGAAACGTCATTGAGACTCTACATGATAGGCGCCTCACTTTGACCCATTTACCGACTCACTTGGGGTCATTAGTTGGCGGGATTGGGTGAAGTCCCGATGCATGTAGGAGTCGATACTTCGTTGTCGAGGATTCACCGCTCGCTTTCATGCGTGGATATCCTATGCTATCTGAGGATATAATAGTGTTTAAGTCTCTGGCCAGAGTACTGGATGTGTTTTAGGTAAATGGGTTTACCTAGTAGCACTCGCGATGTCACTATTTGATCTCCAAGATGTATGCGTAGTTATCGGATCTTTAGCGACTCTCGATTTACCAATGGTCGTTGATCTGATCGGGATATATGTGTTGAAAGGACCGTACTGTACGCTAACCACGACCAACTGGTTCTTGCAGGCACTATCAGTGATACCTAGGGGATCATGGGGCGATGTTTCTAGGCGCTTTACCATGATCCGATGGGCAAGTCCGAAATTGTGATTTCGGAGTCACAATGGTTGTGGGCCCACGGCTAGCTGTATCCCTGAACCATTGAGGGTCACACAAGTACTGGATTCACGATTCCCGCACGGAAACTGAGCTCAATGTGTTGAGCATAGGAGGAGGATTTTAGGGAGTGCGACTTCCTAAAAGTCAACAGGGGTCAAATTGCGATTTCCCAAAGTTGAGGGGCTAAACTGTAATTTTGGACTAGGTGGTCTGAAAAATTGTTTTGTATCATAATACTCAGTTTTGGAAACTGTGAAGATCGGTCCGATCAGATCGTCGATCGGAGTTATGATGAAGCCACGGTGATTTAAATGAACCGAATGTTCATATGGACATGGGCTTGACCCAAGTCCATTGGGCCGGTTCAAGCCCATGTATGTTTTAAATACTAGACTTGGTCTAGGGCTAGGTCACAACATAACTTGAACCACAACCCTAGCCACCAAGTAGCGCCGCCCCCTCCTCTCAAAATCCTCTCGGCCGCCGCCTCCACCGCCGCGCCGCCGTGACGCCGCCGCCGTGATCGAACTTGTTCCGATCACCTTTCCGAGGAGATTCCATCCGTGGCTAAAATTCGCCAGCTCTTCTAGTGCAGACTGACGAAGGACTCGTGCTTCCGGTCATGGACCTGATTAAGGATGATCTACCGCCGCCTACCTTGAAGAGCCAAATTCCCTGTGAGTTTGGTTGGAGCCAGGCGCCTAGACGCCAGCAAGGTGACATTAAATAAAACATCCTATGTATGTTTTATGATTTGATTTATATGTATTCAATGATTTCCGGGGTAATTTTTAAACTTCCGCTGCGCCCCCGGGAAACGGGATCCGGATCCAACACTGCGCCAACATAAGGCGCTAGTGATCAAGAGTCAGGTCGAGTATCTACTGCAGGTTGGACACGTAAGAAAGGTAAACTTCCCTACTTGGTTATCTAAAATAGTACTAGTACCTAAGGCTGCAGGAAAACGGCGGATGTGCGTGGACTTCTGTTATTTAAACAAGTCCTGCCCCAAGGACTGCTTGATCAACTCGTCGATTCCATCTCGGGTAACGAGTTTCTCAGTTTTCTGGAAGCCTATCAGGGGTATAATCAGATCCCATTAGAAGAGGAAGATCAGAACAAGGTCAGTTTTATTAAGATGGACGGGACATTTTGCTACGTCGTCAGGACCTTCGGACTTAAAAATGCGGGGGAGACTTACCAGATATTGATGGATAAGGTGTTCAGAAACCAGATCGGGAGGAATGTTGAGGTGTAAATAGATGATATATTGGTAAAGTCTCGGGTGGAGGAAAATATCATATCTGACGTGGAAAAACTTTTAGCACACTTCGGGACTATCAGATCAAGTTGAACCCCGACAAGTGTGTCTTTGGAGATCGGACAGGAAAATTCCTAGGATATATGGTCACTCGTCAGGGGATTGAGGCTAACCCTGTGAGACCTGTGTTTTCGCAATCAGGTGTTGGTCTAGTTTGGACTAGCTATTGGTCGATGTGCTTGGCGTAGACATCGAATTTTCCTAAGTGTTGGAATCAGCAGCAGTAGTAGTGGGATCAGCCGTTGACTGATCGCGTCAGTTGTTGATATTTCAGATGTTGCATGTTGGTAGGAAGCAGCAGCAATGCTGATGTGGATTTCAGTCGTTGGTGTATTAGCGTGTAACCAGCTGTTGCGAGTGATCAGCTGTTGATATGTTAGTGGCGATGATCAGTAGAGAGCACTAAGAGACTTTGAAGCGACGACGTTTTGTGAGCATGAACCAGCTGTTGGTTTCGTTAGCGTGTTTCGGCAATCGATCGGATTAGATAGATATCCCTTCAACACAACATAGGTCATCGAAAGGAACCGTTGAACGCTTCAACTCGGCCAAAGCCATCTTCTTCTAGTTGCGGGATGAAATCTTCAAACAAGCCCTTCTGTAAAAGCTTATTCTAGCGGCCGCCCCTGACCTGCTGGGTTGGGTGGCCGGGTTAGCACCCCTCGTTGCCTCTGTACCCGAAAGAGATGAGCTCAAACCATTTGAAACTTAATTGCTACTTTTTTCTTGTTATTGATAGAGTGCTCCGCCCCTGTCAATGTAAAAGAAAGTATAGGGATGTTAGTGTTTTATACTGCTATTTTTGGATATATAAAGTAGAATTGGAGGGTTCAGGCTTCCGTCTAAGAAAAGGAGGTGGGTTCCTCGAAATGAACTGAAATGGGTGGCGTAAAGTGAAGATTGGGGGAGTAGAGAAAATTCCCTTCTGGGGTATTCCGAAGGTGTAACCTAGGCAACGAAAAAGGGGCCCCCCAGGGGGACGAGGGCCAAGGCTCTGCCTCGGTCCACCACCGGAGGGGATCCCTAAGGGGAGGATCTCTGTATTTAGTTTTCTTTTCTGATCCTGTTGCTTGCTGCTCGTAGTGGATAGCGAAACTACGTCGTTTAGATAATTTAGAACGACGGTGTTTTGAGTGGAGCGCTTTGTATCAGCTGCTGGTTATGATAGACATCAGCTGTTGAAGAGATCTCATGCGTTGTGACTGCTGGTTTGTGAATCAGCTATTGATATCAAGGTGACGTGTTCCTCTACGATGTCGTTTGGTTAAGTTGGTGCGACACCGTTTAGCTTTAGCGTTGTTTGAAAGATTCAACTGCTGGTTAATATATTAACGATAGGCAAAAGCTGATGCGAGATTCCTGCTGGTTGGGAATATTAGTTGTGATGACTGATTTTGTCGGTGGATCTAGTCCTGTTCTTTCTGCTGTTTGATAGTGTATTTAAGAGAAGACTTGGTCTTCGATTGTTTAACAGATCCCATACTTAGAAATATTTCCCGATAGCAAATCTTGTCACGAACCCTAGTTACTGTTCATAGTAACCTTATCCGTCCTAATTTCCAATGGTAGACAACTCCGACGAGAGTGAGAGTGGTAGCGTTGGACTCCTCTCGCTAAGGCGCTTCGTTCTATACCTCTTTAGAAAGCGTTGGAGGAGCTGGAATAGGATCTAAGGATTTCTACGACACCTCCCTGGTGTAGTTTGCTAGCATAAGCGTTCTCTGCCGTGCCAGTAGTTTCGTTGGGGTAAGTAAAGATGCTACCTTTAAGCTTTGTTAGAGCTTTTCGTTGAATTAGGAAGGTAGATGAGCGCTGGTGGAGTTGTATCTCCCAGCTGGTGTTAGTTTACGTTTTGGATTTTGAGTAGTGGCTTGTGCTGATATAGCAGGTGACAGATCTATGTTGCTCGGATTTGATAGTAGCAGCTGTGTGTGGTAATTATAGCTCAGAAGATGGTGAGGTACGGATGTTGAGCTTGTATTACGGCTGGAATTGTCATGGATATTATGTTTGATTGCTGTGTGTGCATTGCTTGCTGTTTATATGCTGTTCAGCTGTTGCATTGTATACGCATGATCATTTCCATTTCAGCTGTTGTAGCCGTGCTTTGTTTCCAGTGTTCGTGTGTTGCGTCGTTCAGGTAGTGCTTCGAGTTAATTGATAAGATCTTATCTTAGGCTTTGATTTGAGCTTCCTGTTGAGTTAGGAAGGTAGGATTATCGCTGGTTGAGTGTAGCTCCCAGTTTGTGATTCTGTGTTAGCGTCCCTGAGAATTATGCGTGTTGTTTAGCAGGTTTTGTACCAGATTTCTCGGGACCCTATTGTGGTGAGCGTAACAGATTCGAGGTACGGATTTGAGCTTGTTATAGCTTGGAATTAGCGTGGGATATTATGTGAGATTGCTGGTATGCGATGCTGTGTATTCTGTGTTGATCAGCTGTTGCATACATGCATTATTTCACGTGCATTTCAGATCCCTGTTGCATCATATCGTGTTGTATTGTTGCTGTTCTGTTCTTACCAGGATGCGAGGGCGAGCGGCAATACCGCACTCTCATATCCCTGCTGGGATCTGTTAGCCACCATGCGCCGAGTGGTTAAATACCACAGTTCATGGGTTGGGCAACGACAGGTTGAGCTGTTTGATGCATCTGGTATTCGGGTGTGGTGTAAAGACGAGCGGGTAATTCCCATATGCTTGTACACACACCAGTGGCCACCATTCGTTGCAGATTCTGTTGAGTTGTGCTTGCGTTCCTTGGCTCCCTTCTTTGGTTGTAGCCTTCGGCTGTTGTCCCGTTCTTCATGCATAGCATCTGCATTTTATCTTTGACTTATAGTTGCTCTCCATACTGGTGTTTGACCCCATGTCCCTATGGGGCTTGGTTTGTTTTGTTTGCCTGCTTGTTGTTCAGGTTTCCCAGGTCACTCAGCTGGTCGTGGGCTTGGCCCGGCTGGAGTTGCCCCAGGAGGTGCTTAGAGTGTCCCAATTATGTATAGTATCTATATGCACTTGTATCACCGCGGGTGGGATGTCCCGGGTGATGATCAGACATTTATAGTTAGTAGTCTGTTGTATTCAGTTGTGGTTGTTGTCAGGTAATTGATGCATAGTTATTATGCTATATTGTTTTACGTTGGGCTTGTAGGCCTTGTTTGTTGTGTAACTGAGATATATTTTGTGTATTGCACTATTATAAATTATATTATTTTAAACCGTCAGGCCAAAAGTAAAAATTTTAACCACTTTTTAGTTCCTTCCGCTAGTGTTTGCGTGGTTTAACTCTGAGTTGAGCACGAGGCCCGAAACTAGGAGTTCAGAAGGGGGAGTTGAATGAACTCCTTGAATTTTTATTTTTCGAAAACTTAAAAACGATTTTACAAGCCTTCGCTAAACTCAGATCTGAGTTAGCAGATCTGAGGTTCTCAGTTTAAAGATGTTCGCTTGGTTAACAATAAATTGCGTGGAAATAAACTGATTGAGCAGTGAACAGTTAATAGAAATAAATACGATGCAAATAAAGTAAAAGTGCAGGGATCAAGAGTTTGTTTATGGAAGTTCGGATATCAAATCCTACGTCTCCCCTTCTTCCTTTGCAGGAAGGTTCCACTAGAAGATTTGCTGTACACAGCCACTGAATACACCCGATCACTGAGCCTCGCTCCAAGTGAACTCCTAAAAACTTCTACTACACGCAGATAACACTGCTGAGTTACAAACAATCGTAATTTTCGAACTGCTTTGAGAAGCACGTTCGTTACAGACTCAATCTGAATAATACAATTAATGCGATATTTTGAGTACTGTAGTTCTTCTGGTTTCTATGACAAAGAAACTTGATTTACAATTATAAACCAGAAGATATCTCAAAGATAAATCTATTTAGAACAAAGGAGTGTTCTTCGAGATATTAAAGCTGGGACTTAGAGTATTTTGAACACTTGAATATTCCCAGAAATTTGAGATCGTAAGAGTATGCGAGATAAAATCGACCGAGAGCTTCTTCATTTGAAATCTTCAACTATTTATACTCTTCAACTTCACCGGTCAATAAAATGTAGCCAGTAGATACAAGCCCCTTTGCATATCTTCATCGTATCTCCATTAATGCTATGCACAAGGTAATCTGCGCTTATCAAGGCTTAATTGACTTATATACCAAGGCGGGTAAAGATCGTATCAATCACTCTGCGTACTTGCAATTTTACCCAAAATAGCTCTGATCTTGTTTCCTTGATTCAAGTTGTCTAACAGGCTTTTATACGATTAGTTGTGACCGTTGATTTCTCTCAAATAATCAACTGATAATATTTGAAGACATCCGAAGCTCACATCTGTTGAAGTACTGGAGTCTGAAAACTGCTCTCTTTCCCTTTTCGAAATTTCCCTTTGTGAATAGCTACAAGATATATCTCTTTACGCATATAGTTGTCACATCTCAAAATATCCCCCTTTTGTACTTTACAAAAGTAACGCTCTCTGTCATATCTGAAATCTTTTAATCTTTGCGAATAATTCCCCATTTTTGTACAATCGTGAATCTGTCGGATCTTAATACTCGTTACTGAGAAATAACATCTGAACAACTCTGAGTAAAATCTGTTCACATCTGAGTCTGTTCTAATCTGATATGTTCGGATATGAATATACTTTCTGAACAACCGGATCTATTGCCACAGCCTCTGAATCAAATATGATATCTTCAAATCTGAAATACTGACCCCATAACTGAAATACTTGACCCGAATACCCAAATCTGATATACTCTAAAACTGAATACTTCGAATCTGGGTTGTTCTTATCTGGTTTGCCCGGACTGATATGAATCTGAGTACTGTTCCCAATTCTCTTGGATCTGAATGCTTCTCCCGATAACTGAGATCTGAAAACTTATCTCGATAACATGATTTCCAGATCTGAATACTTAAATTCTCTTCCGTGAATACTCAACATCCAGATCTTATTCTTAATTTCAGTTCTTAACCTTGTTTTCGTTATCACCAAAACTTATTAAATTTTATCTCAACAATTTCCCTCTTTTCGATAATGACAAAACTTAGCAGACTACGACTTGAAAGATAAGAAAGATATGCTCGAAGTCACGCTATGTCTATATATATTCAAAACTGCTAAGTACAAGATATTTGTACAAAGAACTGAAAGACTGTTTAAAAAGCAACTGTCCAGATCTATCCAATAATCAGCTCCTGCCAGTCCAATATCTCCAGTCTCTTTGTCTAGAACCACTTTGTGAACCACCACTTCCTCTTTTTCTTGGAGGTTCACTTCCGCTACCACCACCACCACTAGGTCTGCTCTTATCGTTCGGAGGCGGCTGGGGACCTCGGCTGCTACCATTTTCCCCCTTTTTGTCATCACGGCCTCTATTGATATAGGCTATGATTTTAGCAAGGTGATCGCGAAGGGTACTATAATGTTCTTGAGACTCCTCACGGAACGCAAGCATAGCCGCTTTCTGGTCTTGCACCTCCTTTTGAATATCAGCCAAATCTGTCGTTAAGATGACATTATGAACCCGAACCTCTCTTTTAAACTCAAGCATTTCAAGCGATAAGGCAGCATTTTGAATCTGTACTTCCTGTAGTATATTTTTAATAAGACCTCGAAGGACTTGGTCTTGCTGAGTATGAGCTTCTGCAAGAGCTTTCTCAATATTATCGATCTTTGATAAGAGTTGGTTCTTGAGATCGCCAATGTTGTCTTTAGTCCACAATTGCTTAATGGAAAGGTGATTAACAGAAGCCCTGAGCTGTGAAAATGGTTCGGTGTCGCAGGAATAGCAGTAGTAGGCATTAAGATCTGGTCATCAGCTGTCTCGTCACCCAAAGGAATGTCATCGGTAGTGAAGTGCATACGAGAATCAGCAGAAGTACTCGAACTTGGAGAATTCAAAATTGTATCTGGATTGCGCTGAGAAAAACTATCTGATTCTATAGGATCTGGATTTTGATCTGGTTCTATCTGTACAATTGGATCTGCAGTAACTGAATCTGGATGGCGCTGAGAAAAACTATCAGATTCTGTAGGATCTGGATTTTCAGAAGAAACCGAGGGTTCCGATCTCGGAGAGGGGGAGCTGTAAATGGTCGAACCATCAGAACTGGACATAATTATCAAAGAAATCAACGAAACGTCTTTATCTACACCATGCTGAAATACACTACGAAATCCGGACGGGACCTCCTCTATATCTATAACGGGACCGATTATGTCTCTACAACGATTAACTGTACCAACGAGTTGCAAAAGTACAAACAGTGAAAATTTTATGACTGACACACAAACTTCAGTCCAATGGTCGCGAATAAGCCTTGGAAAATGTGATCTGGAGTCCAGATCTTGGACTGGTTCAACAAAAGCGCAGAGCGGGGCAAGATCATCAATGTAAGGTCTTTGAAGCAACATTTCCCACTTGTGAGAATCAACTGGCCTGGAAATGGGTCTCCAATAATCTACCCCTTCTACGATGAGCCCAGATCCGTCAACAAAGATCAATGATCTAATCCAGCATGTCGATTTGAATTTCTTATTAGATATGGGAATGAAAACACCCGCAGGACATTGGTTCCTTCGAACAGATGTGAACTATATGGCCGTGTCCACTCCAGCTTGTGCTCTTTCATCTGCCGCAGCAAGATTTTCAATGCAAAATGATGAGCAACAGTCAGCAAAGCCAAGACTTTAAGATCGATGGCTGTTTTGGGCGTGCCTGATGCAAAATTATGGCGTCTGGCCTCTAAGAATTTTCGAAGTAGCATCTCTCTATACTTGGCAATTATGAGCACTCGCCTCTGAAGAGCTATTTGAACCGAATCTGTCTCAGCCCAAGTCAGAACTAGTTCTTCCTTTGCAGCAATATCTTTAACTGAATCTAACACAGCTAATCCACGAAGACTAAAAGAATTAAAGAATTTAACAACTTCTTCTATCACCTGCTCTCTCAAATGTACAAGAAAGTCGATATCGGCACAAATCAATCAAAATATTTCACGGGCTGGATGCCCTTATATTATGTATACCACAAGAGGCTCCTTCCCCTTGTCATCGGCAGCAATTTGTGGAAGACTGGCCTTGTACAGATTCACCTCCAGAATTTCAATCCCTTGGGCAAACTTTATCTTCGTTGGCTCGGCAGCTATAATCGAGGGCATCATCATATCATCAGGAATTTGCTTCAAAAGGTTCTCAAGAGACATTAACTCTTCATCAGAAGTTGACGGTTTTTCAGTAAGCTCCAGAGCCTTTCTTAGGGCTCTGTGTCCTTCTCTAAGATCTGTTCCTGAACATCCATCAGCGCTGTTTCTTGCTCCATCTCCTTCTCAGGCTCAAAACCCGTCTCCTTATTCTTCTCAGATCTCAAATGTTCTTTAAGAAAGATGCCATTTTCCTAGCAATTTCATTTTCAGCTCCATCAAGATTATCATCCTCATCATTGACAGCAATGGAGCGCTCATATCCCCCAATATCTATCTTAGAAGATCTCATTATCTCTGGTTCCTCCACCGCTGGTTCTTCTGTTTCAATCATAGCAGTATCAGCAATTACCTGGTGAATAATACTATCAACAATTTCATCATCAGAACCTGTTGGCAACACCAATCTCTTTTTTGTGCGCGGCGTCGTTGAGCTTTGGAAGTTGGGGCTGGAATTAGTAGATAAAGGTTCCACATCTTGAACCACGGGAACCATCTCCAAGCCCTTTTATTTGGGAGCAGCTCTCCCAGCAGTAGTCCTCTTCTTCTTAGTGACAGGCTCACCAACAGCAGGAGCTGGTATCCTCTTTGATGCAGCTTTCTTCTTCACAACTGGCTCATCTCCCGCTGGCTCACCCACATCAACTATGATATTTTTGTTTTTGGCAACATAAGTGCCCACAGTTTTTGCGGTAAGAATCTTCAGAGATGGAAATTCCTTCGATTCCTCCAAATCTAGGTCTGGTGCTCCCTTCAACAAAATACAAATCTGCACCTCATATCCACTGGCTTGCTTCGTTGTGGGAGTCATCATATCCTTGAAAATATTAAACAACAATCTGCCCCAGTCAACCTTGACACCACCATGAATGGCGGACATCAACAGGAATCTCTCATGGGTGATGGCATCGAAGGAACCAGATTTCACAATCACTGTTTTTTTCAGCAGTATGTCATTCAGCAGACGGAACTCAAACTTCATTTCTCTCTTTTTGCAGGAGGTTTTCAGCTGTTCACCATCATAAGATAATGCAATCCTCTCCTTTGGGACATCACTCATATCAGTCAATCCCTCTGTCGGGAGCTCAAACGTTCCAGCAAACACTTCCTCAGTAAACTCAACAGACTTTACCTGAACGGTACTTACAACCTTGTTGTCTCTTACTGAAGCATTCTGAAAGAACTCCACCAACGCAGCCTCATAAATCGTTGAAGAACATCCTAAGAACCCACGGAGTCCAGATGACTCAATGGCCTTAAACATCTTAACCATGCCTTCATCTTCCTTCCTGAAAACTAAGTCGAGTAGATCTGGCTGGCGTTGTTGATCAAAGAGGAGGCCATTTCAGTAGATAGATTGAATTGAATCGCTGAAAGCAAAGAGAATCTGCAAACGAAGTACTGAAGTCTGAAAACTGCTCTCTTTCCCTTTTCAAAATTTCCCCTTTGTGAATAGCTAGAAGATATATCTCTTTACGCATATAGCTGTCACATCTGAAACTATCCCCTTTTGAACTTTACAAAAGTAACGATCTCTGTCAGATCTGAAATCTTTTAATCTTTGCGAATAAGTCCCCCTTTTTGTACAATCGTGAATCTGCCATATCTTAATACTCGTTACTGAGAAATAACATCTGAAAGACTCTGAGTAAAATTTGTTCACATCTGAGTTTGTTCTCATCTGATATGTTCGGATCTGAAATATACTTTCTGAACAACCGGATCTATTTCCATAGCCTCTGAATCAAATCTGATACCTTCAAATCTGAAATCCTGACCCGATAACTGAAATACTTGACCCAAATACCCAAATCTATTCTAAAACTGAATACTTTGAATCTGGGTTGTTCTTATCTGGTTTGCTCGGTCTGATCTGAATCTGAGTACTGTTCCCAATTCTCTCGGATTTGAATGCTTCTCCCGATAACTGAGATCTGAAAAATGATCTCGATAACATGATTTCCAGATCTGAAATACTTAACTTCTCTTCCGTGAATACTCAACATCCAGATCTTATTCTTAATTTCAGTTCTTACCTTGTTTTCGTTATCACCAAAAATTATTAAATTTTATCTCAACATAGTGGGACCTTTTCCATCAGCCGGAGGGTAGAGAAAGTTTTTATTAGTAGCCATGGACTACTTCTCCAAATGGGTGGAAGCTGAACCCTTAGCAAAGATATCCGAGGCCGATGTACTGAAGTTTCGATGGAAAAGAATTTTTTGTCGTTTTGGAATACCCCGAATAAGACTTCGGACAATGGGAGACAGTCTTGTGGAGTAAGAGTTTGGGCTGTCAAGAGATGAATATTGAACAAGTCTTCACCTCGATGGCTTATACTCAGAGCAACAGACAAGTATAAGTCACTAATCGGACCATCGTGCAAGCCTTTAAAGTGCGGTTGGAGTCGGCCAGGGGGAGATGGGTGGACGAACTACCAAGTGTGCTCAGGTCTTATCTGACGACGACTAGAGCAACTACTGGGGAAACACCCTATTGCATGGTTTACGAAGCTGAAGCAACTTTACCAGCTGAAATCGGCCAAGATAGTCTCTGGGTCACGGAATACACAGAGGATAATGATGAGATACGAAGCCTCGAATTGGACCATCTCGAGGAAAAGAGAGCCTGAGCTGCAGTAAGTCTCTCAGTGTATGAAAGGAGAATGAAGCAGGCCTACAACATGAGAGTTCGACCTCAGAAGTATGAAGTGGGAGAGCTTGTCTGGAGGAGAATACAATATCAGGGAGATAGAGGAAAGCTAGATCCGAAGTATGAAGGATCATACAAAGTGGTCGGGAGAGCTGGAGTGGCGGCCTAATATCTGGAAGACGCACAGGGAAAGAGAGGACGTCGGCCTTGGAACATTATTCATCTCCGAAAGTATCATGCCTAGGCCTTGTTTTATCTCTTTAAGTTTTATGCTTAGTCTTTATTTCGTTACCGTTTGTAAGTAGTATGCCTAGGCTTTATTCTATATCCGCTTGTAAACATTATTTTGTGAATGGAATATTTTTTCTCTTAACTCAGTGTTCTTCCTAGCAACTCCTCGGGTGGCAGCCCCAACCGAGCACATAAGCCCGATTGCTCGACAACTTAAAGCCCAATTCTCATTGTCACCTCCTCGGGTGGCAGCCCCACGCAAGCACATAAGCCCGATCTGCTCGAAAACTTAAAGACCAATTCTCATTGGTACCTTGGGTGTCAGAACCACCCGAGCACATAAGTCCGATCCGCTCGGAAACTTAAAGCCCAATTTTCATTGGCACCTCCTCGGGTGGCAGCCCCACCTGAGCACATAAGCCCGATCTGCTCGGCAACTTAAAGCTAAATTCTCATTGGGTGGCAGCCTCACCCAAGCACATAAGCCCGATCCACTCGACAACTTAAATCCCAATTCTCATTGGCGACTACTCGGGAGGCAGCCCCACCTGAGTAATAAGCCTGATTCTCTCGTCAACTTAAAGACTAATTCTCATTGGCGACTTCTCCGGAGGTTGGCCCCTCGAGCACGTAATACTGATCCACTCGGCCATTTAAGGCCGATTCTCATCGGCACCTCCTCTGGTGGTAATCCCACCCGAGCGTATAACCCCGACCTGCTCGGTTAAACTAATAAGTAGCACTCGCCTTAGGTGTCTTATTGTGTTGGGCGAAAACATTAAAAGCTACTTTCCGAACACTCGACGGTAAGTTGTCTTATTATCTTATGTTTTAAGTTATTATTCTTATAAATGAACAGCTCGGGAGAAAGGAAACATGACAAAAGTTGAACTTCATTGATGCGTAAAAGTTTTACAAAATATAGAGGCATTTAAATACAATCAGAGGACGAGGGAGTCTGGGGGAGAGGCCTCATCTCCTGAGGCGTCTTCATAGGCATCCTCTTCATCATAGGGCATGTCTTCCAGGGCCCGAGCAACGCTGAGGAACGGGACTGGGTCCTCCTCCTCGGTATAGTTGTTAGCACGGAACTGAGCTAAGCAGCCTTTGAAGCCACACTAGTTCAGGAACTACTCCTTGCCAAGACTCCAGGCGTTCTCGGCCTCGCCCTTCAAGCACTCATTCTCAGAATGAAGGCTCTGAATCTCTCCCTCAGCTCGGGCCCTCGTGTCCACCATCTCGGCCTCCAGAGGCCTCTTCTCAGCCTCCAGCGCCCCCTTCTCGGCCTCCGGCACCTCTCGCCCGGCCTCGGACACCCTCCTCTCCTCGGCGCTATTGCCTCCAGCTCCTCGAGTTGCTTCGTCATCCAGAGACTGAAGGGACGAGGCCATCTCTTTGCGAGCCTGGGTGAGGCGGTTGATCGCCTCATAGACCCAAACCATGGCCTGCATAAGAGTCAAGGATCAGAACGTAAACAGGAATATGGAGCGAGGGCTCGGGCAGATAAGGGACATACCTCCATGAATCTGACGGCGAATGACCCCAGGATCTCGAGATCGGGAGCATTCCGCACTAATTTAAGTTCCATGTCGAGGACCATATTGCAGGGAATCTCCGTCACAGCAGATCAGGATGGGGAGACCACGAACGAGTCCTCGAAAACATTCAGGGTACTAGCTCGACCCGGACCAGCCTCTGGCCTCGCTCCCACCTCGACCAAGGGAGCCTTAGAGTTGGTCGTGGGACGCGCCTTGGGAGTGTAGGCTGGGCACGTCTCGTAGTGGGGGCCGGATGCATCTCGGATGTGGAGGCCCCCTTCTTCTTCGGGCCTCCTTCTCGGTAGACAGGGGAGCTTTCCTCTTCCCCTTCTTTAAGCTCGGAGGTGCGACTGCCCTCAAGGGGCCCTCTTCCAAACACCCCTTCAAGGCATTCAGCATCGCTGCATTGCCCATTCGATCAACTGCAAAGAAAGAAGCAGGTTAGATAGCAGCTCGGATTCAATAAAGGATGACACGACTAAGGGAAGACACGGTGATGCCTAAGTCCCCGACCAGCTGGACCCCCCTTCGGCTGAACCCAAAGTGGCACAGAAAGTCCTCCTTAACCAGCTCGAGAGCACTATAGCTTTTCCTGCTCATAGTGGTAAAGAAGGTGGTCAGGTCAGGGGCTCGGTCGGGAGTCTAGGGGGATAGGGTGTACACATTATCCCTCCAAGTCATGTCACACCTCCAGGGGTTCCTCCTTCTCGCTACCTGCTTAACGTAAAAGAACCTGCTCATCCACCCCTTGTGAGAGCTCGGATTCCCCCCAATGAACCCGAGGTCACTCTTGTGGGAAAGTTGAAACATTCCCGGCCCCATCCTCTTAAACTGGAGCATCTGCATCAGGATGTAGGTGGTGAGGGGAATCTCAAAAAAGCTAAGGAGGACACCCAAGGACAGGAGGAAGCTATAGGAGTTGTGGGCCAGCTGGCTCAGGCTGACATTGAGGTATTGGCATAGGGAGGTTATGAATCTCGGGATCAGGAACCCGAGATCCATCTCTAATTGGTTTATGTAGAAGGAGTGTAATCCAGGGGAAGGACGGTGAGCTCGCTCCTCGGGCTCGGGGAGGACTACCTCGAATTTATCGAACATCCCCCATTTCTCATTTATCCGGGGGATATTCAATACCCTAAGGTTCGACGCATTCTACTCGTACCAAGGGCGTCCCGAGGAGGCCAGCTCGGCCTGGTGGGGTAGCATTGGCTCGCGGGTTTCTGGAGTTATGGGAACACTATCTAAAGACTCAGCTATGATATGTACAATACTATTGCTAGAAGAAGACATTTTTGAGATTAGACTTACGAGTTGGCAACGAAGAATCAACGGAAGCAGATCGGGAGCTCGGGAAGCGAGAGGAAAATTTGACTGAGTTTTGGTGTGGTAGAAAGTGAAAGTGAGAAATGAGAAGGTAAAGGTCGCCTATTTATAAGAACTCGAGACGAAGCTCGACCGTCAGATCTTGCGCCCAAACAACGGTCCAGATCATCTTGGAAATTCCAAGCACCATCTCAGTGAGTGGGCTCAGATTCATCTACACCATTCATGGATAATTAATCAACGACTAATACGAGACTTCACGCGGATCATGGTTTTCCTCAGAAAGCACAAATCCTAGCCCAGGTACCGACCTTCATCTGGATCGTCCGTGAATGTCTTATCAACGGTTGAGGTACGTCGCGCGGATCATGGCTCTCTTCAAGAGCACAAATTTTAGCTCGGGTCCCGACCTCAGTCTCACACAGTCCTACACTTCAATCCTTCGTCTAGGACTCGCGGTGGGGGATACTCCTGATGTCCCCGAATACCATCTGGGGACCCGAGTACCGAACTGCACGCTCCAGATGCCGAACTATGCCAATAGCTCAGGAGGATTACTTGAGGACTTGCACCCAGATCGGAAGAGTTTCCCGAGGAGAAGGCTATGCCTCCGAGAGTCCAAGCAGTCTACGTCTCTCTCTCTCTCTCTTTAGACTCTGATACCACCGGGAATCACGAAGACAATCTCGCTCAATATAATCATCAATATAGGCGTAATCTTCATCGGGAAAAGTGTCCCAGCGCATCGTGCGCCGAGAAAAGAGTCCCAGCGCCGGGTATAGCGCTAACTCCATCGACTAACCCCTCTATAAATACATAGGTACGCTCCTTTATGCATTCATTCACATATTCACTCGCTCATAGCTCATATACGCTTCCTTTTTTCTCTCTTTTTGCTCCCCCGCATCCTGCCTGACTTAGCATCGGAAGGGTTCCGTCGGACACACTTCCGGCGCCCTCTGACCTGTTTTCTGTGGCTGTAGATGTTTTGAAGGCACCGATCACTCTCCACCAACCAGCAGACCCGACGACCCGATCTCCCGAGCTCCAGAGGTGGTGGCAGTTCGTTAGCTGAGAGAATTCAGTTATATCGAACTCGATGTTTAAATCAGATAATTATTTATCGATTAATAAATTTGATTAGGGTAAGGAAGATTATTATTTTGTCCATTCTACTACTTTCTATTTTAGGCCATTCAGTTTTCAAATTTTAGTTTGATACACTAGCTTTTAATTTCGATAATTATGGTGCCGATATCACGTTCGTACTAAACCATAAATAACCGAAAAATGAGAGGATAATGTATCAAAATAAAACTTAAAACGTTACGACCTAAACCAAAAAAAGTATAAGTTAATGAACCAAAAAACTATGTTCATATTAGATGTACTGCCCGGTCTAAGGCTACCAATCTAAATAGATGATTCATATTCTCCCGTGTGAGTCACATAAAAGTTATGGATCCGTGATGTAAAAAGAGCGTATGACGAAACCCCAAAATTAGATTGAACTCTGATTAGAACCAGTCAATTAAGATGTTTCTCCATCGCTTTCTGCAAGGGTAATCAATTGCTTTCTAAATCGTCCGAACCACCCGCACAGTTTTCCTTTATTAAAAATCACCATTAAAAAAATAGTTTTAAACCACAATGTGTAATGATTCAGTTATTATTATTATTTTTTATATAAAATTCAAATCTAACTCTTCTTCATAACCCTTGGCTTATTATTTGACCTAAGGTATCATTTATATATAGTACTATAAATGTATACTAGACGACATTCAACTCATTATTATCTCTCAGCCCTTAAAATATTAAAATAGTATTCAAATTATTCTTATATAAAGAAAGCGACTATATATTTCTTAGAACGTTCATTTGTTTGACTAGTTTGATGTTTGAAGATAAAAAATTTACATCATATTGTATGGTTCAAATATTAGTTTCAAAAGATAATATTATTGAGTGGAAGAAAACATATGCCGAATTGATGGTGCCTCTAAGTTGTGTCTAAAAATATTAGGAGGTATTAACATGGTTTTGAGTCTTTTCATTCACTTATATTTTCTTTAATTTGATTTACATTTATAATTAAATACAATAATATTATTATTGTCAAATCAATTTGAATCCTACTAGTATTTCAAAAACCGCAAATCCACTTGGAAACCACTTAAAACCATAAGTCTAATATTACATGTAAAACGATGAATTTTTTTAGATAATATTAACCTACCGTATGTGAAAATTAAGTTAAAAATGTTTCTAGAGTAACCTTTTCTAATTTTCATTTAGATAGAAGAACTCAGATTTGAAAAGACGAATAACTCGGGAAAAGGGATGTGAAGCGCTGAGATAATGGTTTAATAAGTCTTATACTTTAATCGGTCGAATTATACATATTATTGTCCATTGAGGGGTCAACCGTTGATTTGTAATCCCAGTTGTCTAGAAGGAATCAGTTCAAAAGAAACTTCATTGATTACTTGTACTGGTCTGACACAATCTTCACGTGCTTATATCTAATTAATTTATATACTATCATTTTTTTAACGGAAACGAAGATTAGAAAATAATTACCAAAAATAATATTGAAAAGAAGACACCAACCGTAACAATTAAGTCAATCTATCCTCCCCTGTTTAATATTGATAGATATCATCCAAGGTCAAGCCATCGTGGATATAAAACTCAACATCAAATATTATTTGGTATTGTAAATCGCATACTTCCAATGGAACAAGATGCGTTGACTATTGGCTAGTAGCTTGTACTTGGTTGATCTATAATAAATAAGTGTGTGCATTATACTATAAACTTACAATTTAATCCTTTATTACCAATTGGTTTGAATGATATTGATGCCACCCATAACCACCCCGGAATCCGATGACCGAGCAGCTTGCTCATAGCCCCGATGCACGATGCCTAGGTCAGCAGAACACCCGAAGACGCGCTCCAAGATCGAGATTTGCCCGAGGCCTCATCACTATTTCGGGAGTGTTTCTCGAGGACCATGTCCCGACGTGATGAAGAGTCCTGACCAGGTACGTCTCTCCTTGTGCAGATGAATCCCGTCTGGATACGTCTTTCCTTATTTGAAGGATCCTAGGTCGATACACATTTCATATAGCGAGAGGATCCCAAGGATCACGGAGAGTATCCACCGAGATATTCTCCCTCCACCAACTTAGCCCCTCTATAAATACCAGTTACGTCTCATTCAACACACACACTCATTCTTGCACACTTTTGCACTCAACATATATTTCTCTCGCTTTTGCTCTCGCACTCTGCCTGACTTAAGCATCGAAGGGGCTTCGTCGGACACACTTTCGACGTCCTCTGACCTGTGATTTGTGGTTGCAGACGTTGAAGAGAAGCATAATCCAATCCCCAGTCGCCCGACGTTCCCGAGCTCCTCGACATTGCGGTGTTTGCTCGTCGGCTGAGGTAATTTAGCTACATCAGATATGATAACGGAAACCTAATAAAATTGTAAAATAAAGATAATAACATAGTGTGATTAAATATGTGGTGTTGGTGTTATTTAAATACGGATGATGGATTAGGTTCTTTTATTGTTTTAACCACCGAAATACCATTAATAAGTTAATTAATTATGTAGTATAAATGAGTAGATACGATATTATAATTATATCTATTTGTATATATATTATGAAGTAAATTAAATATTATATTATTTTCCCGTTTCCAAGTTCATATGATAATTAAATTATAACCACACATTAAAAGATAATCAGAATGTATAAATACTTATATAACCAATTTTCACTCAACTGCAGTATCTACTTCGATATTTTTCTTTTTGGTCGTCGGAGTGATCGGGTTCGGGACATTCCCGAGCTAGTGGGAAAGTTGAAATCGGTAAGAGGACCTGGCCACAAATAACAAATTAGATAGCGTTGAAAGTATTTCAAACCCCTCCTGTGAGACCTGTGTTTTCACAATCGGCTGTTGGTCGATGTGCTTGGCGTAGACATCGATTTTGCCAAAGTGTTGGAATCAGCAGCAGTAGTAGTGGGATCAGCCGTTGAGTGATCGCGTCGGTTGTTGATATTTCAGACGTTGCGTGTTGGTAGGAAGCAGCAGCAATGCTGATGTGGATTTCAGTCGTTGAAGTATTAGCGCATATCCAGCTGTTGCGAGTGATCAGCTGTTGGTATGTTAGTTGTGATGATCAGCAGAGAGCACTAAGGGACTTTGAAGCGACGACATTTTGTGAGCAGGAACCAGCTGTTGGTTTCGTTAGCGTGTTTCATAGCGGGTAGCGAAACTACGTCGTTTAGATAATTTGGATCGACAAATTTTTGAGTGGAGCACTTTGTATCAGCTGTTGGTTATGATAGTCATCAGCTGTTGAGAGATCTCATGCGTCGTAGCTGCTGGTTTGTGAATCAGTTGTTGGTAGCAAGGTGACGTGTTCCTCTGCGACATCGTTTGGTTAAGTTGGTGCGACGCCGTTTAGTCTTAGCGTTGTTTGAAAGATTTAACTGCTGGTTGTTCTATTAGCGATAGGCAAAAGCTGATGCGTGATTTCAGCTGCTGGTTGGGAATATTAGTTGTGACAACTGATTTTGTCGGTGGATCTGTTCATGTTTCTATCTGCTGATTGAGTAGTGTATTTAAGAGAAGACTTGGTCTTCGATTGTTTAACAGATCCCATACTTAGAAATATTTCCCGATAGCAAATCTTGTCGCGAACCCTAGTTACTGTTCACAATAACCTTATCCGTACTAATTTCCGGTGTAGACAACTCCGACGAGAGTGAGAGTGGTAGCGTTGGACTCCTCTCTTTAAGCTTTGTTAGAGCTTTCCGTTGAGTTAGGAAGGTAGATGAGCGCTAGTGGAGTTGTAGCTCCCAGCTGCTGTTATTTTACGTTTCGGCTTTTGAGCAGTGGCTTGTGTTGATATAGCAGGTGAAAGATCTGTATTGCTCGGACTTGATTGTAGCAGATGTGTGTGGTAATTATAGCTCAGAAGCTGGTGAGGTACGGATGTTGAGCTTATATTACGGCTGGAGTTGGCATGGATATTATGTTTGATTGTTGTGTTTGCATTGCTTGTTGTTTTATATGCTGTTCAGCTGTTGCATTGCATACGCATGATCATTTCCATTTCAGCTGTTGTAGCCGTGGTTTGTTGTTGCTCTGTTTTCTTACCAGGATGCGAGGGCGAGCGGCAATACCGGACTCTCATCTCCCTGCTGGTCTTGTTGCCCTCATGCGCCGAGTGGTTAACTACCACAGTTCATGGGTTGTGTCAGGCCCCGTGCTAATTACTCACAATTAACACATAATAAACGCATAAACACGGAAGCTAAAATCAGGGCTTAAAAATTTTCGAAATCATTTGGGCCTGAACGTACAAACATACATTCCAAATATCGATAATCAAAATATAAGTTAACTCAAACCTATACAATCAGGTAACAACAACAATCCAAATCGAATACAGATCCCCAATACACAAAACGCGGGGCATCCCCCGGTTCAGTACATATCATAAATATAACTGGGACTCATGGAAAGGGGATCGACCAGCTGAACCTACACTCTGTCCAGCCTGGCTACCTGAAGATCCTGCAAATGGGTAACGCAGACCCAAGACACAAAAGCAGGAAAACAAATACGAGGTCAAGCCTCAGTACGAAGAGCTATCAAAACAGCTAAACATGCAACATGCTATAAATCAATGTCATGAATGCATGAGGGCTATCAATGAATCGCATAGCTAGACCAGTCCATCAACTGGCAACTCAAATCAAGCCTCTATACCACGCACAGCCAATCATCCGGTGGAAATCATCGGTCCGTGATCATCGGGGCCCGTCAGCCCATCACAGCTCGGTGGTAGACACTCGAATCCGGTAGTCACCACTCCGATGATAGCGTTGGACTTTTCGGGCACGACTCATCAGTCGACCAATCACAACGTGGCACCCAATCAGGTCATCAAATCAATCTGTCAAGGCTCAATATGTATGCATGTATGCCAATCAATATCAATGCTCAATGCATACAATGCATAATACGTAAAACAAAACATATATCAATCAATTCAACATGCCAGTTTCACGTAAGACACATCATCAAATCTCACAACATCAATCATAGCATGTTCAAGCCTAAAGCTGCTAAGGCTGCTCAATTCGTACCTAAATTCCACAATTTCTACCTCACAGATTTCACAAAAAGGCACGGCAGAACTCACGGCTAGCAACCAGCTTTCTCCTGGCTTTGTTAATGCGAGGCAGAAGTTACCAGCAACTATAATCTGTACAAGGTACTCAACATCTTAGCTCAAATCTGAACCTGCACGCTCTTAAACCTACGGCCAGGACTCAACACAAGTTCTACCTAGCTACGCAGGTACTAACAACAAGAGCAAAGCTCAAAACAACAAAGGATGCTCACCCAGAAGTTCACGCTAGCAGGAGGAAAACACGGCACAGGTTTCTCCCAAAAACTTCGAACGCTAGCAACTCCACGCTTCCAGATTCAGCATTAATTCAAGGTCTAAAATGGGTAGAAATCGAAAGATCTAAGCTAGGGGAGTTCAACGCCACCAAGATTATCAAAAACAGAGGCTGGAAGCGACGGGAATCGACGATGGAAGGCTACGGTGAACAGTAGCAAGTCGAGGGTTTCAACAGAGGAGATAAGAAATGACGGGTTGAGAAATATTCTAAGTGTAGTTCGACACTTCTATTTATTCCTCAATTCAATGGCTACTGTCTAAATCAAACACCGACAAAAACAGATCTCTGCAACACAAAATAGCGCCAAATTCGCAATCCAGCGCTCACAATCAAACATACTTCACAACGTTAATTCAAAACGCTCGCGCTAAAATCAAAACGACAGCGTAATGGTTACATCTGGTCTTTCCAACGATAGCACAAACCAGATCTCTCACTCGCGCAATACAAAACACGCTAAGTGCTGGAAATCCAAAACGATGACACAGCAACTAACTGGAACGACGCCGCATCACTCAAAACAGATCTTAGCGCCCAACACAACCGATCTCAGCGCTACTACTAAAACAGATCTCTACCCCTTAGCAACACATAATGCTAAACGCGACAGCGTAATGGTTACATCTGGTCTTTCCAACGATAGCACAAACCAGATCTCTCACTCGCGCAATACAAAACACGCTAAGTGCTGGAAATCCAAAACGATGACACAGCAACTAACTGGAACGACGCCGCATCACTCAAAACAGATCTTAGCGCCCAACACAACCGATCTCAGCGCTACTACTAAAACAGATCTCTACCCCTTAGCAACACATAATGCTAAACGACGACGTAGCCACTAATCCAAACGACGTCGCACAGCGAAACAGATCTCTCCTCAATTTACAACGCTAGTGCTCGAAACAGATTCCTCAACTATGCGCTCTATACAAGATGTCAACTCTACATGTTGACCAACACGTGAAATATGCTTACGTCAGCAGATCTCTTCACGTGAATTATCACCCGCGCTCGATACAACAAAACCAGGTCTCTCAATCCAGCGATCACCTGCTACAGTACCGTTGACTAGCGTTGACATCTGAAAATGTGAAAGAAAGAACGCTGCACTTCTCAACTATCCAGATCTCACCAAAACGATAGCGTTTTACTCAATTCTCGCGGGACTTCACGCAACGCTAAGAAAAAACAGATTTCTATCATAACTTAACCAAATCAACTCCAAATCGCGACCAGATCTCACCCGATAATTCCTGTGACTAGGAATCTGAAATGCTCTACGTGAGATCTGAATTTCTCAAATAAGATTTCATCAAAAATCCGAAATTCCAGAAATCAAAAATCTTAATTCTCGTGACTAATCCTACTCCAAAATCTGATTAATCACAAATCTTGAAATCTGATTCCTCACATTCTCCCCACCTTAAGAGATTTCGTCCTTGAAATCAAGGCAAACCAGGGCAAAAACAATCAAACATTTAAATCAACACAAGCAGCTACTCAAATTCGAAGTTAAAACCAGAAATTTACCTGGAAAAAATTCGCACGATCAGTGCTCAAACAGATGAGGCCAGTCTTGTCTCATATCCTCCTCAACTTCCCAGGTTGCTTCTTCTTGGCCATGCTTGCTCCATTGGACCATCACCAACGGAATTATCTTGTTTCTCAGATGCTTCTCCTTCCTATCCAAAATCTGCACCGGATATTCAACATAGCTCAAGACAGAATCCAGCTCAACTTCGTCGGTTCTCAAAACATGGGATGGATCTGGATCATATTTTCTCAACATAGACACATGAAAGACATCATGCATAGCTGATAATTCCTCGGGCAGCCTCAATCTATAAGCCAACTGTCCAATCCGCTCAATCTCAAAAGGACCAACGAATCTGACAGCCAATTTGTCTTTAAATCTGAATCGCATAACACTCTTGAAAGGAGAAATCTTGAGAAACACACGATCGCCAACCTCAAACTCGACGGTCGACGTTTTCTATTAGCGTAGCTAGAGAAACGGTCTTGAGCAGCTTTCATTCTACTCCAAATCAAGTCGATCTGATCCTTCATGTGCTGAAAAAACTCCGGTGTAGAAAGCTGTCTCTCACCAACTTATTCCCAACAAATCGGGGATCTGCACTTTCGACCATACAACGCCTCAAACGGAGCCATTCCGATAGTCACCTGGTAGCTGTTTTTATACGAAAACTCAACCAAGGATAGCGAATCCTGTCAGCCACCGCTGAAATCCATCACAATTTCACGCAGCATATCCTCTAAAGTCTGGATAGTCCGCTCAGACTGTCCGTCTGTCTGTGGGTGATAGGTCGTACTCATAGCCAATCTCGAACCCATCGCTGCCTACAAACTCTTCCAAAATCGAGAAGTGAACCTCGGATCTCTAGCGGACACTATCGAAACCGGAATTCCATGCAATCTAACCACATGGTCGATGTACAATTTCGCCATTTTCTTCATAGAGCACCCCACATCATAGGGAATGAAATGGGCGGACTTCGAATGTCTGTCAATCACAACCCAAATCGCATCGCATCCCCTACTCGATCGAGGTAGATGAGTCACGAAATACATGGCGATGTGCTCCCAATTCCATTGGGGCACCTCTAAACTCTATAGTAAACCACCAGGTCTCATCCTCTCATCCTTGACCTGCTGGCAATTCAGACATCGAGCAACAAAACCAGAGATGTCGCTCTTCATACCTGCCAACCAATAGTGAGACTTCAAGGCATGATACATCTTCCTCTCGTCTGGATGCACACTGTACCGACGCAATGTGCTTCATTCATGATGGTATCTTTCAAATCAATCAGGTTCGGAACCACTAATCTCCCTCAAAAACACAAACATCCATCCGAAGAAACGGAGAAATTGTCAGAATGACCATTCTGGGCCTTAATCCTCAACTCATGGATATAGGGATCAGTCCTCTGCGCTTCCCTGATATCATGCAAAAACTGTGGCTCAACCTGAATCGTAGAAACCATGAAATACTGATCGCTCGGCTAAAATCTCCAACCGGAAGTACTCAATTGCTCATAGACTTTCGAAGCATACAAAAACGAAAGCATCGCAGGCTGGGTCTTCCTACTCAATGCGTCAGCAACTGAGTTCATCCGCCAAGGCTGATACTGAATCTCACAGTTAAAGTCCTTGAGCAATTCCATCCATCATCGCTGCCTCATGTTCAAATCAGACTGCGTGAAGATATATTTAAGGCTCTTGGAGTCGGTGTACACCACAAATTCTTCACCATAAAGATAATTTCGCCAAATCTTCAAGGCAAACACTATCGCAGCCAACTCCAAATCGTGAACAGGGTACCTCGTCTCGTGAGGCTTCAACTGTCGAGACGTATAGGCAATCACGTACCCGTTCTGCATCAGAACACACCCTAACCCATTGAGAGAAGCATAGGAGCACACCACGAATCCTCCGGATCCAGACGGTAGAGCCAACACACGAGCAGTAGTCAACTTCTCCTTCAACGTCTGAAAACTGTTCTCGCACTCATCAGTCCATTCAAATCTCTTATCCTTCTGAGTCAACTGAGTCAGAGGCTTAGCTATCGAAGAGAACTTCTCGATAAAACGCCTGTAATAGCCAGCCAAACCCAAGAAACTACGGATCTCAGAAACATTCCTAGGTCTCTCCCAGTTAAGAACTGCTTCAACCTTGCTCGGATATACCGAAATTCCTTGTGCTGAAATCACATGACCCAAAAAGATAATTCTGTCCAGCCAAAATTCACACTTGCTGAACTTGGCATAGAGCTGCGAGTCTCTCAATCTCTGCAACACCAGTCTCAAATGCTCCTTATGCTCTCTCAAGCTCCTCGAGTAAACCAGGATGTCATCAATGAAGACGATCACGAACCGATCAATATACTCGCTGAAGACGCGGTTCATCAAATCCATGAATACAGCTGGGGCATTCGTCAACCCAAACGGCATGACAAGAAATTCATAATGCCCATTCCTAGTCCGGAAAGCTATCTTCGCCACGTCAGCGTCTCTAATCCGCAACTGGTGATAACCAGAGCACAAATCAATCTTCGAGTACACGACCGATCCCTGCAACTGATCGAACAAGTCATCAATCCTCGGCAAAGGATACTTGTTCTTCACTGTTGCTTTATTCAACTGTCTGAAATCCACACACATCCTCATGGATCCATCCTTCTTCTTCACAAAAAGAATCGGAGCTCCCCAAGGCGACATACTCGGTCTTATGAAGCCTTTCTCCAAGATATCTCTCAACTGATCCTTCAGCTCTCTCAACTATGCTGCGCCACCGATACGGAGCTATAGAAATCGGGGTGGTACCGGGGTCACCAACTCGATACTGAAGTCGATCTCACGTCTCGACTGGTGATAACCAGAGCACAAATCAATCTTCGAGTACACGACCGATCCCTGCAACTGATCGAACAAGTCATCAATCCTCGGCAAAGGATACTTGTTCTTCACTGTTGCTTTATTCAACTGTCTGAAATCCACACACATCCTCATGGATCCATCCTTCTTCTTCACAAAAAGAATCGGAGCTCCCCAAGGCGACATACTCGGTCTTATGAAGCCTTTCTCCAAGATATCTCTCAACTGATCCTTCAGCTCTCTCAACTATGCTGGCGCCAACCGATACGGAGCTATAGAAATCGGGGTGGTACCGGGCACCAACTCGATACTGAAGTCGATCTCACGTCTCGAAGGGAATCCAGGAATCTCATCTGGAAACACGTCGGGAAACTCTCGGACGATCGGGATATCGCTCAAATCCAATCGCTGCTCTTGGGAACCGTCAAGCGCGTAGATCATGAATCCAGCGTTACCTAGCGATAGCAGGCTAAACATCTCCATGGCAGAAACTAACGGAATATTCGGGCGCAAATCAGCACCGTAGAAATCCCACTTCTCACCCGAATCAGGGCGAAATCTTACAACACCATGGAAGCAATCAACAGTAGCCTTATAGCTAGACAGAACATCCATCCCCAAGATACAATCAAAATCTCTAATCCCCAAAACAATCAGATTGGAGACCAAAACATGCTCATCAAATCTAATCAGACAATCAATTACTACCTGTCGGGACCAAAGACTCATACCAGCAGGAGTAGACACTGACACGACATCACACAATGGGGATGAACTCAACCCATGCTCAAACACAAACAACTCAGATATGAAAGAATGTGATGCACCTGTGTCAAAAAGAACTCTCGCAGGATAATCAAAAATAAAGCATGTACCTCCAATCACCATGCCAGGCATCTCCTCAGCCCGCTCTCTGTTCAAAGCATTCTCCTGAGCCTGCTGGGGAATCTAAAACTAAGGTTGGGAGGGTCCTCCAAACCTAGATGGCTCACGAGGCTGAAATCCTGATCGCTGGGACTGAGCGAAAGGCTGTTGTCGCTGCGAAGAACCACCAACGGAACCCTGCTATGACTGTCCAGAAGACCGCCCTCCTATCATAGGACACGCCCTAGCGAAATGTCCCAGCTGACCACAAAGATGGCAAAGTCCTCTAACTCCACGACACTGCGAAGTCTCATGTCTCACTCCGCACTGTCCAAAAAATCCACCGCCAGAACCACTGCCTGATCCGCTGCCAGAACCAGAACTCACGGAACCAGAGGAACTCGAGTGGCCCTTTTTCTTGAATTGCTTCCCTCGAGGTCGGAACTGCTGGCGACTCGACTGCTGTGACCCCTGAGGAGACTAATACGACTGCGACACCGCCTGTGCTGGCTGAGAAGCACGTCCAGTCGTCTGCTGCACCGGAGCATCAGGATCCATCAAACTCTCCTCGATGTCAACCGCATTGTTCATAGTTTCCACAAAGGTCGCCGGGGACCCAGACAACACCATCCGGTAAAGATCAGGTCTCAAGCCCTTCAAGAATTTGTTCCTCTTCGTCCGCTCTTGGTTCGCTACATGTGGCATGTACACCAAGAGCGTAGAAAACTGCCTCGCATACTCAGCCACCCGCATGTTACCCTGCTTGAGATTGTCGAACTCTCGCTCTCGACTGGCGAAGTAGGACTCCGGGGTATAATCCTGACGGAACACCTCACAGAAGCTATCCCAGGTGATTACCGCCCCACTATCACGAAGCATCCTAGAGGTACCTCTCCACCAGCGCTGCGCGTCATCCCGCAACTGCAGCACTGCTAACTTCAATCTCTTTTCAGGAGCGTACTCCAAGGTATCGAATAACTCCTCCATCTGGACTAGCCAAGCCCCAGCTTTCGCACCACCCTCAGTAGCAGCAAACGTCGAAGGGTTCGTACGCGGAAATCGAGCTAAAACTAGTTCCATCTCACCTATCCTTCGAGTCACATCATCCACCCGATGAAAATCCTCATCACCATCTGGAGCCCTAGACCCCTCAGCGGAACGTCTAGATCTACCTCTCCTCGGCGGCATCTACACAAGTCTAGAGGTAAGGCTAACAACAGATATAACATCAAGGCAGATAATAATCACATAAGTCACAGAGTCAATCAACAATCAAATCAAAACTCTGTGCCTAGACTCGAGTGTGATCAAAAGAAATCGAGCTTATCCCAGTTTAAGCTCTGATACCAAAAATGTCAGGCCCCGTGCTAATTACTCACAATTAACACATAATAAATGCATAAACACGGAAGCTAAAATCAGGGCTTAAAAATTTTCGGACCTGAACGTACAAACATACATTAAAATACCGATAATCAAAATATAAGTTAACTCAAACTTATACAATCAGGTAACAACAACAATCCAAATCGAATACAGATCCCCAATACACAAAACGCGGGGCATCCCCCGGTTCAGTACATATCATAAATATAACTGAGACTCATGGAAAAGGGGATCGACCAGCTGAACCTCCACTCTGTCCAGCCTGGCTACCTGAAGATCCTGCAAATGGGTAACGCAGACCCAAGACACAAAAGCAGGAAACAAATACGAGGTCAAGCCTCAGTACAAAGAGCTATCAAAACAGCTAAACATGCAACATGCTATAAATCAATGTCATGAATGCATGAGGGCTATCAAAGAATCGGATAGCTAGACCAGTCCATCAACTGGCAACTCAAATCAAACCTCTATACCACGCACAACCAATCAGCCGGTGGAAATCATCGGTCCGTGATCATCGGGGCCCGTCAGCCCATCACAGCTCGGTGGTAGACACTCGAATCCGGTAGTCACCACTCCGATGATAGCGTTGGACTTTCGGGCACGACTCATCAGTCGACCAGTCACAACGTGGCACCCAATCAGGTCATCAAATCAATCTGTCAAGGCTCAATATGTATGCATGTATGCCAATCAATATCAATGCTCAATGCATACAATGCATAATACGTAAAACAAAACATAACATCAATCAATTAAACATGCCAGTTTCACGTATGACACAACAGCAAATCTCACAACATCAATCATAGCATGTTCAAGCCTAAAGCTGCTAAGGCTGCTCAATTCGTACCTCAATTCCACAATTTCTACCTCACATATTTCACAAAAAGGCACGGCAGAACTCACGGCCAGCAACCAGCTTTCTCCTGGCATTGTTAATGCGAGGCAGAAGGTACCAGCAACTATAATCTGTATAAGGTACTCAACATCTTAGCTCAAATCTGAACCTGAACGCTCTTAAACCTATGGCCAGGACTCAACACAAGTTCTACCTAGCTACGTACTAACAACAAGAGCAAAGCTCAAAACAACAAAGGATGCTCACCCAGAAGTTCATGCTAGCAGGAGGAAAACACGGCACATGTTTCTCCCAAAAACTTCGAACACTAGCAACTCCACGCTTCAATATTCAGCGTTAATTCAAGGTCTTAAATGGGTAGCAATCGAAAGAGCTAAGCTAGGGGAGTTCAATGCCACCAAGATTATCAAAAACAGAGGCTGAAAGCGACGGGAATCGACAGTGTAAGGCTACGGTGAACAGTAGCAAGTCGAGGGTTTCAACAGAGGAGATAAGAAATGACGGGTTGAGAAATATTCTAAGTGTAGTTCGACACTTCTATTTATTCCTCAATTCAATGGTTACTGTTTAAATCAAACACCGACAAAAACAGATCTCTGCAACGCTAAATAGCGCCAAACAGATTTTGCAATCCAGCGCTCACAATCAAACATACTTCACAACGTTAATTCAAAACGCTCGCGCTAAAATCAAAACGACAGCGTAATGGTTACATCTGGTCTTTCCAACGATAGCACAAACCAGATCTCTCGCTCGCGCAATACAAAACACGCTAAGTGCTGGAAATCCAAAACGATGACACAGCAACTAACTGGAACGACGCCGCATCACTCAAAACAGATCTTAGCGCCCAACACAACAGATCTCAGCGCTACTACTAAAACAGATCTCTACCCTTAGCAACACATAATGCTAAACGACGACGTAGCCACTAATCCAAACGACGTCGCACAGCGAAACAGATCTCTCCTCAATTTACAACGCTAGCACTCGAAACAGATTCGTCAACTATGCGCGCTATATCATATGTCAACTCTACATGTTGACCAACACGTGAAATCTGCTTATGTCAGCAGTTCTCTTCACGCGAATTATCACCCTCGCTCGATACAACAAAACCAGGTCTCTCAATCCAGCGATCACCTGCTACAGTGCCGTTGACTAGCGTTGACATCTGAAAATGCGAAAGAAAGAACGTTGCACTCTCAACTATCCAGATCTCACAAAAACGATAGCCTTTTACTCAATTCTCACGGCACTTCACGCAACGCTAAGGAAAAACAGATTTCTATCATAACTTAACCAAATCAACTCCAAATCGTGACCAGATCTCACCCGATAATTCTTGCAACTAGGAATCTGAAATGCTCTACGTGAGATCTGAATTTCTCAAACAAGATTTCACCAAAAATCCGAAATTCCAGAAATCAAAAATCTTAATTCTCGTGACTAATACTACTCCAAAATCTGATTAATCAAAAATCTTGAAATCTGATTCCTCACAGGTTGGGCAACAGCAGGTTGAGTTGTTGATACATCTGGTATTCAGGTGTGGTGTAAAGATGAGCGGGTAATTCCCGTTTGCTTGTACACACCAGTGGGCACTAACTATTCTTCGCAGAATCTGTTGTCATTTGATGAATTCTTGGCTCCCTTTATTTGTTGTAGCCTTCGGCTGTTGCATTGTCCCTCATGCATAGCATTAGCATTTTATCTTTTGCTATTCATTGCTGTTTTATAGTTGCTCTCCGTACTGGGGTTTAACCCCGAGGTCCTCTGGGGCTGTTGTGTTTGTTTTCCTGTCTGTTTTTCAGGTTTTCCAAGATTTACAGCTGGTCGAGGTTATGATCCAGCTGGTGGTGCCCCAGGAGGTGGTTAGAGTGTCCCAGTTATATATAATATTTGTATACACTGGTATCACTTCGTGTGATGCTTAGTTTTATATAGTTGGTAGACCATCTGTACTTGTGTAGTATTCAGCCGTTGGGCATTTGTTGTACTTGAATATTTGTTCTGTTGCGGATTTATAAATTGGGATTATTTTAAATATCTTGTATTTTAAATTATGTTATCTTTCAGTCAGGCCAAAAGCAAAAATTTTAACCATTTTTTTTGTTGCTTCCGCTTGTTTCTTCGTGCTTGATCTCTGATGTGAGCACGAGGCCTGACATTTTTGGTATCAGAGCTTAAGCTAGGATAAGCTCTATTTCTTTGATCACACTTGAGTCTAGGCACAGTGTCGTGTGTTGTTTGTGCTTGGCTATGTGATTATGTGCTGCATATGGTTGTGTTATGTGATTTCTATGCTGTACTTGTTCTGTGTTATCTTATCCTGTTTAGTGCCTTCGTAGAGAGATGCCGCCTAGATGTAGGTTTAGAGGTAGAGGACAGTTTCAGGACGAGTCTGGAGATCAGAACAAGGATCAGCGTAGTTTCCCTTCCCGTGGTCGTGGTAGACGTGAAGAGGATGAAGTTGACAACTTAGCAACCCGTGTGGAGAGCATGGAGATTGTGATGGCTAGGTTCCAACGGATGAGTCCCCAGATCTTTAACGATGATGAGTCTAGCGAGGATGCGGATTCGTGGTTGCAGCACATCACTGGTTTGTTCGATCGTGTTCAGTACAATGATGTGCTTCGGTTGAGTTTGGCGACCTTTCAGTTGAGGAAGAGTGCGGAGCATTGGTGGCGTGGTGCTTCGAGGATGCTTGAGGAGATCGGTGTGGAGATTTCTTGGGATAGCTTCTATGTTGCCTTTCGACAGGAGTACGTTCCGGAGTCGTATGTGAACGCCCGTGAGCGGGAGTTCGACAACTTGGAGCAAGGTACTATGTCTGTTAGGGAGTATGACCGTAGGTTTTCTTCTCTGTTGGCGGTGGCGTGGTGCTTCGAGGATGCTTGAGGAGATCGGTGTGGAGATTTCTTGGGATAGCTTCTATGTTGCCTTTCGACAGGAGTACGTTCCGGAGTCGTATGTGAACGCCCGTGAGCGGGAGTTCGACAACTTGGAGCAAGGTACTATGTCTGTTAGGGAGTATGACCGTAGGTTTTCTTCTCTGTTGGCGTATGTCATGCATGTAGCTGGCCGGGAGAGGGCCAAGAGGACCAAGTTTATTGAGGGTTTGAACGAAGAGTTGAATACTTTGGTTTTGTCGAGTAAACCAAAGAGCTATGCAGAGGCTGTGGATAGTGCTGTTGATATCGAGGAAGGTATGCGGAACCAGAGGTCGCGTGCTAGGCCTCAGGGTGCTCAGAGTGGTCGTCCCGCTGTTCAGGGAGCGCAGTCTTCTCAGTATTCCCAGTCTACTCATCAACCCCCGCAGCAGCAGCAGTTGGCTCAGCAGTCTGGCCGGCAGAGGTTCCGACCTCATGGCCATCAGTTTAAGAAGAATTCTGGTTCTGTTTCTTCTGGTTCTAGCAGCTCTAGTAGCAGTGGTTCTAGGGCAGAGTTTTGTGGCATTCTGAGTTTTGGTGAGCATGTGCTAGTAGCCAATTTGATTCGTCTGATGTTGTGGGATTTCGACTGCATAGTGGGAATGGACGTGTTGTCCAACTATAGGGCCTTCGTGGATTGTTTCCATGGGATCGTGCGTTTTAGGCCTCAGTCTGGTGAGAAATGGAATTTCTACGGTGCGGATTCCCAGTCTAAGATTACGCTAGTCTCAGCGATGGAGATGTTCAGCTTGTTGTCGGCGGAGAACACGGGTTTTATGATTTACGCGTTGAATGCTACTTCTTCTTCGCATGTGCAGCTCAGCGACGTTCCAGTGGTGCGTCATTTTCCTGATGTGTTTCAGGAGGGGATTCCTGGTTTTCCTCCGAAGAGGGAGATTTACTTTAGCATTGAGTTGGTTCCTGGCATAGCTCCGATTTCGCGTGCACCGTATCGTTTAACGCCTGCTGAATTGAGAGAGCTCAAGGTGAAACTGGATGATTTTCTAGAGAAAGGTTTTATTAGACCGTGGGGAGCGCCTATTTTGTTTGTCAAGAAGAAGGATGGCACAATGAGAATGTGCATTGACTTTCGTCAGCTGAACAAAGTTACTGTCAAGAATAAGTACCCGTTGCCGAGGATCGACGATTTGTTTGACCAGTTGCAAGGCTCTGCCGTATATTCGAAGATCGATCTACGTTCAGGGTACCATCAGTTGAGAGTTAGAGATATGATGTCGCGAAGACTGCTTTTCATACTAGGTACGGGCATTTTGAGTTTCTGGTAATGACTTTTGGATTGACCAATGCTCCTGCAGTCTTCATGGATTTGATGAACCGAGTCTTCCGAGAGTTTATAGATCAGTTTGTGATCGTGTTCATCGACGACATCCTGGCGTATTCGAAGACTCCTTTGGAGCATAAGGAGCATTTGGGAGTTGTTCTTCAGACGTTGAGGGACTCGCAGCTATATGCCAAGTTTTCTAAGTGCGAGTTCTGGCTGGATCGCGTCATGTTTCTGGGTCATGTGATTTCAGCGGATGGAATTTCTGTGGATCCCAGTAAGGTTGATGCTGTTTTGAATTGGGAGCGACCTAGGAATGCGTCTGAGGTTCGTAGTTTCTTGGGTCTGGCTGGCTATTACCGTCGTTTCATAGAGCGTTGCTCTAGTATAGCTAGGCCGATGACTCAGTTGACTCAGAAGGACAAGCGGTTCGTTTGGACTGAGCAATGCGAGAATGCTTTTCAATTTCTCAAGGAGAAGTTGACTACTGCGCCTGTGTTGGCTTTGCCGTCTGGTTCAGGTGGCTTTGTCGTGTGTTCTGATTCTTCGCTCAATGTATTGGGTTGTGTGTTGATGCAGCATGGACGAGTCATTGCGTATGCTTCACGGCAGTTGAAACCGCACGAGACTCGTTATCCAATTCATAATTTGGAGCTAGCAGCGGTGGTCTTTACGTTGAAGATTTGGCGCCACTATCTGTATGGCGAGCAGTTTGTGGTGTACTCGGACCACAAGAGTTTGCAGTATTTGTTTTCGTAGCCTGACTTGAATATGAGACATCATAGGTGGATGGAGCTGCTGAAGGAATTTGATTGTGAGATCAAGTACCAGCCTGGGAAAGTTAATGTAGTGGCGGATGCGTTGAGCAGAAAGGCTCAAGGAGATATGCTTGCGTCGTTGTATGTTTCTAAAAACCGTGAGCATCTTACCACTACGGGTTGGAGGTTTTACCCGACTGAGGATTATGTTGTGGTTTCTTCTTTCCAAGTTGAGCCACAGATCATTTCGAGCATTAGAGCGGCTCAAAGATCATATCCTTCCATCCATGAGTTGAAGTTGAATGTCAGGGCTGGTCAACTTGAGGACTATTCTGTTTCGTCCGATGGTTGTTTGCGTTTCCGAGGTAGGTTGGTTGTGCCTAATTTGATAGATCTTCGGGAGGAGATCCTTAGAGAAGCGAATTGCAGTAGACACAGTGTTCATCCTGGTGCACGGAAGATGAACCATGCGTTGAAGCCACACTTCTGGTGGGCTGGTTTGAAGAGCGACGTTGCTGGTTTTGTTGTTCGTTGCTTAAACTGCCAGCAGGTTAAGGCTGAGAGGATGAGACATGATGGTCTGTTGCAGAGTTTGGAAGTGCCCCAATGGAATTGGGAGCACATGGAGATGGATTTTGTGACGCATTTGCCTCGTTCCAATAGAGGTTGAGATGCGATTTGGGTTGTTATCGACTGATTGTTGAAGTCTGCGCACTTCATTCCCTATGGTATGACATTCTCTTTGAAGAAAATGGCGAAACTTGTACGTGGATTTTGTGGTTAGATTGCACGGTGTGCCTGTTTCGATTGTTTCTGACCGAGATCCAAGGTTTACTTCCAGGTTTTGTAAGAGTTTGCAAGCAGCTTTGGGTACCAGATTGGCTATGAGTACAACGTATCACCCCCAAACAGATGGTCAATCTGAGAGAACTATCCAGACGTTGAAGGATATGTTAAGAGCTGTTGTGATGGATTTTGGTGATAGCTGGCAAGATGCGTTATCTTTAGTTGAGTTTTCTTACAATAAAAGCTACCAAGTGACGATTGGTATGGTGCCGTTTGAGGCTTTGTATGGCAGAAAGTGCAGATCGCCAGTATGTTGGGAAGAAGTGGGGGATAAGCAGCTGTCTTCCCCAGAGTTTGTGCAGCAGATGAAGGATCATGTGGATCTGATTCGACAGCGGATGAAAGCTGCCCAGGCTCGCCAAGCCAGTTATGCAAATAGGAGGCGTCGACCTCTAGAGTTTCAGGTTGGTGATCTCGTTTTCCTTAAAGTTTATCCGTTTCGCAGTGTTATGCGCTTTGGACACAAGGAAAAGTTAGCCCCTCGTTATGTTGGTCCGTATGAAATTGTTGAGAGGATTGGCCCTTTAGCGTATCGACTGTTGTTGCCACCAGATTTATCTTCTCTACATAATGTCTTTCATGTTTCCATGTTGAGGAAGTATGAGCCAGATCCGTCTCATGTGCTGAGAACTGACGAGGTTGAGCTAGATCAGACGTTGAGTTATGTTGAGTATCCCTTGCGAATTTTGGATCGTAAAGAGAAACAGTTGAGGAATAAAACCATTCCCTTGGTGATGGTTCAATGGAGCAAACATGATAGGGAAGAAGCTACCTGGGAGATCGAAGAGAAGATGCAACGTGAATGGCCGCATCTGTTTGCGTGACATTCCCTTGGTGATGGTTCAATGGAGCAAACATGATAGGGAAGAAGCTACCTGGGAGATCGAAGAGAAGATGCAACGTGAATGGCCGCATCTGTTTGCGTGAGTATTGCATAAGATTTCAGTAGTTGTTTGCTCAGTTATCTTGAACTCTTGGGTTCAGTTGAGTTGTTCCTGGACTTGTTGATTTCGAGGACAAAATCGTGTTTTAGTGGGGGAGAGATGTGAGACCTGTGTTTTCACAATCAGCTGTTGGTCAATGTGCTTGGCGTAGACATCGATTTTGCCTAAGTGTTGGAATCAGCAGCAGTAGTAGTGGGATCAGCCGTTGAGTGATCGCGTCAGTTGTTGATATTTCAGACGTTGCGTGTTGGTAGGAAGCAGCAGAAATGCTGATGTGGATTTTAGTCGTTGGAGTATTAGCGCATATCCAGCTGTTGCGAGTGATCAGTTGATGGTATGTTAGTTGCGGTGATCAGCAGAGAGCACTAAGGGACTTTGAAGCGACGACGTTTTGTGTGCAGGAACCAACTGTTTGTTTTTTTAGCGTGTTTCATGGCGGGTAGCGAAACTACGTCATTTAGATAAGTTGGATCGACAGCGTTTTGAGTGGAGCGCTTTGTATCAGCTGTTGGTTATGATAGACATCAGCTGTTGAGAGATCTCATGCGTTGTAGCTGCTGGTTTGTGAATCAGTTGTTGGTAGCAAGGTTACGTGTTCCTCTGTGACGTCGTTTGGTTAAGTTGGTACGACGACGTTTAGTCTTAGCGTTGTTTGAAATATTTAACTGCTGGTTGTTATATTAGCGATAGGCAAAAGCTGATGCGTGATTTCAGCTGCTGGTTGGGATTATTAGTTGTGACAACTGATTTTGTCGGTGGATCTGTTCTTGTTTCTATCTGCTGATTGAGTAGTGTATTTAAGATAAGACTTGGTCTTCGATTGTTTAACATATCTCATACTTAGAAATATTTCCTGATAGCAAATCTTGTCGCGAACCCTAGTTACTGTTCACAGTAACCTTATCCGTCCTAATTTCCGGTGGTAGACAACTCCGACGAGAGTGAGAGTGGTGGCGTTGGACTCCTCTCGCTAAGGTGCTTCGTTCTATACCTCTTTAGAAAGCTTTGGAGGAGCTGGAAGAGGATCGCAGGATCGCTAAGACACCTCCCTTGTGTAGTTTGTTAGCATAAGCGTTCCTGTCGTGCCAGTAGTTTCGTTGGGGTAAGTAAAGATGCTACCTTTAAGCTTTGTTAGAGATTTCCGTTGAGTTAGGAAGGTAGATGAGCGCTGGTGGAGTTGTAGCTCCCAGCTGCTGTTATTTTACGTTTCGGATTTTGAGCAGTGGCTTGTGTTGATATAGCAGGTGACAGATCTGTGTTTCTCGGACTTGATTGTAGCAGCTGTGTGTGGTAATTATAGCTCAGAAGCTGGTGAGGTATGGATGTTGAGCTTATATTGCGGCTGGAATTGGCATGGATATTATGTTTGATTGTTGTGTTTGCATTGCTTGTTGTTTTATATGCTGTTCAGCTGTTGCATTACATACGCATGATCATTTCCATTTCAGCTGTTGTAGCCGTGCTTTGTTGTTGCTCTGTTTTCTTACCAGGATGCGAGGGCGAGCGGCAATACTGCACTCTCATCTCCATGCTAGTCTGTTAGCCTTTATGCGCCGAGTGGTTAACTACCATAGTTCATGGGTTGGACAACAGCAGGTTGAGTTGTTGATGCATCTGGTATTCAGGTGTGGTGTAAAGATGAGCGGGTAATTCCCATGTGCTTGTACACACACCACTGGACACTAACTATTCTTCGCAGAATCTGTTGTCAGTTGATGAATTCTTGGCTCCCTTTCTTGGTTGTAGCCTTCGGCTGTTGCATTGTCCCTCATGCATAGCATTAGAATTATATCTTTTGCTATTCATTGCTGTTTTATAGTTGCTCTCCGTACTGGGGTTTAACCCGGAGGTCCCTCTGGGGCTGTTGTGTTTGTTTTCCTGTCTGTTGTTCAGGTTTTGCAGGATTTACAGCTGGTCGAGGTTATGATCCAGCTGGTGGTGCCCCAGGAGGTGGTTAGAGTGTCCCAGTTATATATAGTATTTGTATACACTGGTATCACTTCGTGTGATGCTTAGTCTTATATAGTTGGTAGACCATCTGTACTTGCGTAGTATTCAGCCGTTGGGCATTTGTTGTACTTGAATATTTGTGCTGTTGTTGATTTATAAATTGGGATTATTTTAAGTATCTTGTATTTTAAATTATGTTATCTTTCAGTCAGGCCAAAAGCAAAAATTTTAACCATTTTTTTTGTTGCTTCCGCTTGTTTCTGCATGCTTGACTCTGATGTGAGCACGAGGCATGACACCTTCGATACTTAAATCAGGTTGAGGTCCAGGATAAATATAAGCGTTAATATAGTTGAATGCTTAGTGAATTGTGTATCCATTACCAGATATGGCGTGATTAACACACAAACTTGAGATTTACGGGCTCCATTATAGCTTACACATTGACGCAGTTCAAAGGCTTAATCACCGCACCAAGGAAGCTGAAATGAGGGCAGCTCCGTCGAGTGCTCGGGTATGATCCTCAGGTGGCGCTTTAGGGAGTATCAAGAATATCCTCCTGACCCGTCGAACAAAGAATTTGAAGTTGCAGACCAGACAAAGAATTATTGTCGCTGTTTGAGTTCCGGTAAGCGGGGACGAGACCGGAGACGACCAAATTGAAAATATTTTAAATATTTTAGCCCTTAGACATATTTTAAAGCAAAATTTATTATTTTATGCACCATTTCCAAAAAAATGAGATTTTATGCACAGTTATCGAAGGGGGCCTGTTTTTCGCCTATACGGGCTATTTTTGTGAATTTTACTACACTTTTCTATTTGAGAGACCTTATATTACGAAAATTAAAGGCTTTAAGTCTGCACTTTAAGTATTTTTAAGTATTTTTAATTAGAGAAGGGTTAGTTTTGGGAGTAAGCCTTTTATTTTAATTAAAATAAGTTGGAGGGGTCTTTTTGTACACCTCTCATTCACTCACCTCCCACAATTTTGAAAAACTACTCCCTCACCCTCTCCATACAGCCGACTTCAGCCTCCTATTCCCCCTAGGTGGTTGAATTTTCAGATCCTTGGTTGGAACTCAAAGGTGTTTGGTCTAATCTATTGTCCTCCGCTCCGGTAATGCGTATCTCTACTCCTTTCTTCGATCAAGGCATGTTGTTTTCTTATTTTCTCACCATTTAGATCATAATATACTGTTTTATAAAGGTTTTTCATGACTTTTATGTGAATTTTTCGGATCTATACATCCTTGAAGTTACCTCACGCATGGCGCATGTTTTCCTCATGATCTTGATCATTTTATGCATGGCTTCGGTTGAGGCAGGTTCTAGGGACCAGAGCTCGGTTCAAGGTGGTCCTAGGGAGGGCTAGAGGTGGTCCATAGTGGGAGCAATTGGGGCTGGACGCTGGAAGAGCCATGTTGGCTCGGGCGCCCAATAGAGTGCGCGACGCACGTCGCCCTTGGGAAGCTTCGTTCGAACCATGTGGCTCATGGTTCGAGCCAAGGCTGGTCATGTTAGGACCGGCGGGACCTGGGGCTGGTCCAGCCGAAGGGGCTCCGGCCATGCTGGCCGGAGCGTAGAGGGCGAACGGTATAAGTCGCGGGTGGTCGCGTGTAGGGGCCGACGGGTTGCATGGAGTGTAGGGTTTGATGAATTGGCTCGGTTCAATTGGACCGGTTCGGGCTGGTTCAGTTGGACTGGGGTTGGTTCTTTGAGTCGCGATTCAAATATTTTAAGTCCGATCCGAGTTAGTTTATTTATGGGCCGGGTAGTTTTATTTTAAAGTCCAACTCATTTTATCGAGTCAAGTCAAACTTTTTTTAAGTCAAAATTTATTCTTGGTCAAAATGATTTTGGGTCAATGGTTTTAAGTCAAAAGTTATTTTAAGTTTTTAAATTTTTAAGTAATTTGGATTTTAAGTCAAATTGTTAGATTTTGGGCCGTTATTTTAAATGAGTGTTAAGCCTGTTTTGACAGTGTTGGGACAAGTCTTTCAAATGATTTTAAAGGGGTGATTTCTTTTGTTGGGCCAAGTTTGAGTTGGGCTTAGTATTATTTTAAGTTTATTTGAGGCTGTGGGCTTAGAGTTAGTGGGCCAGTCGCTTGAACCAGTCCTTGACCGGGCCGAGAAAATGTATACGCCCATGAATATATATTTAATTATATACGTAGTATGTTATGTATTTGAGTATGAAATGTTTAAAGGAAATTAAATATATATTGATGGGCCAAGCTTTTTAAATTTGCATGATTTTTATGAAATGCATGCATCATGAAAGTTTATGAAATGTTAAGGCATGAAGGAAAAATCTTTTGAGGGATTGAAGTGATGTGGGGAAAATTGTAATGATGGGAGTTAGCCGGGTATCCGGGCCCGGGGATCCCCTGTTTTAATGTATGAGCTTATGGATCCATGTGTGACATCATGGTGAAGTGGCAGACAGAGGTGTGACATATAGGGATCCCGAAGTAAGGTCGGGTGAACCACACCGCCACGTACGTTGGTTTATAGAGTGATCAATCGATTATGACTCACACTTCATGGATATGACTCGCATGTTCTTTTAAGTTAGGTCATGTTTATGCCATGCCTTAATATATATATGTTATACGATGAGTTTATGTATGACTGCATTATGATTCAATGATCTTTCACGCACGCATGTCATGAAATTATGTTCCTTTACGTATGTGCCTGCATGTGGTTTTATTATATGTACTTTATTATTATCGGATAGAGCATGCTGGGCCTTTAGGCTACTAGGTTTAAATGGTGCAGGTGAGCATGATGCTGATTTCATTTCGACCGGCGGTGAGGACCTCTGATGCTCCGCTGCGGCTGTTACCCCATGACCACTCAGTTATTGTATGCCATTGCTTTTAAACATGTTCAGTTTCCGCAACAGTTTTAAATACTCTGATTTTTATGTTAGCTTGTGCGATGTGGATTGAGGATACTTTACAGTTAGTTTTGAACGGATGTTGAGATGATATTTTCAAATGCTTTAAGTTATGGTTTTTATTTATAGATTTTATTAAATGTTTATTCCACGTCTGTTTTTTCAAAAAAAAAATTTTTTTTAGAGGTTTAGTGTGTTTCAACATGGTATCAGAGCGGTGGTTCTGGTGGGGTACTAGCTTGCTGCATGGAGCTCGGAAATCGCACTGCCAATCTGTGAGTTTAGGCTTTTATAATTTATGTTTATGTTTGCATGCTGCATGTTTATCTTTGCCTTAGTTTTACCTTGGATTTTAAGAGTTGGACGCCTAGTCATGCACTTAAATTTATGCAAAGGGGTTTTGTTTGCCAGTATGCCTCCCCGAAGTTTTAGAGAGCAGCAGCAGGATGACGACATGCCTCCTCCTCCTCCTCAACCACCCCAGATGACGCCGTTTGAGAGGGCTAACGTGGAGATGTTAGCCGGGATTACCAGATTACTGGAGAGACAGTCAGAGCGACCCGGAAAGTCGCATGAGGAGGACGTCGCAGAGAGGTTCCGCAAGCAGGGACCTAAGGAATTTTCTGGCACCACAGATCCGCTCGTTGCTGAGGAGTGGATCAGATCACTGGAGACCATTTTTCCCTACATGGGTCTCCCGGACGCTGATAAGGTCAGATGTGCTATTTTCATGATGAGAGGAGACGCAGCTCTTTGGTGGGAGAGCGCAGTGGTTGGCTTAGTACTGGAGATCCTGTCGTGCGAGAGATTTAAGGCGGTATTCTATGAGAAGTATTTCACTACAGACGCCCGGAGCCAGTTGATTCGGGAGTTCATGAGTATCCGCCAGGGAGACAGGTCGGTTGCTGAGTATGTGAGTTTTTGAGCGGGGGTGTCACTTCGTGCCCACGATCTCGCTTGTGGAGAGCGAGAAGTTGAGACAGTTCACTGACATACTGCGACCAGACATCCGCCACGATGTCAACATGGCGGACGTGACTTCCTATATGGCCGCAGTGAACAGGGCTTACCGGTCCGAGAGGGGCCGAAAGGACATGAGGGAGGACTATTAGAGGAAGAGGCAGATACAGCCGCCCGTCAGGGACCAGCCTTCGCATCCACCAGCGAAAAGACCATTTCAGGGGCCTTCTAGGGGCCCAACTCAGCAGGGACAGCAGCCGCATAGACCTCAGGGCTAGCAGAGGCCACAGCAGCAGGGGGCCAGCGCCCCTAGACTCGGAGGATTCCTATCTGCAAGGAGTGCAATAAGCAGCATTCCGGATCGTGCATGGCGGGATCAGGGAAGTGCTTTCATTGCAAGGAACCGAGACACATTTCCAGGGATTGCCCTAGGAAGAGACAGACCACCGGTCGTGTCTTCGTGATGCAGGCAGAGGCGGCAGATCCGGATACTAATTTGCTCACGGGTATTCCTCTTTTGGATTTTCGCCATTTCTATGATTTTTGAGTTTAGTGTTTGCTGTAGACAGATTGCATGCTGAGTAGAACACTACTAGGAGATTCATGCCTTAGACTGGTTGAATTTAGTGGAACTGTATGCCTTCTAGGACTTCTATGTGATCATGGACCGTAGGGCTTGCTAACCTAGAACATGTGTTAGGCATCTGAACTACTTGTTCATACCTAGTTTAATTGTAAACGCGTGCCTGTGTAATGTTTCCGTTTCAGGCGAGATTCGTGTGCTTGGGGTCACTACCCTTTCATTATTAGACTCAGGGGCGACCCACTCGTTTATTTCGAGTGCGTTCATGCAGAGGATGGGTATTACACCGGAGAGCTTGGGTATGGCTCTCCCAGTGACGGTCCCATCAGGAGAGGAGCTGACGATGACCAGAGTGGTTCAGGGATTGACGATGATGTTCCAAGATCATGCAGTCCAAGCAGATTTAGTTGTGTTGCCGATGTCGGGATTCGATCTCATCCTAGGCATGGATTGATTGACGGAGTTTGGAGCGGTGATTTACTTCCCGTGGAGGACAGTTACGATCAAGCCACCAGGGCAAGAGGCTTTTGTTTTTTAGGCGACGAGGAGACAACGGAAGCCTAGATTCATATCTTTCTTACAGGCCAGGAAGCTAGTTGAGCACGGATGTCAGGCGTTCTTGGCCAGTGTTACTGCTTCAGGAGATTCAGCAGGCCCTTCGTTGTCTGATGTGGAGGTAGTCAGGGACTTTGCAGATGTTTTCCCCGACGATGTCGCAGGAGTTACACCAGAGAGAGAGGTGGAGTTTTCTATTGAGCTGATGCCAGGTACAGTGCCTATCTCTAAGGCACCGTATCGTTTAGCTCCTACCGAGATGAAAGAGTTGAAGGAGCAGATTCAGGAGTTGCTTGACAAGGGGTTCATTCGCCCTAGTTTTTCTCCATGGGCCGCGCCAGTTCTGTTTGTGAAGAAGAAGGATGGTAGCATGAGGTTGTGTATTGACAACCGGGAGTTGAACAGAGTTACCATGAAGAACAGATATCCACTCCCGAGGATAGAGGACTTATTTGATCAGTTACAGGGAGCTACGGTGTTCTCGAAGAACAACTTGAGATCTGGCTACCATCAGCTGAGAGTTAGAGAGGAGGACGTGTCCATGACTGCTTTTCGGACATGCTACGGCCACTACGAGTTCTTGGTGATGCCGTTTGGTCTGACGAACGCCCCAGCGATTTTCATGGATCTGATGAACAGGGTATTCAGGAAGTATCTAGACCAGTTCATCATTGTGTTTATCGACGATATTCTGATTTATTCGTAGGAGCTTTTAGGAGAATAGACAACACTTGCACACGGCTTTGGAGACTTTGAGGTAGCACAAGTTATACGCCAAGTTCAGCAAGTGCGAGTTTTGGCTGGAGCAGGTGGCTTTCTTAGGGCATATTGTGTCGAGAGATGAGATTTCTGTTGACCCATCGAAAGTAGAGGCAGTTCAGAACTGGGGGATTCCAAAGAATGCAACGGAGATTCGTAGTTTCTTGGGCTTGACAGGTTACTATCGCAAATTAATCAAGGGCTTCTCCTCTATTTCAGTGCCCCGACGCATGATCTGGAGCTTGCAGCAGTAGTGTTCGCACTGAAGATTTGGAGACACTATTTGTACGGCGAGAAGTGTCAGATTTTCACTGACCATAAGAGCCTCAAGTACTTCTTCACCCAGAAGGAGCTGAATATGAGGCAGCGCAGATGGCTAGAGTTGGTGAAGGACTATGACTGTGACATTAGCTACCATCCGGGTAAGGCTAATGTAGTGGCAGATGCATTGAGTCGGAAGACTGCAGTGGTGGCTTGTTTATCAGTTGAGAGCCACTACAGACTGAGATAGAGATGTTTGGTCTAGAGCTTTATTCAGGAGGCTGTGCACCGAGTTTGGCAGAGCTCACTATTCTGTCGACCCTTCGAGAGTGGATCAGAGAGGGACAGGCCTCCGATGAGCAGTTGCAGCAGTGGAGACAGCGTGATGAGGACAGAGGACGAGGTCTGTACACTGCTGAGGATGAGATTACTCGTTTCAATGGTCGCATGTGGGTACCCAATACTGAGCGGTTGAGAGATGAGATCTTATCAGAGGCCCATGCATCGACGTATTCCATTCACCCAGGGAGTACGAATATGTACAGGGATTTGCAGACACTTTATTGGTGGCCAGGGATGAAGAGAGATATTGGACGATTTGTGTCAGAGTGTTTGACCTGTCAACAGGTCAAGGCAGAGCACCAGAGGCCAGCAGGGTTGCTACAACCACTCCCTATACCTAGGTGTAAAGGGGAGAACATCATGATGGATTTTGTGGTTGGATTACCCAGGAGTCCCAGAGGCTTTACGGCGATTTGGGTGATTGTGGATCGAATCACCAAGTCCGCACACTTTCTACCGGTGAAGACCACTTTCACATATGTAGAGCTATACATTAGAGAGATTGTCAGGCTGCATGGCATACCAGTCTCTATTGTGTAAGATAGGGATTCCAGGTTTACTTCTGCGTTTTGGAGAAGCTTGCACGCTACATTGGGGACCAAGCTATCATTCAGTACGGCTTTTCACCCGCAGACAGAAGGTCAGCCGGAGAGGGTCATACAGATTCTAGAGGATTTACTGAGAGCCTGCGTGATAGATTTTCGGGGTACGTGGGATTCTAGGTTACCCTTGGTAGAGTTCACGTACAATAACAGTTTTCAGGCATAGATTGGGATGGCTCGTTATGAGGCTTTGTACGGGAGGAGGTGTAGGTCTCCCGTGCATTGGGACGAGGTTGGCGAGAGGATTTTGACTGGACCAGAGATGGTACAACATACAGCAGATATCGTGACCAGGATACGAGATCGGATGAGGACAGCTCAGAGTCGTCAAAAGAGTTATGCCGATCGTAGACGACGAGATCTGGAGTTGGCACTAGGGGACCATGTATTTGTGAGGATATCGCCCATGAAGGGCATGATGCGCTTCGGCCGGAGGGACAAGCTCAGTCCGAGATTCATTGGACCGTTTGAGATTTTGGAGAGGGTCGGAACGTTGGCATATCGGATAGCATTACCGCCCAGTTTGTCAGCAGCGCATAACGTGTTCCATATTTCGATGTTACGGAAGTACGTCCTGAACCCATCTCATGTGCTGGATTTTGAGCCGCTTCAGTTGGCACCAGACTTATCTTTTGAGGAGCGACCAGTTCAGATCTTAGCGCGAGAGGAGCGCAGGCTTAGAGCATGGAGGATTCCGATGGTCAAGGTCCGGTGGAAGAATCACTCGACAGATGAGGCTACCTGGGAGACCGAGACCAATATGCGGATGCGCTACCCAGAGCTTTTCGGTACGTAACTTAATTTCGGGGACGAAATTTCTTTAAGGGGGGAGAGTTGTAAAGACCCGAAATCCTAATTACGTTATATTGAGCGCATGACTAGGGGAAAAACTTTATGTTAGCATGATTACATGTCATTTTATGTGATTATATGATGATTTTATCCCTTACTTTGTGTATGTCATTTTACGGTACTGTTTGAGTTCCGATAAGCGGGGACGAGACCGGATACGACCAAATTGAAAATATTTTAAATATCTTAGCCCTTAGACCTAATTTAAAGCAAAATTTATTATTTTATGCACCATTTCCAAAAAAATAAGATTTTATGCACAGTTATCGAAGGGGGCCCGTTTTTCGCCTATACGGGCTATTTTTGTGAATTTTACTACACTTTTAAATTTGAGAGACCTTATATTACGAAAATTAGTGGCTTGAAGTCTGCACTTTAAGTATTTTTAAGCATTTTTAATTAGAGGAGGGTTAGTTTTGGGAGTAAGCCTTTTACTTTAATTAAAACAAGTTGGAGGGGTCTTTTTGTACACCTCTCATTCACTCACCTCCCACAATTTGGAAAACCTACTCCCTCACCCTCTCCATTCAGCCGACTTCAGACTCCTATTCCCCCTAGGTGGTCGAATTTTCAGATCCTTGGTTGGAACTCAAAGGTGTTTGGTCTAATCTGTTGTCCTCCGCTCCGGTAACGCATATCTCTAGTCCTTTCTTCGATCAAGGCATGTTGTATTCTTATTTTCTCACCATTTAGATCATAATATACTATTTTATAAAGGCTTTGTATGACTTTTATGTGAATGTTTCGGATCTATACATCCTTGAACTTACCTCACGCATGGCGCATGTTTTCCTCATGATCTTCATCGTTTTATGCATGGCTTCGGTTGAGGCAGCTTCTAGGGACTAGAGCTCGGTTCAAGGTGGTTCTAGGGAGGGCTATAGGTGGTCCATAGTGGGAGCAATTGGGTCTGGACGCTGGAAGAGCCATGTTGGCTCGGGCGCCCTATAGCGTGCGCGACGCACGTCGCCCTTGGGAAGCTTCGTTCGAACCATGTGGCTCATGGTTCTAGCCAAGGCTGGTCATGTTAGGAGAGGCTGGGCCTGGGGGTAGTCTAGCCAGCTGGGCTTCGGCCATGGTGGCCGGAGCGTAGAGGGCGAATGGTGGAAGTCGCGGGTGGTCGCGTGTAGGGATTTTGCATGATTTTTATGAAATTCATGCATCATGAAAGTTTATGAAATGTTAAGGCATGAAGGAATAATATTTTGAGGGATTGAAGTGATGTGGGACAAAGTTTAATGATAGGAGTTAGCCGAGTATCTGGGCCCGGGGATCCCCTGTTTTAATGTATGAGCTTATGGATCCATGTGTGACATCATGGTGAAATGGCAGCACAGATGTGTGATATATAGGGATCCCGAAGTAAATGTACGTTGGTTTAAAGATTGATCAATCGATTATGGCTCACACTTCATGGATATGACTCGCATGTTCTTTTAAGTTAGGTTATGTTTATGCAATGCCTTAATATATTTATGTTATACGATGAGGTTATGTATGACTGCATTATGATTCAATGTTTTAAGATCTTTCACGCACGCATGTCATGAAATTATGTTCCTTTACGTATGTGCCTGCATGTGGTTTTATTATATGTACTTTGTTATTATCGGATAGAGCATGCTGGGCCTTTAGGCTACTAGGTTTAAATGGTGCAGGTGAGCATGATGCTGATTTCATTTCGACCGGCGGTGAGGATCTCTGATGCTCCGCTGCGGCTGTTACCCCGTGACCACTCAGTTATTTTATGCCATTGCTTTTAAACATGTTCAGTTTTCCGCAACAGTTTTACATACTCTGATTTTTATGTTAGCTTGTGCGATGTGGATTGAGGATACTTTACAGTTAGTTTTGAACGGATGTTTAGATGATTTTTTTCATATGCTTTAAGTTATGGTTTTTTTTATTTATAGCTTTTATTAAATGTTTATTCCACATCTGTTTTTACAAAAAAAATTTTTTTAAAGGTTTAGTGCGTTTCAACATGGTATCAGAGCGATGGTTCTGGTGGGGTACTAGCCTGCTGCGTGGAGCTCGGAAGTCGCACTGCCAGTCTGTGAGTTTAGGCTTTTATATTATGTTTATGTTTGCATGCTTCATGTTTATCTTTGCCCTAGACGCCTAGTCATGCACTTAAATTTATGCAAAGGGGTTTTGTTTGCCAGTATGCCTCCCCGACGTTTTAGAGAGCAGTAGCAGGATGACGACACGCCTCCTCGTCCTCCTCTACCACCCCAGATGATGCCGTTTGAGAGGGCTAACATGGAGATGTTATCCGGGATTACCAGATTACTGGAGAGACAGTCGGAGCGACCCGGAAAGTCGCACGAGGAGGACGTAGCAGAGAGGTTCCGCAAGCATGGACCTAAGGAATTTTCTGGCACCACAGATCCGCTCGTTGCTGAGGATTGGATCCTATCACTGGAGACCATTTTTGCCTACATGGGTCTCCCGGACGCTGATAAGGTCAGATGTGATATCTTCATGATGAGAGGAGACGCAGCTCTTTGGTGGGAGAGCGCAGTGGTTGGCTTAGTACTGGAGAGCCTGTCGTGGGAGAGATTTAAGGCGGTATTCTATGAGAAGTATTTCACTGCAGACGCCCGAAGCCAGTTGATTCGGGAGTTCATGAGTATCCGCCAGGGAGACAGGTCGGTTGCTGAGTATGTGAGACTTTTTGAGCGGGGTGTCATTTCGTGCCCTCAATCTCGCTTGTGGAGAGCAAGAAGTTGAGACAGTTCACTGACGGACTGCGACCAGACATCAGCCACGATGTCAACATGGCGGACGTGACTTCCTATATGGCCGCAGTGAACAGGGCTTACCGGTCCGAGAGGGGCCGGAAGGAAATGAGGGAGGACTATTAGAGGAAGAGGCAGATACAGCCGTCCGTCAGGGGCCAGCCTTTGCATCCACCAGCGAAGAGACCATTTCAGGGGCCTTCTAGGGGCCCAACTCAGCAGGGACATCAGCCGCATAGACCTCAGGGCCAGCAGAGGCCACAGTATCAGGGGGCCAATGCCCCTAGACCCAGAGGATTTCCGATCTGCAAGGAGTGAAATAAGAAGCATTCCGGACCGTGCATGGCGAGATCAGGGAAGTGATTTCATTGCAAGGAACCGGGACACATTTCCAGGGATTTCCCTGGGAAGAGACAGACCACGGGTTGTGTCTTCGTGATGCAGGCAGAGGTGGCAGATCCGGATACTACTTTTCTCATGGGTATTCCTCTTTAGGATTTCCGTCATTTCTATGATTTTTGATTTTAGTGTTTGCTGTAGACAGATTGCATGCTGAGTAGAACACTACTAGAAGATTAATGTCTTAGACTGGTTGAATTTAGTGGAAATGTATGCCTTCTAGGACTTCTATGTGATCATGGACCGTAGGGCTTGCTAACCTAGAACATGTGTTAGGCATCTGAACTACTTGTTCAGACCTAGTTTAATTGTAAACGCGTGCCTGTGTAATGTTTCCATTTCAGGCAAGATTCGTGTGCTTGGGGTAACTACCCTTGCATTATTAGACTCAGGGACGACCCACTCTTTTATTTCGAGTGCGTTCACGCAGAGGATGAGTATTACACCGAAGAGCTTGTGTATGGCTCTCGCAGTGACGGTCCCATCAGGAGAGGAGCTGACGACGACCAGAGTGGTCAGGGATTGACGATGATGTTCCAAGATCATGAAGTCCAAGCAGATTTAGTTGTGTTGCCGATGTCGGGATTCGATCTCATCCTAGGCATGGATTGGTTGACGGAGTTTGGAGCGGTAATTGACTTCCAGCGGAGGACAGTTACGATCAAGCCACCAGGGCAAGAGGCTTTTGTTTTTGAGGCGACGAGGTGACAACGGAAGCCCATTCATATCTTTCTTATAGGCCAGGAAGCTAGTTGAGAACGGATGTCAGGCGTTCTTGGCCAGTGTTACTGCTTCAGGAGATTCAGCAGGCCTTCGTTGTCTGATGTGGAGGTAGTCAGGGACTTTGCTAATGTTTTCCCTGATGATGTCGCAGGAGTTCCACCAGAGAGAGAGGTGGAGTTTTCTATTGAGATGATGCCAGGTACAGTGCCTATCTCTAAGGCACCATATCGTTTAGCTCCTACCGAGATGAAAGAGTTGAAGGAGCAGATTCAGGAGTTGCTTGACAAGGGGTTCATTCGCCCTAGTTTTTCTCCATGGGGCGCGCCAGTTCTGTTTGTGAAGAAGAAGGATGATGGTCCCAGAAATAGGATCACTAAGTAAATAGGAGTTCAGAAGGGGGGGTTGAATGAACTCCTTCGATTTTCGAAAATTCTTTTAAAATGTTTTGCAAGCTTTTAGCTTAACTTAAGTCCGAGTTACCAGACTTAAGAATATCTCAGTTATATTCAAAATTCTCGGCCAACAATATATGTGCGGAAAATGACCGATCGATTTGTGAACAGTAAATAAACACAAGTAATATAATCGTGCGTAATGTAAAAGATAGAGATCAGAGTTTGTTTCTGGAAGTTCGGACTTCAATGTCCTACGTCTCCCCTTCTTCCTCCTCGGAAGGTATCACTAGAAGACTTTGATGAGAGTAGCCTTTCTACAAACACCCAATCCCGTAACCCGCAGGTACGAGAACTCCTAGTATCTCACAACGACAATCCAAGCAGACGCAGCTGCTGGTTACAACACTTTAGTGTTTTCAAACGGCTTTTTGAGAAGCACGTTTGTTACAGACTCAATCAAATACAACAATGAATACACTTGTGAGTGCTGTAAAATCTCTTGTTTCTAAGACAAAGAAACTTGATTCAATAATGTGAACCAGAGAGTGACACTCGAAGATATAACAATGAATATCAACAAAATGGGAATTCTTCAAGTGCTTGAGCTTTGAATGCTTTCAATGAAGAGTAAGCTCTGGGAGTATTTTGACAGCGTTTTAGCGATAGCAGTGGCAAAAGTTGTTCTTCAATGCAAAGTGTCTGCTATTTATAATCTTCGTACAACGGTCGATGAATCCAGATAAGGTAGCAGATCCTTTTTGAATTCCTGACAGTGGAACGCCGTCAATCTCGCTTCAGTATATGGCAAATTGCGTTTTGTCAGGGATGCGAGTATCATTTCCTTTTGAGTGCTTTCCCGTTGAAATCGCCTCTGCCAATGTGTACTATTTTTCCAAAGATAGTACTAACCTCATCTCCTTAATTTCAGGCGGTATGAGTGATTCTTATTTTGGTCATCGATCTTTTCCAAATGAGTATAGGATAGAAATTGAATCTTCTTTATGCTTGCGCCTAAAATCTTTTCTATCGTCAGGTGGCTGACGTCATCAGATCCGTTTGAGGCAAACGATGTCGTGTTGAGCTAACTGTTTTACGAAAAGCTGTCGATAGATACTTGTATTCTTTTCACGAACGATACTGTAGCGAGGTCTGATATCACCAACGATAAATAGTACTATTCCAAGATCTGTCGAGCAAACTTATCAATGCATACGGCCCTTTCTGTTGGTAGAGCGAGTTACTGTTCCCGTTGCTGTTTGCATATACCATTGCGATACAGTAGACAAGAGCTGTTGGCAGATATCTTAATTCTCAATTACTTCATCAAAACTCGAATAGCCAAATCAATCACTCCACTATTCCAAAATCTGATTTTGATGAACTCGAAACTTATAACTGTAGCTTGAGCTAATCACTGTTGTCCGCAATGTTGATCATCGTGAATATTATCATTTAATTCCAAATCTTTTCTTTTCTTTGTTATCACCAAAACTATAAATTTTATCCTAACAAAGGATGGTAGCATGAGGTTGTGTATTGACTACCGGGAGTTGAAAAGAGTTACCGTGAAGAACAGATATCCACTCCCGAGGATAGAGGACTTATTTGATCAGTTACAGGGAGCTACGATGTTCTCGAAGAACGACTTGAGACCTGGCTACCATCAGATGAGAGTTAGAGAGGAGGACGTGTCCAAGACTGCTTTTCAGACACGCTACGGCCACTACGAGTTCTTGGTGATGCCGTTTGGTCTGACGAACGCCCCAGCGATTTTCATGGATCTGATGAACAGGGTATTCAGGCAGTATCTAGACCAGTTCTTCATTGTGTTTATCGAAGATATTCCGATTTATTCGAGGAGCTTTGAGGAGCATAGACAGCACTTGCAGACGGCTTTGCAGACTTTGAGGGAGCACAAGTTATACGCCAAGTTCAGCAAGTGCGAGTTTTGGCTGGAGCAGGTGGCTTTCTTAGGGCATATTATGTCGAGAGATGGGATTTCTGTTGACCCATCGAAAGTAGAGGCAGTTCAGAATTGGGGGATTCCAAAGAATGCAGCGGAGATTCGTAGTTTCTTGGGCTTGGCAGGTTACTATCGCAAATTCAAAAAGGCTTCTCCTCTATTTCAGTTCCCCTGATAGCCTTGACCAAGAAGAATACGAAGTATGTGTGAAGTACCAAGTGTCAGAGGAGCTTTGACCAGCTGAAGGAGGCCCTTAATTCAGCACCAGTATTAGCTATGCCAGTGGACCACGAGGAGTTTGTGGTTTATACAGATGTTTCTCTGAGAGGGTTAGGTGAAGTTCTGATGCAGGGTGGCAAGGTTATTGCGTATGCGTCGAGACAGCTGAATAGTTATGAGCAGAACTATCCGACGCACGATCTGTAGCCTGCAGTAGTAGTGTTCGCACTGAAGATTTGGATACACTATTTGTATGGCGAGAAGTGTCAGATTTTCACCGACCATAAGAGCCTCAAGTACTTCTTCACTCAGAAGGAGCTGAACATGAGGCAGCACAGATGGTTAGAGTTGGTGAAGGATTATGACTGTGACATTAGCTACCATCCGGGTAAGGCTAATGTAGTGGCAGATGCGTTGAGTCGGAATACTGCAGTGGTGGCTTGTTTATCAGTTGAGAGGCCACTACAGACTGAGATAGAGAGGTTTGGTCTAGAGCTTTATTCAGGAGGCTGTGCACCGAGTTTGGCAACGCTCACTATTCTGCCGACCCTTCGAGAGTGGATCAGAGAGGGAAAGGCCTCCGATGAGCAGTTACAGCAGTGGAGACAGCTTGATGAGGACAGAGGATGAGGTATGTACACTGTTGAGGATGAGATTACTCGTTTCAGGGGTCGCATGTGGGTACCCAATACTGAGCGATTGAGAGCTAAGATCTTATCAGAGTCCCATGCATCGACGTATTCCATTCACCCAGGGAGTACGAAGATGTACAGGGATTTGCAGACACTTTACTGGTGGCCAGAGATGAAGAGAGATATTGGATGATGTGTGTCAGAGTGTTTGACCTGTCAGCAGGTCAAGGAAGAGCACCAGAGGCCAGCAAGGTTGCTACAGCCACTTTCTATCCCTAAGTGGAAATGGGAGAACATCACGATGGATTTTGTGGTTGGATTACCCAGGAGTCCCAGAGGCTTTACGGCGATTTGGGTGATTGTGGATCGACTCACCAAGTTCGCACACTTTCTACCGGTGAAGACCACTTTCACATTGACGCAGTATGTAGAGCTATACATTATAGAGATTGTCAGGCTGCATGGCATACCAGTCTCTATTGTGTCAGATAGGGATTCCAGGTTTACTTCTGCGTTTTGGAGAAGCTTGCACGCTACATTGGGAACCAAGCTATCATTCAGTATGGCTTTTCACCCGCAGACAGACGGTCAGCCGGAGAGGGTCATACAGATTCTAGAGGATTTACTGAGAGCCTGCGTGATAGACTTTCAGGGTACGTGGGATTCTATACCCTTGGTAGAGTTCACGTACAATAATAGTTTTCAGGCATCGATTGGGATGGCTCCTTATGAGGCTTTGTACGGGAGAAGGTG
>KQ998949.1:126515-183044 GCA_001598015.1 Dorcoceras hygrometricum
AGTCTGTCAGCAGCGCATTAACGTGTTCCATAGTTTCGATGGTTATCGGAAGTACGTCCGAACCCATCTCATGTGCTGGATTTTGAGCCGCTTCAGTTGGCACCAGACTTATCTTTTGAGGAGCGACCAGTTCAGATCTTAGTGCGAGAGGAGCGCAGGCTTAGAGCACGGAGGATTCCGATGATCAAGGTTCGATGGCAGAATCACTCGGCAGATGAGGCTACCTGGGAGATCGAGACCGATATGCAGACGCACTACCCAGAGCTTTTCGTTACGTAACTTAATTTCGGGGACGAAATTTCTTTAAGGGGGGGAGAGTTGTAACGCCCCGAAATCCTAACTACGTTATATTGAGCCCATGACTAGGGGAAAAACTTTATGTTAACATGATTACATGTCATTTTATGTGATTATATGATGATTTTATGCCTTACTTTGTGCATGTCATTTTACGGTACTGTTTGAGTTCCGGTAAGCGGGGACGAGACCGGAGACGACCAAATTGAAAATATTTTAAATATTTTAGCCCTTAAACATATTTTAAAGCAAAATTTATTATTTTATGCACCATTTCCAAAAAAATGAGATTTTATGCACAGTTATCGAAGGGGGCCCGTTTTTCGCCTATACGGGCTATTTTTGTGAATTTTACTACACTTTTAAATTTGAGAGACCTTATATTACGAAAATTAGAGGCTTTAAGTCTGCACTTTAAGTATTTTTAATTAGAGGAGGGTTAGTTTTGGGAGTAAGCCTTTTATTTTAATTAAAACAAGTTGGAGGGGTCTTTTTGTACACCTCTCATTCACTCACCTCCCACAATTTCGAAAACCTACTCCCTCACCCTCTCCATTCAGCCGACTTCAGCCTCCTATTCCCCCTAGGTGGTCGAATTTTCAGATCCTTGGTTGGAACTCAAAGGTGTTTGGTCTAATCTATTGTCCTCCGCTCCGGTAACGCATATCTCTAGTCCTTTCTTCGATCAAGGCATGTTGTATTCTTATTTTCTCACCATTTAGATCATAATATACTGTTTTATAAAGGCTTTTCATGACTTTTATGTGAATGTTTTGGATCTATACATCCTTGAACTTACCTCACACATGGCGCATGTTTTCCTCATGATCTTGATCGTTTTATGCATGGCTTCGGTTGAGGCAGGTTATAGGGACCAGAGCTCGGTTCAAGGTGGTTCTAGGGAGGGCTAGAGGTGGTCCATAGTGGGAGAAATTGGGGCTGGACGATGGAAGAGCCATGTTGGCTCGGGCGCCCTATAGCTTGCACGACGCACGTCGCCCTTGGGAAGCTTCGTTTGAATCATGTGGCTCATGGTTCGAGCCAAGGCTGGTCATGTTAGGACCGGCTGGACCTGGGGGTGGTCCAACCAGCGGGGCTCCGGCCATGGTGGCCGGAGCGTAGAGGGAGAACGGTGGAAGTCGCGGGTGGTCGCGTGTAGGGGGCGGCGGGTTGCATGGGGTGTAGGGTTTGATGAATTGGCTCGGTTAAATTGGACCGGTTCGGGCTGTTTCAGTTGGACCGAGGTCGGTTCTTCGGGTCGCAAGTCAAATATTTTAAGTCCGGTCCGAGTTAGTTTATTTATGGACCGGGTAGTTTTATTTTAAAGTCCAACTCATTTTATCGAGTCAACTCAAACTTTTTTTAAGTCAAAATTTATTCTTGGTCAAAATGATTTTGGGTCAATGGTTTTAAGTCAAAAGTTATTTTAAGTTTTTAAATTTTTAAGTAATTTGGATTTTAAGTCAAATTGTTAGATTTTGGGCCGTTATTTTAAATGAGTGTTAAGCCTGTTTTGACAGTGTTGGGCCAAGTCTTTCAAATGATTTTAAAGGGGTGATTTCTTTTGTTGGGCCAAGTTTTAGTTTGGCTTAGTATTATTTTAAGTTTAGTTGAGGCTGTGGGCTTAGAGTTAGTGGGTCATTCGCTTGAACCAGTCCTTGACCGGGCCAAAAAAATGTATAGGCCCATGAATATATATTTAATTATATACGTAGTATGTTATGTATTTGAGTATGAAATGTTTAAAGGAAATTAAATATATATTGATGGGCCAAGCTTTTTAAATTTGCATGATTTTTATGAAATGCATGCATCATGAAAGTTTATGAAATGTTAAGGCATGAAGGAAAAATATTTTGAGGGATTGAAGTGATGTGGGGCAAAATTTAATGATGGGAGTTAGCCGGGTATCCGGGCCCGGGGATCCCCTGTTTTAATGTATGAGCTTATGGATCCATGTGTGATATCATGGTGAAGTGGCAGCACAGAGGTGTGACATATAGGGATCCCGAAGTAAGGTCGGGTTAGCCACACCTCCACGTACGTTGGTTTATAGATTGATCAATCGATTATGGCTCACATTTCATGGATATGACTCGCATGTTCTTTTAAGTTAGGTTATGTTTATGCCATGCCTTAATATATATATGTTATACGATGAGGTTATTTATTACTGCATTATGATACAATGTTTTAAGATCTTTCACGCACGCATGTCATGAAATTATGTTCCTTTACGTATGTGCTTTCATGTGGTTTTACTATATGTACTTTGTTATTATCGAATAGAGCATGCTGGGCCTTTAGGCTCACTAGGTTTAAATGGTGCAGGTGAGCATGATGCTGATTTCACTCCGAGCGGCGGTGAGGACCTCTGACGCTCCGCTGCGGCTGTTACCCCGTGACCACTCAGTTATTTTATGCCATTGCTTTTAAACATGTTCAGTGTTCCGCAACAGTTTTAAATACTCTGATTTTTATGTTAGCTTGTGCGATGTGGATTGAGGATACTTTACAATTAGTTTTGAACGGATGTTGAGATGATATTTTCAAATTCTTTAAGTTAGGTTTGTTTTATTTATAACTTTTATTAAATGTTTATTCCACATCTGTTTTTTCAAAACAAAAAAAAAACTTTAGAGGTAAATAGTGCGTTTCACTTGAGCACTAGGGTTTGTGTTTTTTTTTTTGAGTAAAACACATAATTAGTGTGATACCTCCAAGACATCGTTGATAATGTGTGTGGATGGCTGTGATTTGAAACCGCTTCGCCTTCCAAGATCACGGTCTGAATTCATGGGATGATCTGGACCTCTTGCTCCAAGACACATCCAATGGGTGCAATCAACTCCGTCGTCCTATAAATAATGCAGTTTTCTCTCCACTTTTACTTTTTGCTTTTCACCATGACGTTACTGTTCTAAGTTCCCAATGATTCCCGAGAAGCTTGTGATTTTTATCCGAACTCTATTTTCTCGCTTAACTGTCTTCTTCATTAAGTAGTTTGTAGTTCGATACATACTCACTAGAAATCTCACCCCCCTACAGTATAGTAGTTCGAGATTTCAGCACAGTCTTTAGATTCCTTTTCTCATTTAGGATGGGGAATTGAGAGTGGTGAGATAAATACTCGTGATGCTAAGGAGGCTCATAGAGCCAAACTAGCTCGGTTAGCTGATGTGGATGAGGAGCTTACTATCTAGGGATCGTGGTACGAAGTAAATCTTCGGTCCTTCAGGAACCCGATATTCCTAGATTCGGGAGAGGTCGGATAGGTTCGAAGTGCGGACTATGACACATTTTATATCAACCAAATAGACATGGATTTTAGGTTCCGTCCCTCGTTTTATCTAGTAACTTGGTGATCACCTTTGCATTAGACCTATCCAAATGTCCCCGAACTCTTTTAGCTCATGCTGTCCTTAGGGGTCCTACTTAAGTACTCCCAAATCCCCATCTCCATTTATACACTCATGCACTTGATTAAGGTAATAAAGTTAGGGCTAGAGAATTTTACCAACCAAATAAGATGGAGTTTGGGTTTATCGGGAGGAATCCGAGCTCCCCTAAAGGATAGATGAGTATCTATTTTTTTCGTAAAACACAATGTAAGAAAGGAGTCCTTAGCACCGTGACATGTATTGGTCGGATAGTGCCTATACCAAGTCTTCCCACATATTGGACTAGAACCACACCTTAAATAATCTCTTGTCTATCATGAGCGTGATGTGCTTCAATGCACAGGAGTTGGTCAAACCTCTTATGCCATTTTAGATTTTGCAAGAAAGTGGTTGAGATAGAATGAGAATTAGGTATTATCCTATCTTATGCATTGGTTTTACCACACCGATATCTTTATCCAAGCTGCTAACCTGTATTCTCATGTCTATCAAGTGATTGAATGAGGAAAACCCAGATGCTCAAGGCCATATGGGAGAGAAAAGGGAAAACCGAGGAGTCCCCATGCTCTCAGGTGTCCTCGTGCAAGGGGAGAATTAAGAGGAAAGCTTACTCTTCCAAGGAGGAGCGATCGAAGAAGAAAACGCAAGTGTTGAAGTCTGCACTGATGGTATTTTAGACCCTCCAATGCCCAAGAGAAACGCAGGTGTTGAAGCCTGCACTGATGGTATTTTTAGACCCTCCAATGCCCAAGGAGACTGCATCTATGAAGACTGGTCTAGCCAGGCAATTGAGGAGCATATTCATGAAGTCTCCGCTGACCATGGGGCATCCTTTGTGTTGGAGTGCAATAATTGCCCCTGCTAGGTAGAGCGATCGAACCGTGGCGCTTGTGTTGCTATACGGTTTAAAAGATTGGAGTTGCACCGTTACCACCAGCTATAGCTTTTGGTAAAGCGGCAAGCGCTCGGTCCTACAATTGGTATCAGAGCCAAGGTCACGGGTTCGATTCCCATTGATTGCAAGGAGTGCAATTATTGGGAGGGGGCTTGTTGGAGTGCAATAATTGCCCCTGCTAGGTAGAACGATCGAACCGTGGCGTTTCTGTTGCTATACGAGTTTTAAAAGATTGGAGTTGCACCATTACCACCAGCTATAGCTTTTGGTAAAGCGGCAAGCGCTCGGTCCTACACTTTGTATCCCATCACTCTGGTCAGGTCACTATGAACTTCGTGAATGATCAAGCAGGGTCCATTCCGAAGATCTTAACCAAGTACAAAATGACTAATAGGGTTCCTACTTAAGCTAATAAAAGGTAATGTTAGGATCGGAAAACAAGCTCGTGAATTCAGAGGGGGGGAGGGTGAATGAATTCCTTTGCAAATTTAACTTAAAAATCTGTTTTAAAAATTTTACAGCTCGTAGCTAACCTCTAAGCCAAGTTACCAGCTTGGAGGGATCTCAGTGTTAGGCTGTTGTTTCGTGTAATAAATATTTATGTTGAAAGAACAAGATTCAACAGTGAACAGATAAGCAAATGCGTAAATGTAAAAGATAAGGGATAAAGAGATTTGTTTCTGAAAGTTCGGAGCTTAATCTCCTATGTCTCCCATTCTTCCTCAATGGGAAGGATATCTACTAGAAGATTTGATTTATACAACTCCTTGTACAAACCCGATCCAACAACCAGCAGCTGCGAGAACTCCTAGTATCAGCCAATACTGTCAAGCCCGGTGCACAAACAGAGATAAACACGCATATAAAATTACGGAAGCATTTAAAAGTGGCTAAAATTTTTCGCTTTGGTTTGAATTAGAAAACATACTTTCAAAATACACTTATACTCAATATATTGGTTTTACAACAACTGAAACCAACCAACAACCAAATAACAATACAAGCATCGAGATCTCCCTAACAACATAGTCTCAAATTAGCAATAGAACATCACACGGGAAATACCCCCGGCGATGACTCGACTATATAACTTATAAAATATAAATAACAGGGACACTCTGTCCACCTCTTGGGACACCACCAACTGAGTTATCTCCATGACCAGCTGAGAAACCTGGGTAACCTGAACAACACAGAAACAACCAAAACAACATGCCCCAGAGGGACAGGGGTCAAACCTCAGTACGGAGAGCAACATAAAACAACAACTAGATAGAGCAAGTTATAAATGCTATGCGATGCATGAGAACAGGGAGATCAAAGGATCCAAGGGACTGTACACAACTGGATACTGGGAAAGGGAGTGGTCACTGGATATGTGAGAGACTGGGAGTTACCCAAGTGCTCAATCACACATGGTACCAAACACCAACAGAACAGGTATGGCCGCAACTCAGGTGAGAGAATGGGAGCTACCCAGGCGCTCAATCACACGAATTACCAGCACAAGCTAGAACAGAAAGGCAATAGTTGCATGTGAGAGAATGGGAGCTACGCAGGCGCTCAATCACACGCATCCTGTCAACAAAGATTAGCTCAACAGCAAACAACAATAGATCACAAGTTCTCATAGTAGGCTATTAGCAAAGGATTGTGAGGAATAGAGCATAACAACAAGACATGCGTGTATGCATAAGAACAACTTGTAATATATCACACAGCAGAACAGATGCAAGCAAGAGAATAGAATCCAACAGCATACACACCGCTCACATAACAGCACACACCCATTTATACACAAGTTCATCTCAAAGCTGTAAATATAAGCTCACATCCGTACCTTAGCTTCTGAGCTACAATTACCACAACAGGGGTCCTGAGTAACTCAAATCTGCCACCTGCTTGGTCAAACAACAACAATCACCTCTGGGACATTACGCACAGAGACACAACAGGTGCTACCAGCTCAACCCAGTTCTATCCTACCTATCTATCACAATAATTAGCTCTAAACAAAGTACAAGGTAGGATCTAGCACTTACTCGAAGCACTACCTGAACGGGAGAACCAAACGGCCGAATGCTAGCAGACTACACAAGGTAGCTTCTTTCGCGTTCCCCTCCTGCCTTTTCGAAGCTTCCAAAATTGGTATAGAAAGGACGGTCTTTGCAAGACGAAATCAGCGCCACCCATCTTGCTCCAATCGGAGTTGTCTACCATCGACAATCGGAAGAAACAGACTACGGTGAACAATAACTAGGGTTCTAAGACGAACAGTGATGTCGATCTCTCTAAAGGAAATATTTCTAAGTGTTGGGAATAAATTGCAAGACCACAGTCAAAGTACCTTATTTATGTACTCAAATCCCCCAAATCTGATGAACAGTAGCCACCGACACACAGGGCTCACATCTGTACCCAGCTCAGATCTGAGCGCTATATCCAGATTTGGCTCCGCTACGCTATACCAACTTGCGACCGCTAAACGACATCGCATGGGAGTCAAACAGTTTGAGCATATTCGTACCTTTTAGATCTTGTTCCCAATAGATCTCGCCACGTCGACCAATCACATTACTCAACTACTGCATACCAGCGTCAAAGCTGATATCGTTAAACAGCGTCGCATCGTAACCCAGATCCGGATGACTAGATCTCACACATTCAGATCTTACCTCAGCCGATACTTATGAACCGCACCGGTTTACACTAAAACCACGAACCGGGCCGGTCCACACAGTACTAACAACTTGTGATCCTCAAGACTGGTTTCTCCAAACGACGTCGCTTTGGCACCCGCTTCGAATATTCAACTTAGCGTACCCAGAATGGCTTGCGACGACAATAGATCAATGATCCAACCAACCAGACCTGACTGTTCTACGAAAACCAAAACCAAATCTGAAACCACGCACAACCTTCTTATGTTCACTAAGCACACCAGCTCAAATTCGATCCGTCACAGATCAACTCACGCTTGATCTGGTCTATACTAAACCCGATTAATTTAAATTAATTGTTCCACAAATCTTTCGGGTCTCACAAAGACCCAGACACGCGATCTGGTTAGAAATACAAATAACACAGCTCTAAGCTGGTTGTGCAAATCTATCACTCAACACTCTCTGTCTATGATGTTACAGTGAAAACTAGACACTAAAGAGTGTGTAAAATTGTTTATGTGACACAAGGAATGATAAGAACAATCAGTGTATGTGAGTCACTAGCTATGAGCTGGTTAAATAATATGAACTCTGATTTTCTCTTGAAAGCTTGTAGGTTCATAGGTTTGTGAATTGTAGAATTTGTGACCGATAACCTTCTCCAGCTGATCTACTCTTCTATTTATACCCTTTGGACACAACGCTAATAAATGTTATCAGTAGACACGTCGAATGTATCCAAAGTGTAGTTCCTGCGACGTCTTAAATGCTTGTATTATATAAATACATCTTCATTAAATGTATCTCCCTTTTTAGCATACTTTGTGTCGTCTTTAGTTCAAACCAAATCTTTACATATCTGAAATTAGCTCGAAGTAGTTCCAACGACTAAAAATGCAGAGAGGTCAAACATTTCACATCAATTTGCACGAAACCTCGAAACATTCTGAAATTCAATTTGCTAAGTTTTCTTTACTCAGCTGAGTTTCCGATCTGGTCTCTGTTTGTTGAACTGCTCTAATATGGTCTAGTGATCTATTATAATCTGCTCTAAATTGTTCTGCTCTTGACCTTGTTCTGTTCTAACCTAGATAAAAAATTTTGTTCACTTACATCTGCAGTACGATAATATCTGTAGAACCAATCTGGTCCGAGCTGGTTTACCAAGCTGCTCTATTATACCACTTTTCTCTGAGCTGTTTTCTCAAACTGTACCAAACTATTTTATCTTCTCTTCTAAAAAGTTACTGTTTCCTTGTACGCCCTTAAGGCACTTCGTATCTCGTCCACCCATCTACCTTGAACTCTCACAAAATGAGCCTTCAAAGCTTGTACTATGTATCAATTTATGATCTTAACATGTCCATTACTTTGGAAATATACCACTGAAATGAACATCTGTTCTATCTGCATCTCTCAACACTATACTTGGATCTTAGTTCCACAAATTTGTCTCCCATTATTCGAGATAAGTCTTCAGGATATTTTCAAGCGACATACTATGTTTTTCCATAAGAATTTTAGTACCTGTACCTTGGTGATTCTCGCCAATGGCTCGCCCTCAATCCACTTCAAGAAGTAATAACTACAACAAGTAGAAATTTCTTCTGTCCTCTAGCTGGGGGTAAAACCCTAAGATAACCATCCCTCACTGATCGAATGGGCATGATGATATGAATGTTCTTAAGAGCTCGGTTGGTCTCTGTTGTTAGATGGCATACCTCTTGTAGCTGTGACAAGCTCTGACTATTGTCGACGCCTCCTTCTGCATTGCTGGAGAGAAGACATCTGCCAGTAAAGCTTTCTCAGTTACCTACTTCACAAACCTTCTAGAGGCATCAGGTGGGGTTCCTATGTGGCCTAGAGCACTGTTGGTTTGTACGATTATCGGATGATATAGGAAATAGGGTCTCAAGTACTAAGTTACTATTTCTTGTGTAGTACGGTTTATCAGGTAAATAGGCCACTTCCTGGTTGACTTCCAAACCAATACCATGTTAGACATCCAGGTCGAGAAATGCGCCTCCTGAATGTTCCCAGCCTTTAACAGCTCCTAGACTTCTTCCCTATCATTTCATCTTTTTTAGGTCTGAAATACCTTCTCATCTAGAGAACTTGCTTTACCGGTGAATTTGATGCTCTATAATATCCCTGTGGAACCCCGACAGCTCTATGGGAGACCATGTGAACATACCTTGTTATTTCTTAAATTGTCGCTGAGATGATACTTGATTTATTTGGGTGGAGTTCGGGCTATGCAAACGTAACCAGTTGGAGGGGAAAAAATAATCTCCTCACTTTCTTCCTCTATGGTTAGATTAAAATCGTCTTTGACCATATGCAAATGCTCGTGCACTTGATTTTCTGGGTATCTCAGGTTCCTAGATTTATAGGCCTTCTGTTTGGCTCTCACTTCTTCAACATAACATTTTCAAGCCACTTTACGATCCCCTACAAACCTCTCTCACAACTCCCTCTATGGGGAACTTTATCTTTTGATGAAATGAAACTAAAGCTATAAAAGCAGCCATGGCTGGCCTCCCTAGGATCACATTTATGAGCCACCACTGTAAGTTCAACAAGTCTTGTCATCCTCAATTCTGCACTTCCAAGAGATAAAGGTAATTGAACCACTCGTGACCAATGAACCCAAATAGAGAGGTCCGAACAAGATCCACATGGTATTTACCTAAATACATCTAGTCCACTAATTCTTTAAATAGTACAATGACCGAGCTTCCTGAGTTCATAAATATGCAAGCCACCTCATAATTTGCTATCAACACTCTAGTCATGAAGGTTGACCTTACTAAGGTTGTCAAAAATACTCGACATTTAATGGGATCGACATATTGGTGTAGTAGCGCCACATTCCCAAACTGGGAGAGGTGCTGCTCAGGGTCTCCCATCCCATCATAATCTCCCATATTCGGGAATTTTAAGTGTTGAGGTAGCTTGACAACTAGTACCTCCATCGAGAAGGGTACAACCCTGGTGGTGGGGGTGGATTGGCCTTCGCCTCTCTCAAGTGCTATCTTCCCCGTGTCTTATCATTTCGTTTAGCTTGTGGTGGAGAGTATACCACACCTCCCTCATGTGTTACACTCTTCCGTCAACTTCCTGACTTCTTATAATTGAGTGTTTGGCTCTGGGCCAGATTGGAATCCCGCCACTGTACTAACACCTGTTCAACAGTTCTGGCTAACAGCTGGGCAATTTGTATAGTTGTGAGGTCATGAGATACCAGCTCGGTGATTTGCACGACTGTGAGGTTATGAGCTACAAGCTGGGAAATTTACACAACTGTGAGGTCATGATTCTTGGATTCCTTGAATACTGTAGCAGTGATAATCGAGATTGTTCATGAATCACGATCATACCCGAGCACTCGAAATGAGCTGCCTTCATTTTGGCTAACCCCTCTACGCTAATTAAGCCTTCGTATCTCTCACTCCTTGTATTACTCTTTGTACTTTCTTTTGTGTATATTTTTGGATCCTTGAAGGAGAAATAAAATGATTCAATTGAGTTCCCACATGAGCTTCCAAGTCCTTTAAAACACTAGATTTTTCCTCCAGTATCCTGGTCACCCACAGCTTCATTTTCCATATTATCTAACTGAATACCACCTCTATTCTCTCAACCAACCTCTATTAGTTTATGGCATGTATCAAACAGACCAAAGTCCTCTTGTATTCTTCTAGCATTTTTTAGGATCATTTGGTTGCCAGTAGACTAAAATATATAGTTGTTAACGATGATGCAACTTTATTTCTTTACATATAATGTAACATAGAGTGCATATACTGTTGGCGCAGTGTTGGATCCGGATCCCGTTTCCCGGGGGCGCAGTGGAAGTTTAAAAATTGCCCCGGAAATCGTTCAATACATAAAAATCAAATCTTAAAACATACAAAGGATGTTTTATCGAATGTCACCTTGCTGACGTCTAGGCGCCTGTCTCCAACCAAACTCACAGGGAATCTGGCTCTTCAAGGTAGGCGACGGTAGATCCTCCTAATCAGGTCCATGACCGGAAACACGAGTCCTTCGTCAGCCTGCACTAGAAGGCCTGACGAATTTGGCACGAACGGAATCTCCTCGTCACGCTGATCGGAACAAGTCCGATCACACGATCAACGGCGGCAGTGGCACAGCGGCGCGGCGGTGGAGGGGCGGCGGCCGTGAGGTTTGGAGGAGAGGGGGGCGGCGCACACTCTAGGTCTAGGGTTATGAGAGTGTAAGTTATGTTGTGATCTAGCCCTAGAACAAGTCTAGTATTTAAATCATACATGGGCTTGAACCGCCCCAATGGACTTGGGTCAAGCCCATGTCCATATGAACATGCGGTTCATTTAAATCACCCTGGTTTCATCATAATCCCGATCGTCGATCAGATCGGACCGATCAACACAGTTTCCAAAACTGATTATTATGATGCGAAAACAATTTTTCAGACCACCTAGTCCAAAATTACAGTTTAGCCCCTCAACTTTGGGAAATCGCAATTTGACCCCTGTTGACTTTTAGGAAGTCGTACTCCCTAAAATCCTCCTCCGATGCTCAACACATTGAGCTCAGTTTTCGTGAGGGAATCGTGAATCTAGTACTTGTGTGACCCTCAATGGTTCAGGGATACAGCTAGCCGTGGGCCCACAACCATTGTGACTCCGAAATCACAATTTTGGACTGACCCATCGGATCATGGTAAAAGCCTAGAAAAATCACCCCATGATCCCCTAGGTATCACTGATAGTGCCTTGTTGACTTTTAGGAAGTCGTACTCCCTAAAATCCTCCTCCGATGCTCAACACATTGAGCTCAGTTTTCGTGAGGGAATCGTGAATCTAGTACTTGTGTGACCCTCAATGGTTCAGGGATACAGCTAGCCGTGGGCCCACAACCATTGTGACTCCGAAATCACAATTTTGGACTGACCCATCGGATCATGGTAAAAGCCTAGAAAAATCACCCCATGATCCCCTAGGTATCACTGATAGTGCCTGCAAGAACCAGTTGGTCGTGGTTAGCGTACAGTACGGTCCTTTCAACACATATATCCCTATCAGATCAACGACCATTGATAAATCGAGAGTCGCTAGAGATCCGATAACTATGCATACATCTTGGAGATCAAATAGTGACATCGTGGGTGTTACTAGGTAAACCTATTTACCTAAAACACATACAGTACTCTGGCAAGAGATTTATTACACCATTATCTCCTCAGATAGCATAGGATATCCACGCATGAAAGCGAGCGATGAATCCTCGACAACGAAACATCGACTCCTACATGCATCGGGACCTCACCCAATCCCGCCACCTAATGACCCCAAGTGAGTCGGTAAACGGGTCAAAGTGAGGCGCCTATCATGTAGTGTCTCAATGACGTTTCGAGTAGTGAGGCTAATCAGTACAACCAAGACCTCGGACTTATCCACTCGACAAATGGTAACCACTTGGAAAGTCCGAACGAAGGTAGTTCGATAGATCACCAGGTCACTATCCATATGCATGCTCAGAACATCACAATGTTCCCTACCAATGACAAATGGTACTTCACATCGCAGATGCTAGTCTCAAGCTCGGGCGGCCTTATCCTCATTTTGATGGTCCAATCGACTAGGAACGAGTTCAGAATACACAGTGAATATTAGATGTGTTTCATGATAGCCATCATATCCACTATCACATCTAACATACACTATGGTGCATTCTAGATCTTTATCCAACACAATTGTTAACATTATAACATAATGAAAATAAAGAATGCCATAAAGAAATGCGTATTTCATAAATAAAGATCGTTATACACAAGAGTCAATAAAACCCACATGCCACAAGTTGGCTAGTTGGGCATCTACTCTAACATATACTGTATGCATGCGATCGTGTTGTTAGACTCATGAGTTCATGGAGATGTAAATCTAACTGTTGATACTGTTTCATATCTCTTAGAGATTAGTCCTACCATTTCCTTATCGTCGAGGATATTCTCAACAGAGATAGTATTATTCGTTAAGATTTGATATCACTCTTTATATAGTCCACTAGACAAACGGAACAAACGACGTAATATCATAAATTTGATGCACGAGAGTTTGACAGAAGGTTATCCATCCCAATATTCCCACTCGTGCACATTTTTTAACAGCATGCCAACTTTTGAGATCGTCACATATCACTAGATTACACTTTGTTCTATGTAAACCATACTAGCTCGATTTTCTTAAGTTTCTACAAGTGAAGCTAAGAATTCCACTTATGCTACCTTTAGTTTTTTTTTTGCTTCTAATTGTGACCGAAGAAAGTAGTCAAAATAACAAATCTCAGCATTTCTATATAACCTATATGAATTTTAACTTCCATGATCTTCTCTATCATTTTGTATTTCAGCATATAGTTTGAAATTATAAACCTTTAAATTGCTGAACCAGTTTCAATGCACCCTTGCTGAAAATTTCCACGATCATTGTTCAATTTTAATATTATGCACATTGGACAAATAGGAATCATTGAAAAAGTAAACCAGCCGAGTAAAATCAACTTCCTTGTAAAAATGTCATAGGAACACTTATTACCGTTCAAAATATTTGAAATAATAAGGAGACATCGGAAAGTAAACTTCTTCTTTATCTTTTCCTCTTGAGTAACTGGTCGAGGTTATTTCTTCTGAAATCTGACCACTTGCTCTTGTTCTCTTCCGTAACAAGAACATTGTGGTCAAGATTTTTCCAAAATGACCTATTGTCATTCTTGCCTCGCCTCCAATCTGATGACTTCTAGTCATCACTCTTCAGCTTGGTGCAATCTACTAGAAAGTGACCAGCCCTACCACACAGTAGTGGCCCATTCTGATTTATGAGCTTTATTTTAAAAATATGGAGATTGAGTTGTTCTTGAATCTCACAAATTTCTTTACAAAGAGATATATAGCATCGTTGCTGTGCTGTTCTACAGGCTTCTGAGGCTTCTCCTCAACAGCAACAAATCCCTTGGTTGGTTCAGAGGTTGATGGTTTGCTGTGAGATTTGAATCTCTAATTATTAATTTGGAAAATTAATTGGGCTTCAAATTAGACTTGAAGAAGAGCTAGTTGGTTTGTGCGTGAAATAGCTCTGATCTGGTTCGTAGAATGATTAAATCTGGTTGGTTGAGCATTTAAGAATAGTCGTCGCAAGATATTTCGAGTTGATATGGAGCGACATCGTTTTGGAAGAAACCAGATTTGAGGGTGAAATCTGGTAGTACTGTGTAGACCGATCGGTTCGTGGTTTTAGTGAAAACCGAAGCGTTCACGAGTATCAGAGAGATGAGATCTGGATGAGTGTGAGCTGGTCATCCAGATATGGGTTGTGATGCGACATCGTTAGCGAAACACATTTATGAACTAGCTGGATTGTTGTACGATGTCGTTTAGAGGAACCAGCTGAGATGTGAGATCTGGATGTGTGAGATCTGGTTGGTTACGGGAGCTGGATTGTGGTGCGACGCCGTTTTGAGAAACCAAATCTGGGTGCGAGCTGGTCGCTCTGAGCGTACTCATGTGCGATGTCGTTAGGTCGTAGCGCGCTGGTATAGCGTCTAGTCCAGATCTGGAGTAGTACTCATATCTGAGTTAGTACCAGCTGTGAGACCTGTGTTGTCGATTGGACCGGATAGGTTCATCGTGTGTCGAGTTAAAATGTTTTAAAATCGGTCCAAGTTATTTTAATTATGTACCTATTACTTTTAATTCTAAGTCAAATGTCCAATTTTAAAGAAAATTACCAGATGTTTTTAAAATTGAGTTAAAATTTTAAAATAATTAAAGTTATGTTATTTTTAAGTTTTTAGTCAAAATTTGGGCCTTTGAATTTTATTGGAGTCAAAATTGATTTTTGGATTTTAAATTGGTCCAAATCGGTATTTTGGTAAAAATCGATTTTGGGGTAAAAATTGATTTAAATTGATTTTAAAAGTCAAAATTGATTTTAAATAAGTCAAAATTTAATTAAAATAGTCAAGGTTTTATAAGGGTGAACATTCGTTTCATCGTCTGAGTTAAGAATGAGGTTTAGTCTAGAAATAGTGGGCCAGGCCCCAGAACTATTCCTTGACCGAAATAGAAAAATGTAGAAGCCCGTAAATGTATAATTAATTATATATGTAGTATGCTATGTACGTAGATGTTTTAAAGGAAATGATTAATTATACATTAACGGGCTAAACTTTTAAACTGCCATAATTTTACGAAATGTATGCATCATGAATGTTTTATGAATGTTAAAGACATATTCTTTTAAAAGACAAAACCCGAGGGATTGAATGATTTGTGAAAACTTATGATGAATGAAATGATGAGCTTATGGATCCATGTGTGATATCATGGTGAAGTGGCATCTTATGGATCCATGTGTCGATATCACGGTGAAGTGGCAACATAGAGGTGTGACATATAGGGATCCCGGCTTGAGGTCGGGTGAACCACACCGCCACGCACGTTGGTTTATAGACTGATCAATCGACTATGGTCACACTTCAGGATTCGACTCATATGTTTTTCATGTTATGCTATGTCATGCTGTGATACCCGTATATTTTGTATCAGATTTTGGGTTTGGAAGAATCTGCATTAAACCAGCTGTGAGTCGATGTGCTTGGAGTAGCCGTCGAAATTGTTTAAGTGTTGAATCCAGCTGCGTGAAGATATCAGGTGTTGCGTGGAGACATCTGTTCGGGTGTTGCATCAGCAGCGAGTTATTGCTTTCAGATGTTACGTACTACTTGAGGCGCTATGAAACATTTGGAGCAGCAGCGTATTTTCAGTAGCGGGTGTTGGTACATCGTCGTTTGGATTAGTTGGAACGACAACGTTTTGGTATAGCGCTAGGACTCAGCTGTTGGGTTGTGCGCGTATCCAACTGTTGATTGAGGGATCAACTGTTGAGTGAGCGATCAGCTTTTGGTTAGTTGTTCAGTAGTAGATAGCAGGTGACATGTCCCTCTACGACGTCATTTGATTTAGTTGAGCATGGTATCGACGAAAGGATTTAGCTGATGCGAGATCCAGCGGTTGGTTGGGATATCAACGGTGATAGCTGATATTGTCGGTGGATCTGTTTCCCAGTTAGTCAGTTGTGACTTTAAATAGAGGACTTGGTCCTTGCGTTCAATTATTGTCTCCCCGACACTTAGGAATATTTCCCGTGAACCTTATCTTATCGTGATACCCTAGTTACTGTTCACAGTAACCTTCTTCATTTCAATTGTTGTCGGTAGATAGCTCCGACGAGAGCGAGAGTGGTAGCGTTGGACTCCTCTTGCTACGGCGTTTCGTATCTTACCCTTTTATTAGGCAGCGGAGGAGCTGGAAGAGGATCGCAGAGACATCTCCCTTCTCTAGTCTGTTAGCATCCTATCCTAGCTTTTTGGGGTAAGTAAAGATTCTACCTTTAAGCTTTGTTAGAGCTTTCGTGGTGATAGAAAGGCAGATCTAGTGCTGGTGGATTCGTAGCTCCCAGCTGCTGTGTTTCTGAGTTTTAGTCCTTGAGCAATTGTTATATTGGCTTAGCAGGTGGTAGATATGCGTAGCTAGGACTTTCATTGTGGCAAACTGCATGTGCTAAGTATAACTCAGAAGTTAAGGTACGGATGTTGAGCTTTGTTACAGCTGTGAATGGAACGTGGATTATGTGCTTTGCTGTGTATGCTTTCTGCTGTTATTATTGTGCATGTGTTATAATAGCAGCTGTTGCATTTGCATTGGCTTAGCAGGTGGTAGATATGCGTAGCTAGGACTTTCATTGTGGCAAACTGCATGTGCTAAGTATAACTCAGAAGTTAAGGTACGGATGTTGAGCTTTGTTACAGCTGTGAATGGAACGTGGATTATGTGCTTTGCTGTGTATGCTTTCTGCTGTTATTATTGTGCATGTGTTATAATAGCAGCTGTTGCATTTGCATACACGCATACTTTCCTGTTGAGCTCTGTTCTGTCAGCTGTACCTTGTGGTTCAGAATTGTGTGTACTATGATGCTACGCCTGGGGACAAGCAGGTAACTCCCGTATGCGTCAGTGCTTGAGGGCGAGCGGCAATACCGCACTCCCTGCTGGGATATGTTAGCCGCTATGAGCGGAGTGGGTAGCTCCCACATCTCATGAGTTAGGCAACTGCAGGTGGAGTTGCATGTTTTGCATCCGATACAGTGTGTGAAGACGAGTGGGTGGCTCCCATATACTCCTGCACCTTGTGGTCACTACTTACTTTCAGTTGATCCGCTCCAGCTGTTAAGTTGTTGTTATCCAGCTGTTGAGTTGCTGTTGAGATCCCTTGGCTCCCAGTTCTCGGTCGTAGCTTTGATCCTTTGCATAGCATGTGCATGTTATCTACTGCATTCCGTTTGCTGTATTTATTGCTCTCCATACTGGGGTTTGACCCCGAGGTCCCTCTGGGGCTGTTGTGTTGTTGCCTGTTTGTTTTTCAGGTTTTTCCAGGATTCACAGCTGGTCGTGGCTTTGATCCAGCAGGTGGTGCCCTAGACGGTGGTTAGAGTGTCCCAGTTAGCGTATAGCATAATATGTACTAGTGCTGTCAGCCGGGGAATGCCCTGTGCTTTAGTTTCTGTTCAGCTGTAGTTTTGTCAGCTGTTGTGTTGTTGCTAGTACTTGTAATTGCTGTACTGTTGTATTTTGTAATGTAAACTGGGATTATTTCAAGTATTGTGCTATTTTAAATTATCTGTTTTAAACCGTCAGGCCAAGCGAAAATTTTTAAGCCACTTTTTATTGCTTCCGCTATGTTTTGCGTGGTTTATCTCTGAGTTGTACACGAGGCATGACACATTCCCTATGTATGTATATGTTATCTACGATATGAAATGTATGAAGCAATGTTTTATGATCATGCACCCATTCATGTTTAACGTTATTTTATTACAAGTATGTGCCTGCATGCGATTTTATTAGTATGTACCTTGTCATGATATACGATAGAGCATGCTGAGCCTCTAGGCGCACTAGGTTTAAATGATGTAGGTGATGATCTTGCTGAGTTTACACCACTGGCGGCGAGGACATCTGAGCGCCTGTTGCAGCATACCACTTGACCGCAGCGATGTTATTTTGAGATGATACAGTTTTGGATGTTTGTTTTGAACATGTTTACTTTCAGTGTTATACTCAGTTGATTTTACACCGTATGAATGTTTTAAAATTTTTAAATATTCCTTTATTTGTGTTTGAAGTATGGATGAGAAAATGATTTAGAAATTGTTTGAAAGGGAACGAGGCATACTTTAAGTTTATGTTTTTCCGCAAATGTTTTAAAAAAATTCTAGAGTCTAGTTCGTTTCAATTCTAGTCTTTCATTCTTGCATCATGCTGTCCTCATGCATGGCACATTCATTATATCTGTTGCTATCTATTTGTTGTATGATGTTGCTCTCCGTACTGGGGTTTGACCCCTGTCCTTCTGGGATTGTTGTTTTGGTTGTCTGTGTGTTGATCAGGTTACCCAGGTTTCTCAGCTGGTCGTGGAGATGGTTCAGCAGGTGGTGCTCCGAGAGGTGGATAGAGTGTCCCAATTATGTATATTGTATAATAATGTAATAGAGTCGTTGTCAGATCATGTGCGCTAATACATCAATTAGTCACAAATATGCGGAAGCATCATAAGAGTATGGGCTAAAAATTTTCGATAATGGGCCTGATCCAATATCATTCAAAATACATTCATACTTAAAATAAGAGTTTAATTCGAAACTCAAACAACAACAAACAATCCCCAACATAAATAAAGGCACAGGACATCCCCTGGCTCAATATAAATATCAATATACTGGGACTCAGATAAAAAAGGGGATCGACTAGCTGAAACTCCACTCTGTCCAGCCTGGTTACCTGAAGAACCTGCCAAAGCCAATACAGACCAAGGCAGCCCAAACAGGGAAAATAAACGAGGTCAAACCTCAGTACAAAGAGTACAATTCATATCAGACAATGCAATATCTCAATCGTGCAATGCATGAATATAAATATCAATATACTGGGACTCAGATAAAAAAGGGGATCGACTAGCTGAAACTCCACTCTGTCCAGCCTGGTTACCTGAAGAACCTGCCAAAGCCAATACAGACCAAGGCAGCCCAAACAGGGAAAATAAACGAGGTCAAACCTCAGTACAAAGAGTACAATTCATATCAGACAATGCAATATCTCAATCGTGCAATGCATGAAAAGGGTTACCAAGAATCATCGGTAGGCAAAAGAGAGCACAACGAATCAGCTGTGCAGATCTCATCGATCATCATCATCTTGTGATCTTCAGGTACGACGACTCAGCCGACCATCACAAGGCATAGTGGTATTCAGGCGCAACGACTCAGCTGGCCACCACATCAACACAACGTTAGACCTTTCAGGCACGCGACCTCAGCCGACCGATCACAACGTGCAAAGGGATTCAGCTTCCAAAGGCATCAGGCTCAATATGTATGCGTGAATGCACGACAGACTCATGATTAATTCGATGCATATAAATCACACGCACATAACACAGGTATGAGCACAAATTCATTCAGCAATCAATACAATTCACAACAGCTAATTCACGACAGAAATATTCCCAAAGCTGATATCGAAACTGCTTAATATACCTCAATTCGTACCTCAATTCATCATCTACCTCAACAGATCTTACAAAAACAGGGGCGCAGCAGCCAACTCAAGTCTACTGCTCTAGCAGCTTCACGGGGAACTCAACAGAAGCCACTACCAGTTCGAATCTCTTAAGATATCTCAGTATCAACTCAAATCTAAACTCAAACAGCTTAATTTCTAAAGCCCAGTAGCATAACTCAGCTACCTAACTCTTACGGATCATTACTCAGCTCTCATAAGAAGCTTAAATCGGTAAAGAATCACTTATCCAAAGCTGTTAAAGAACAGAAGAACTATTGGTCCACAATCGCGAAGACACACAAACAATGCAATAACTTCGCGCTCCTCAAATCATACGACTCCAGTCTCCAAACGGTTATCAATCGAAAGCCCTAGAGAAGACAAGCTCAGCGCTATCAATATTACTCCAAACGGTAGCGAAAAATGACGGCAATCGACGTAAATAGAGTTCGGATGAACAGTACCAATCGAGGGTTATCGGGGATGGTTCGAAAATACTCTAAGTGTCGATCAGCACTTACATTAAAATCCCCAGTCAAAGCTACAGTGAAGGTCAATTCACCGACAAGTTCAGATGTCATCGCTAAGGCAGAAGTCTCTCAAATCTGGCCTCAGCTATCACTCACACCTGACAACGCTAACTCTAATCTGGTTCTCTAAAACAAGACACGAGATCTAACCAAAACGACGTCACCCTTACTTATCAAAACGACGTAGCTCCGATGAGTTATGTTCTCACAACAGATCCCTCTCACTAGCGCTAAGTCTGAAAACACGATAGGATGTTGCATCCTCTTGCAACTCCATATCTGACTAGCACCCAAAATGACGATGTTACACTCCCTGCTTGCGACAACTCACGCAAACACGTGAGAAACACATCTGAACATCCAGATTCCGCTCAAATCTGAAATTCTAAAAATCACCAATTCTCAAATCTGAAAACCTGATACTCAGAAACTCAATTGCTAATTTCCAAACCAAATCTTATTAGCTAATAAATCACGCTTAGCAAATTCTAGTCCCAGTCGTCACCGGGAAATGTCCCGTGTTGATGTTCTATTGCTGATTTGAGAGAGTATGGTTTTGGGATTCTCGATGCTTGTATGGTTATTCGCTTATTGCTTGGTTCTCCGGTTGTTGTAAAACCAATATTTTGAGTATCAGTGTAATTTTAAATTATGTTTTCTAAGTCAGGCCAAAGCGAAAAATTTTAGCCACTTTTTAAATTCTTCTGCAATCTTTATTTGCGTCTTTATCTCTGTTGAGTACATCGAGCCTGACATTTTTGGTATCATAGCTTAAACTGGGATAAGCTCGAATTCTTTTGATCACACTTGAGTCTAGGCACTGTGTCTCTTGTTGCGTGTGCTTGATTGTGTGTTATGTTTGCTGTGTGATCTTACCCTCTTTGTACTTTCATAGATTCCGCCTAGACGTAGGGGTAGAGCTAGATGGCAGATCCCAATAGAATCTGAGGGTCAGAATGAGGAGATGGAGCATAGCGTTCCCTCTCGTAGGCACGCTAGACAGGTTGACGATGAGGTGGATGTGTTGGCAGCCCGTGTAGACGAGATGGAACTGATTCTGGAGAGGTTTCAGCGGATGAACCCTCAAACATTCAATGGAGATGAGTCTAGTTCCAATGCTGAGTCCTGGTTGAAGCAAATTACCTGGTTGTTTGATCGAGTACGCTATGATGATGAGCGTAGGTTGAGCCTGGCTACCTTCGAACTGAGAAAGAATACGGAGCGCTGGTGGAGAGGTGCTACACGAACTCTTGAGGATACTGGTGCGGGAATAACTTGGGACAGTTTTTGTACTGCTTTTCGACAGGAGTACGTCCCGGAGTCGTATGTGAATGCCCAGGAGCACGAGTTTGATAACTTGGTTCATTGAACCATGTTTGTGGGGGAGTATGCTCGAAAGTTTTCTTCTTTCCTTTCCTATGTTCTCCATGTGTCCGGCCGAGAGAGGGTGAAGAGGAACAGATTCTTGGAAGAGCTGAACGAAGATCTTTATTCTTTGGTGTTGGCCAGTTCACCTACTAGTTATGCGGATACGGTGGAAAAGGCGATGGATATCGAGAAAGGGTTGCAGAACCATAGGTCTCAGGTTCGATCGCAAGTGGTTCAAGGTAATCGTCCCAATGTTCAAGGGGCACAGTCTTCCCAATTTTCCTAGTCCTCCCAGCAACCCCAACAACCATCCCAACAGTCTGGACATCACAGGTTCAGGCCTCGTGGCCAGCAGTTTAAGAAGAATTCGGGTTCGAGTTATTCTGGTTCGGGCAGTTTTAGTAGTAGCAGTCCCAGGGCCAATTTCTGTGGTCAATGCGGAGGTAAGCACCCTTCGACGCAGTGTATGGGGGTTCAGGGTGTTTGCAATCTTTGCGGGCAGTATGAACATTTTGCGAGAGTGTGTCCTTTGGCTGGATCTCAGAACACCGCTGTCCTACCGCAGGGTCGTTCAGGTGGATCATCTCGAGGTCGTTCTTCTCCTGGACAGCAACCGAGGATGGGAGAATCTCAAAATAGGTCGTTTCAGCAGCCTGGTCCTTTGCATTTTGGGCAGTCTTCCCAGCCTCATTTCTCAGGGTCTCAGCAGGCTCAAGTTAATGCCATGACTCGGGAGCAAGCAAAGGGCACGCCTGGGGGAGTGATCGCAGGTACTTGTACTATTTTTTATTTTCCATCCGTGTGTTGTTTGATATTGGAGCATCACTTTCGTTTATAGCTTATGCATTTGTGGTTGAGCATGGTTTGCATACCACCTTTTTGCGTGATGTTGTTTCTGTTGCGACTCCTGCCGGCGCGAGCCTGTTCTCCCAAGAGATTCTACTTAATGGCATACTTAGGTTTGGTGAAAACATGCTGATAGCGAATTTTATTTGGCTAGTTATGTGGGATTTTGATTGCATATTTGGAATGGATGTGTTGTCTAGTTTTAGGGCCACCTTGGATTGTTTCCATGGCGTTGTGCGCATTTGGCCCCAGTTTGGCGAGAAGTGGAACTTCTACGGCCACGATTCCCAATAGAAGATTCCGTTGGTCTCTACTATGGAGATGTTTAGCCTTTTGTCGTTAGATAATACATGATTCATGATCTATGCTTTATACGCATCCTCGAAGTCGTGCGTGGAGCTTAGTGACATCCCCGTCGTTTGTGATTTCCCTGATGTGTTTCCCAAGGAGATTCCTGGTTTTCCTCCGAGGAGGGAGATCGACTTTAGTATCGAGTTGGTGCCTGGTACAGCTCCTATCTCACGAACCCCATATCACTTAGCACCAGCCGAGTTGAGAGAGCTAAAGGTACAACTTAGTGATCTGCTGGAGAAAGGATTTATCTGACCTAGCATGTCACCCTGGGGAGCTCCTATTTTGTTTTTGAAGAAGAAAGACGGTTTGATGAGGATGTGTATTGATTTTCGGCAACTGAACAAGGCTACCGTGAAGAATAAGTACCATTTACCGAGGATCGATGATCTGTTCAATCAGCTCCAAGGTTCAGCCATGTATTCTATGATCGATCTGCGTTTAGGGTATCATCAGTTGCGTATTCGAGAGGAAGATGTTGCGAAAACTGGGTTTCGGACGAGGTATGGGAATTATGAGTTTTTGGTTATGCCTTTTGGTTTGATAAATGCCCCTGCCGTTTTCATGGACCTGATGAACCGAGTCTTTAGAGAGTTCATCGATCAGTTTGTGATTGTTTTCATCGATAACATTTTGGTTTACTCAAAGACTCCGATGCAGCATAAAGAGCATTTAAGACTAGTCCTCCAAACACTTCGAGACTCGCGACTGTATGTTAAGTTTTCTAAATGAGAGTTTTGGTTGGACGGAGTGGTGTTTCTAGGTCATGTCATTTTGGCCGAAGGGTTATCCGTTGATCTCAGTAAGGTAGAGGCTGTAGTGAACTGGGAACGTCCCAAGAACGTTTCAGAGATTCGTAGCTTTTTGAGATTGGCTAGCTATTATCGACGTTTCATTGAGGGATTCACTAGTATAGCTAAGCCCATGACACAGTTGACCCAGACGGATAAGAGATTTTTTTGGACGTAGAAATGCGAGAATAGTTTTCAATTGCTCAAGGAGAAGCTAACTACAGCGCCAGTGTTGGCTTTACCTTCAGGTTCAGGAGGTTATGTGGTTTGTTCCGATGCGTCGCTTAGTGGATTGGGTTGTGTTCTGATGCAAAATGGTCTAGTCATTGCTATATGCTTCTCGTCAGTTGAAACCTCATGAGACTTGATACCTAGTTTACGACTTGGAGTTGGCAGCCGTTGTCTTTGGTTTGAAAATTTGGCACACTATCTCTATTGCGAGCAGTTTGTGGTGTATACTGACAACAAGAGTCTTCAGTATCTCTTCTCCTAGTCCGATTTGAATTTGAGATAACGTAGATGGATGGAGCTGTTTAAGGATTTCGATTGAGAGAGTCAGTACCAGCCTGGGAAGGTGAAGTAGTGGCTGATTCATTGAGCAGGAAGGCTCAGGTGTCGATGCTTGCATCGATAAATATCTATAAGGACTATGAGAATCTAAGCACTACTGGTTGGCATTTCTACCCAAGTGATGATTACGTTGTGGTGTCATCTTTTCAAGTCGAGCCACAGATTTTTGCGAATATTAGGGCAGCTCAGAGAACTGACCCACATATCCATGAGTTAAAGTTGAAAACTCAATCAGGTGAGATGGAGGATTATTCTGTTACAGATGATGGTTGTTTGAGATTTTGGGATAGGAGAGTAGTGCCTAACCTGATCGATTTGAAGGAGATGATCTTGAGAGAAGCCCACTGTAGTTGTCATAGTGTCCATCCTGGTGCAAGGAAGATGTACCATGCCTTAAAACCGCACTATTGGTGGGCAGGTTTGAAGAAAGATATTACTGATTTTGTTGCTCGTTGTTTAAATTTCAGAAAGTTAAGGCAGAGAGGATGAGACCTGGTGGACTATTGCAGAGTTTAGAGTTGTCCCAATGGAATTGAGAGCATGTAGCTATGGATTTTGTGACCCATTTGCCTCGTTCCAGCCTAGGATGTGACGCTGCTTGGGTAGTAGTGGATAGACTTTCAAAGTCAGCTCACTTCATTCCCTAAAATATGACGAATTCTTTGAAGAAAATGGCGAAACTATACATCGATTTCGTAGTTCGATTTCATTGAGTGCCTGTATCAATAGTTTCAGACAGAGATCCAAGGTTTACTTCCAGATTTTGGAAGAGTTTACAAGCAGCTTTAGGCACCAGATTGGCTATGAGCACGGCCTTTCATCCCGAAATCGATGGCCAATCTGAGAGGACTATACAGACCTTGGAGGATATGTTGCGAGCTATGGTTATGGATTTCAGTGGTAGCTGGCAGGACTCATTTTCATTGGTAGAATTTTCTTATAATAAAAGCTACCAAGTAACGATTGGCATGACACCATTCAAAGCACTGTATGGTAGGAAATGCAGGTCGCCAATTTGTTGGGAAGAAGTGGGGGAGAAGCAGCTGTATTCTCCTAAATCTGTGCAGCAGATGAGAGATCAAGTTGAACTAATTATACAGCGTATGAAGGATGCACAAGATCGCCAAGCTAGTTATCCAAACAGAAGGCATCGGCCTTTAGAATTTCAGGTTGGTGATCAAGTGTTCTTGAAAGTTTCTCCTTTCAGAAGTGTTACGAGAATTGGGCTCAAGGGAAAGTTAGCTCCTCGTTATGTTGGACCTTATGAAATTGTGGAAAGGAACGGTCCTTTGGCTTATCGTTTTTTGTTGCCACCAGAGCTGTCCTCCTTGTACGATGTGTTTCATGTGTCTATGTTGAGGAATTATGAGCTGGATCCTTCTCATGTGCTACGAACTGACGAGGTAGAGCTAGATCGATCGCTGGGTTATGTTGAATATCCATTGCAAATTCTGGACAGGAAGGAGAAACAGCTCAGGAACAAGACCATTCCCTTGGTGATGGTCCAATGGAGCAAGCATGGTAGAGAAGAAGCTACGTGGGAGTTGTAGGAGAAGATGCAACGTGAATGGCCCCATTTGTTTGGGTAGATATAGCATTAACTCCAGTAGCTAGATTGCTTGCTGTTGTTTTCCCAGTTATCTTGAACTCTTAGTTAGTTGGGTTGTGCGATTGTTGTCTTCAGATTTGTAGTTGTTCTGTGAGTTCTGGAACAGTAGGACATCTTCTATATAGTGTAACCGTTTTGGTGTCTTGGTGATTGGCTATCTGGTGATGTTGAGATTTGGACCAGTTCCGAAGTTTGTCATTTGACTTCGAGGACGAAATCCCTTTTTAGTGGGGGAGAAATGTGAGATCTGAATCGCTAATTATTAACTTGGAAAATTAATCGGGCGTCGGATTAGACTTGAAGAATAGCTAGTTGGTTTGTGCGTGAAATATCTCTGAGCTGGTTCGTAGAACGGTTAAATCTGGTTGGTTGAGCGTTTAAGAATAGTCGTCGCAATATATTTCGAGTTGATAATGGTGCGACGTCGTTTTGGAAGAAACCAGATTTGAGGGTGAAATCTGTTAATACTGTGTAGACCGGTCGGTTCGTGGTTTTAGTGAAAACTGAAACGGTTCAAGAGTATCAGATGAGATGAGATCTGGATGAGTGTGAGCTGGTCATCCAGATCTTGGTTGTGATGCGACATCGTTTAGCGATACACGTTTATGAAATAGCTGGATTGTTGTATGATGTCGTTTAGAGGAACCAGCTGAGATATGAGATCTGGATGTGTGAGAGCTGGTTGGTTACGGGAGCTGGATTGTGGTGAGACGCCGTTTTGAGAAGCCAAATCTGGGTGCGAGCTGGTCTCTCTGAGCGTACTCATGTGCAACGTCGTTTTGTAGTAGCGCGCTGGTATAGCGTCTAATCCAGATCTGGAGTAGTACTCAGATATGAGTTAGTACAAACTGTGAGCCCTGTGTTGTCGGTGGCTACTGTTCACCAGATTTGGAGAGATTTAAGTTGTATATATAGAGGATTTGACTGCGTTTACGTCAGTAGTTCCCAACACTTGGAAAATATATCTTCTCCCGATAACGTATCCTCTATTGTAGCGAAACCCTTACTGTTCATCGTAGCATATTTCTTCCGATTATCGGCGGTAGAAAACTCCGATGGGAGCAAGGCTAGTGGCGATGGATTCCCCTCGCTAAGATGCTTCTTTCTATACTGCTTTCGAAGGCTTTGGAAAGACAAAAGAGTGAAGGCAAAGAATCCATAGTGCGTCGTTGTTCGTATACTGGCATATTGGTTCTTCTGTTCAGGTAGTACTTTGAGTAGATCCTACCTTGTGCTTCGTTTAGAGATAGTTATCGTGTTAGAAAGGTAGGATAGAGCTGGGTTGAGCTGGTGGCTCCCAGTTCGTGCTTCTATGCGTAATGTCCCTGAGCTGGTTGTTGTTGTTTGGCCAAGCAGGCAGATATGAGTTACTCGGGAATCTTGTTGTGCTAATTGTAGCACAGAAGCTAAGGTACGGATTTGAGCTTGTATTACAGCTTTGGGATAGGCATGGATATGTATGTATGCTTGCTGGTATGTTGTGCAGTGTATGCTATTTGCGTTTTTGTTGCTTGCTGCTGTTTAGTGCTGGTTATTGCAAGCCATTTTTGTATTCGCATACATGCATTTTCATTTTGGAGCTCATATATTGTTAGCAATTTGCTGTTGTCCTAACCCGTATGTACCAGGAGGCTTGTATAGAGGATGAGCGACAATACCATGCTCCTCATCTCCCTGCTGGTTTAGTTGTTAGCCGTTATGAGACGAGCGGATAGCTACCACGCTCTCATGAGCTTTGGCAACAGCAGGTTGAGTAATCTGAATTATCCTTCTGGTATAGTGTGCTGAGACGAGTGGATAGCTAACACGCTCTCTCACACTATGTGGCCACTCCATTGTATCCCTTCGATATGTTGACAACTGCTGAGCTGGTTCTTGAGCTTCGTTGACTACCTGTTCGGTTGTAGTATTTCGTTCTTTCATCCTGCTGTCCTCATGATAGCAAATTCATTATATTTGTTGCTATCTATTTGCTGTATGATGTTGCTCTCCATACTGGGGTTTGACCCCTGTCCCACTGGGGCTTTTTGTTTTGGTTGTCTGTGTGTTGTTCAGGTTACCCAGGTTTCTCAGCTGGTCGTGGAGATGATTCACCTGGTGGTGCCCCGAGAGGTGGATAGAGTGTCCCAGTTATGTATATTGTATAATAATGTAATAGAGTCATCACGGGGAATGTCCCGTGTTGATGTTCTGTTGCTGATTTGAGAGAGTATGGTTTTGGGATGCTCGATGCTTGTATGGTTATTCGCTTATTGCTTGGTTCTTAGGTTGTTGTAAAACCAATATTTTGGGTAACAGTGTACTTTTAAATTATGTTTTCTAAGTCAGACCAAAGCGAAAAGTTTTGCCACTTTTTATATGCTTCCGCAGTCTTTATTTGCGTGTTTATCTTTGTTGAGTACACAGGGCCTGACATTTGCCCTCCGATCTATTCTCCAGCTCGAACTCATTATCCTTCAAATATGCAAACAGATGTGTGGCTATAGCTTGTTCAGATCTTTGGACTCTCGTATGGTCATAGTATTTACATCTCACTCTCTGGATAGATCTCTCACCAACTTTAGAGTTATCACCCTGTTTGTGTAGGCCCAAGAGCTTCGAGTTCTATCACGAGACAGCTGAAGCGTTCATCAAACTCCGCCATGTTCTCTCTATAAAACTTTTGGGTTGCCACAGAAGTGCATGGAACACCAAGCTGGTTCACCGGTGTTGGATATGTTTTACAGATCAGAATCTAAGTTTCGATTCACACAAAATCTGCTTCTATTGTACTAACGCTCTACTTGACATGCGCATCTTGCTTAGACTGGAGTAGACGTGAAGATATCCAAGCTAGGACAGTGAGGGGATGCATGAGCTAGACTGGTCGAAGATATCTAGCTGGAACATTAAAGGGACGCCCAAGCTGGTTCGGCAGTTTACTTCCACAAGTGCAGGGAACATCAAGCTGGTTCATCAGCTGGATTGGAGCCGCACGAAGATCAAGCACAGAGTATGAAGAGCAGTTCAAGCGCAGAATCAAGAGCAGAACTGAAGTGCAAAGTTGAAGTGCAGAATGCTCAAGTACAGAATAGCTCAAGCGCATATCAAGTGCAGTGTACAAGAGCAGTGATTGAGTGCGTAGCCAACGCAATTTCGAAGGCCTAAACAAAGATGTTTGGCCAACGAATGGATTAGGTGTCGACGAAGTAGTCGAACCATTTTGGAGGGGACAGAAATGGTCCTATGCGGAAATGTGCAAGATGATCCCACACTTGCATATTCTCATACTTAGTCCCTCAGCCGGATTATAAGCATGCGAGCTGGTACAGAGATGGAATCGAGCTGGGTAACAAGCTCAGTGCAAACCAGCTCGAAGATCAGCTGGGAAGGAAACCAGCTCGCCAAGACCAGTTCTGTGGAGAACTGAATGGCGAACAGACTGGCAAGCTGGTTAAAGACAAACTAGCTTGGGAGCAGCTGAGAACAAAGAGCATAATCAAGTTGGCTCAACGAACTGAACAGGAAGAAGGGCAGAGATCAAGAGCAGTTGGATGAGAAGCAACAAGCTTGAAGAAGAAACCAGCTGAAATACCAGCTCCAGAAAAATCAATCTGGTCAAGCAAATCAGTTTGAACAATCCAAGAAGACCAACTTAATTGGTTCAAACTGATCTGCTACGTCCTGTTCACATGAATAATAGATTGACAGAGCTCAAAGTGACCAAAGGCTGCAGAATCACCGATGAACAGAGCTCGAGTCACATAAAGCCTGCAACGCATTAAATGCAAAGGACACAAAGTACATATTCGTCAGAAGACTCTTCAGAACGGCTACATTTTTGTGTCCAACGGATATATCCAAGCAGAGGCTTTATAAAGAGGCGCAATGAAATAGATTGAAGATATGCGCAAAAACAGTGAGAGTAGTTGTGCGAAGTTAAATCAGAAAATCAAGAGACGCACAACACTGAACCTGGGAAGATAGCAGAAAACCAGCTCAAACCAGGAGCACTTCCCAGAGTGTGTGAGATTTTATTCATTGAGAGATTGTGCTTACACTGTAAATCTCACACACACACATTCACTCATATTCAAGAGTTGAGCGAAATAGATAAAAAGTGAATGTGATTCAAATACTCTCCATTGTGGTCTTTGGACAGAGACGTTAAACAAGTCTAGTTGTCTTTCGCACTGAGACGTTAAAGAAGTGTGTGTTGTCTTTCGCACTGATAAGTTAAAGAAATGTGTGTAGCCTTTCTCACTGAGGCATTAAAGAAATGAAGTTAGTCACACAGCTTGCGGGCTGGTGTGAAATGGGTAGAAGCTAGGAGTTCTTGCGGCTGTGGGTCGTGGGAGTGGGTTGCAGCGTGGGTCGTTGTAATCAAAGTCTTCTAGTGGATCCTTATCGTGGCGGAACAAGGGGAGATGTAGGAGATTGAGCTCCGAGCTTCCAGAAACAAATTCAGCGTATCTTTCTTTACTGTTTTCAGTATTTACTTTCATGCGCATCACATATTTTCTTACGCGTTTATAACTGTTTATTTGGGCTTCGAATGATAGAGTTCAGTTTGAGTTATTTCCGCATGTTTTATTTACATTACTCATCTGTATCTCGGTGCACAAAGTATTCAAGAACACTGAGCTATTGTAGCTTAAGTTAAGTTAACCAGATCGTTCGGCCGAAGTGTCGAGCTGGTTCTAGTCTTCCAGCTGAAACTGGCATGTTTAGAGATCGCCTTATATCGGGCTGGTTTCAACTTCCAGCTGAAACCAGCTTGATCTTTGCGAACCCGACTTCAACTTCTGGCTGAATCTTGCGTCTTGTCATTCGATCTGGTTACACCCTCTAGCACTGGTTATTAATCGAATAACTAGTCATTGAACTTTAACAGAGGGTCTCGTCTAAATCGATCCAACAAGTGGTATCAGAGAAGGTTGTTCTTGAATATTGCATTTTCTTTGAAAAATGTTGTTAAACAGTTTACGCTCTGAAATCTGTTCGTAATCCTGTCTGTGCTACAAAATTTTTAAGTTTTCAAACCTCAGCATATGGATAGGGGGAGGCATACTTCTTGATGCTCCTCTGGTCTATATGTATGAAAAATTTCGAGTAGCATAGACTTTGTCTTCAAAATCTCATGCATACACAAAGATTTCGAAAAATTGTCTCCCGGTGCATAAAATAATTTTTATTTCGAAAATAAAACTACCACATGTTTTGTTGAGGGGGAGCTCTGTTTTAAACTTTAAAGGGAGATAAAGTTTCAAACTCTTTTTGATTCCCACAAAAAGGGGGAGAAATATTTTCAGCATAAACATACATGCATATGTTTATCCAGATTTTGTGTTGATCAAAAAGGGGGAGATTGTTGGATCTGTTTTACATATCAGAATCTAAGTTTAGATTCACACAAAATCTTCTTCTATTGTACTAACGCTCTACTTGACATGCGCAGCTTGCTTAGGCTGGAGTAGACGTGAAGATATCCAAGCTAGGACAATGAGGGGACGCCTGAGCTGGACCTTGTCGAAGATATCTAGCTGGAACAGTAAGGGGACGCCCAAGCTGGTTCGGCAATTTACTTCCAGAATTGTAGAGAACATCAAGCTGGTTCATCAGCTGGATGTTGGAGCAGCACGAAGATCAAGCGCAGAGTATGAAGAGCAGTCAAGCGTAGAATCAAGAGCAGAACTGAAGTGCAGAGTTGAAGTGCAGAATGCTCAAGTACAGAATAGCTCAAGCGTAGATCAAGTGCAGTGTACAAGAGCAGTGATTGAGTGCGTAGCCAACGCAATTTCGAAGGCCTAAACGAAGATGTTTGGCCGACGAATGTCTTAGGTGTAGACGAAGTAGTCGAACCGTTTCGGAGGGGACAACAATGGTCCTATGAGGAAGTGTGCAAGATGATCCCACACTTGCATATTCTCATACTTAGTCCCCCAGCCGGATTATAAGCCTGCGAGCTGGTACAGAGATGGAATCGAGCTGGGTAACAAGCTCGATGCAAACCAGCTCGAAGATCAGCTGGGAAGGAAACCAGCTGAGAAACCATCTCGCACAAGACCAGTTCTGTGGAGAACTGAACGGCGAATAGACTGGCAAGCTGGTTAAAGACAAACCAGCTTGGGAGTAGCTGAGAACAAAGAGCAGAATCAAGCTGGCTCAATGAACTGAACAGGAAGAAGTGCAGAGATCAAGAGCAGTTGGATGAGAAGCAAACAGCTTGAAGAAGAAACCAGCTGAAATACCAGCTCCAGGAACGGCGAATAGACTGGCAAGCTGGTTAAAGACAAACCAGCTTGGGAGTAGCTGAGAACAAAGAGCAGAATCAAGCTGGCTCAATGAACTGAACAGGAAGAAGTGCAGAGATCAAGAGCAGTTGGATGAGAAGCAAACAGCTTGAAGAAGAAACCAGCTGAAATACCAGCTCCAGACAAATTAATCTGGTCAAGCAAATCAGTTTGAACAATCCACGAAGACCAACTTTGTTAAGATCGAAAAGAGTGCTTGAGAGTTCAGAGGGGGGTGAATGAACTCCTTTGCTAATTTTAAACAAACAGTTTATTTTGAAAAGGTTTTACAGCTCAAAGCCAAATTCCACCTGAATTACCAGCTGGAAGGCTTTCTCAGTGATGCTGTTGTCTCACATAATAAAGTTATTTTATGCGGACTAAACGCGATTCAAGCAGCTGAACAATTTAATCAAAGCGTAGAGATAAAGGCAGTAAGAACAAGTGAGTTGTTTCTGGAAGTTCGGAGCAATTTCTCTTACGTCTCCCCTTCTTCCACGGCGGGAAGGATTTCACTAGAAGGCTTTGATTTATACAACTCTTGTACAAACCCACTCTCGTGACCCTCAGCCAAGAGAACTCCTAGCAACCAACGAAACACAGACCCACATCCTGGTTCGTTATTACAAACGCTTTAGTACTCAGCTATCTTACGACACACAGACCCTCAGCCTGGTTCATATTACAACAGTTAAAGCTCTCAGCTGGTTGTGCTACTCTAGCACTCAGACACTCTCTGTTTATGATCTTACAAATCGAGTTCAAGCCTACAGAATGAGTGTAGAAGAGTTGGTGACACGAAGAATATGTATGATATGTGCGTGTGTCACTTAACAAGCTGGTTCAAGAGTGAACTGTGCTTCTGTGAAGGATTTGAATAATTTCTATATGATCTTGTAAAAAATGCCTCGTCCTTCACGGCTTCTCTTCTCTTCTATATATATACTCTTTGGATGTAACGGTAATGAATGGTACCAGTAGACACATTGAATACATCCAAATTGAAGTATCTGCGGTGCCATAAATGCTTGTAAGATGAAGGTACAACTTCATTAAATGCATTACTCTTTCTGGTAAGCCTGCGCCGTCTTCAGTCTGTTGTCATATCCCTGCATATCTGGTTTATCTTGAACTGGTTTCAAAGACTACAAATTATGGTAGAGACGTCAACTAGATTGCTTGGTACAGTACTTTAGTCATTCCAAATTTCAAATTCCTTATGTCGTTCTGTACCCAGCTGATATTTCATTCCATGTATCTAGCTGATAGACCCTTCTGAAACTCTAGCTGATATTTGCATTGTCCACTCATCCAGCTGATTTAGCTTTTGCTGACTTAGTATCCAGCTGGTTCACTCAACCGAGCTGTTTTCTTGCGCTTTACGTCGTTCAGCTTGTTTGAGATATACCTTCAGGCTGGTTTGACTTTGACCTCAACACTTCGAGATGATTTCTCCATTGAACGTAATAAGTCTTGTCCGGTCCTTGACACTTTGGTTTGTGTGATCTCTTTTACGGGTTCTTTTTCCTGTTAAGTATTTCATCATCAAAACTTCTTGAGTTTATATCCCAACAATTTCCCCCTTTTTGGTGATGCCAAAACCCTGTTGGTAAAAGTAGATCAATGAATCAAATGCCAAGTCATGATAAAAGCTCAAAGTTAATTCATTCCTTGACAAACAGTTTTAGATCATCCTATGACTTAGAACCATTTCGAATATTTAAATCTTTCCGAATCATCACTTCTTCCTTTTCTTCTTCCACCTTGTGAACTTGTTCCTCCCCGTCCTCCAGCCAGCCCACAGCCACTTGGCCTTCCCTTGGTCTACTACTTGATCCACCTTCCCCCTTTCTGGCAGCACCTGACTCCTTTAAATCATCAACTATAACGGCCAGCAGAGATTTCACCACAGCTAGTTCGTCAACCATTCATGGAGTGAGAGTTCGCTCCAGAACATCAATTCTGATATCAAATCCTTCAGCCGTCCTTTTGAGCTCGTCACGAAGCTTGGTAGTGCGATGTCTGGTGATGTTCGTATCATCACGAAGTCGAGCATATGATTGGTCAAGGGAGGATACGTGAGTGGATATAGCATTGAGCGACTGGGTAGCGGTATGTAGAAGCTGGAGAGTGGAAGATTCCTGTGGAGCTGTAGCAATTAACTGTAAATTTGAGAAGTCTAGATCCTGATGGGGAGAGACATCCTGTTCGGCACACGGAATGGACTCTGGATTGATATCTAAAATTGGAATAGCATTTAACCTCGAATCAACCCCTTCTACAGAGGCTTGTCTATCTTGGACCTGATGTTCATGGTCGGCCTTTTGAATGAGGGACTCGTTTTCCTGAGCCTTATGCTCATAAGAAGCATGTGCCGCAGTCTGATTTACATGCTTCTCATGTTGTGGATATGTGTCCAGCACTGATCCTTGTGTGGTATCAGTCAAGTTATATTTTTCTAGTGCAGGAGAGAACTTAGGAATAAAGTCACATTCGGGAGTAGTAAATGGTAAACCCACCAAACCACGATGATGTCTATGTGCAGCAGCAATTAACCGGAGCTCTTGATGCAGTCGGTGAATACACTCAAAGTCACGATGAGCAGAGACAACATTGGTCTTGAAATTGGCCAGATGTGCCAGATAGAGCTTTTCAAGTTCTGTGTCAAGAATCTTATAGAGGATGAGCGACCGTAGCTCGGATAGCTCAGTAATATCCTCAGTCTCTGCCCATTCGAGCAGTTGTTCTTCAATATCAACCATCGACTGAAAACAAGAAAAATCCTTGAGGCGTACCTCCAGACGAAAGTGAACCCATTCTTCAAAAATTGCCATGCGTGAGGAAACCTTTTCGCTTGCAGTCATTATCAACCGAGTGCAATAGTCTTCGACCATTTCTTGGTTACCACCTTCCTGTGCAACTTGTATTGGTACTACATCGTCAGGTTTCTGAGGGCTATTTGTTGTGCGCTTAGGCCACGTTGCCTTCATGGTTGACAGGAATAATTGGGATGGAATCATGGAGAGGGCTTTTGCTTGCATCAGCGATATAATCAGGCTCTGGTTGCCTTTCATGCTCCGTCCTAGCGTCATTATTAAGACCGTCGTCTAGGTTTACCTCGCCTTTTCCCTGTTCAGAGAGGTTGATGTCCAATGTCGTAGGATCTTGAGAGCCATGATCCCGTTGTTCATCATCAGCGTCATCAGCGTTGGTTCCTTCCCCTTCAGTGGGAACAATCTGATGAGGGTGATCAACGTTGACGTTTTGATTGTTGGGCTCGTCTTGCTCTGTTTGATCATAAAGATCCAGATTGTCAGTGAAGTTACAACACCCCCTCCTTGTATAATTTGTTCATCAGGAAATTCTTCGGGTGCAGTAGTGAGGGCTGAAATCAGATCAGGCTGAGTTGTACTAGTCCAACCGCTCGGTTTGTACTGCCTCTGTGTCCGCATTCATTTCAAGAGGTGCGTAGGAGGGAGTGAATCAGATGACTCAGATACTTGCTTCTTTTTGCATCGGCGTTGCACCAACAGACACGAGTCGGTTTCCAAATCCTCCTCAGGATCAACATTTGTTGAAACCACGATTTCTCTATTCTCAACAATTTTTGTTGCAGTAGTGTCTGGTGGCGTCGTGGTTATTTGTGTGGCAACCTGTTCGGTCTGTGTCTTCGTTGCTCCACCCTTGTGTTTCCTTTTCTTATGGTTGGGCATATTTTGTTCGGTGGCATCAGCAAGAAACTTTGAGACTTCTGGTGGTACTTGTTGTGACGTCCCACCCTCAGTGTTGCTTGCAGCTTCCTCTGTCGGAGTAGTTCCTTGGTTGGTCTTAATATAGTTTTCTACTTGTTTTCTTGTCAGAACCTTCTTAACATGTAGCTTAGTCGCTGTCCCGAGATCGGCCCGAACCAGTAGTTCCATCAATATACTGATTTGAACCGTGAATCCTTGAGACTGTTTTCTTGGATTCTGAACCATGGTGAGCAATCATTGAAACAGAATGCGACCCCAATTGACTGATAGACCAGCCGAGATTGCTACCATGACTTCAAACTTTTCACAGGTAACCTTGTCAAAAGATCCGGCTTTTGCACAGAGATATTTCGCAACTATGTCATGCAATAGGCGGTATTCGAAGTATAAATCCTTTTTCTTACCAGAACTTTGGAACGGTACTGTAGTAGCATAGAACCTAGTTCTCATTTCAGCGATTGTTTCGTTTGGAATACCAGAAAAGTTCTGCATACCCTCAGTCGGAAGTTTGAACGTTCCCGAAAAAATTTCTTCACCACCAAATTTTTCCCAAACACAGTGATAACAATAGTTCCAGCAATAACTCGTGCATTCGAGAAGAACTCAACAACAGCAGATTCAAATATAGGGGTAGTACCTTCTAAAAATCCACGCAATCCGGTATCCTCGAGAGTTTTGAACATACGAACCATTCCCGCATGTTCCATAGTAAGCACTGACGTGAAGTCGACCTGAAAAGTGTTGACGAATAGGGAGGAAGCCATTGCTAGCAGTTAATTTGAAGTGATTTGATATGAGTTTAGTATATTTCAACGATCGGTACTGATGTTATACTGCTCGAACTATATTGATAGCGTACTAATGAGAAAGTGGTTTTTGTTTGAGCGAGGAGAGAGAAGGGTTTTTGGAGACACGTGTCATCGTCTAATTTTAAAAGACTTTTGAAATTTCGAAGAGATGACCGTCCGAATTTAAAATAAATTTGTAAGTATCAACCCAATCTCGTCCGTTCAATTTGGATATACCAGCTGGAAACAATTGAGGCAAACCCCATGATAACATCACGCTGTACCTTGAGCCGGACCAGATCGATATGGTATCAATCATCTTAAAAATAACCATCTTGATTGTAATCAGCTCGAAACCTACCAGCTCGATGGCAACTAGTTGATTTTCTTGGCTATCTGTTTGACTCATATTGTTCCCCCTGAATTGATGCACTCATAACAAATTTACGTCATTTCAAGGAGACCTAAGATGTTTATAAAGTAAGAAAACTTAGCATCCGGTAGTGGCTTGGTGAATATGTCCGCCACTTGCTGATCTGTAGAAACATGCTCCACTCGGACGTCTTTCTTAACCACGTGGTCTTGAATGAAATGATGTTGTATATCAATGTGCTTAGTTACAGAATGCAGCACTGGATTTTGAGTGATCGCAATTGCACTTGTGTTGTCGCAGAAGATGGGTGCCTCTTGTGCATCAACGCCATAATCTCGAAGTTATTGTTGAATCCATAATATTTGAGAACAACAACTTCCAGCTGCAAGGTATTCAGCTTCAGCTGTGGATGTAGCGATTGATGTCTGCTTCTTGCTAAACCATGAGATGAGCCTATCACCTAGAATCTGACACGTTCCACTTGTGCTTCGACGATCAATCTTACACCCTGCATAATCTGCATCGCTGTATCCAATTAAATTCAAGCTGGAGTGATAGGATCAAGCGCTTACCACTAGGCCAAAAGCTATAGCTGTTAGCCAAGGTGCAACTTTATTTCCTTATAATGTGGCAGCACGGAGTGAACCTATTATGTGCGTTAGGGTTGGGCTGTTAGGCCCATGAGTCAGGGGAGGTGCGTGTCTAACTACTGGTGCTGTCTAAATTCCCTTAGAGATCAGTCTTACCCTTCCCCTACCACCGGCCCTATTCCCAGCAGAGATAGTATTACCCGTTAAGATCTGGCATCACACTTTTACAGCCCACATGGCCAACCAGATCAAGCGGCACAACGTCAGCAGCTTGACGTACGAGAACTTCCCAGGAGTTCACCCATCCCAGTACTGTTCTCACCCTTGCACGCTTAACTCGACAATCCCCCCCCCCCAAGAAGTATAGAAAATGCTTCTTGGGAGACTCGAACCCCTGACCTCGCTCTGATACCAATTGATAGGATCAAGCTCTTACCACTAGGCCAAAAGCTATAGCTGTTAGCCAAGGTGCTTTATTTCCTTATAATGTGGCAGCACAGAGTGCACCTATTATGTACGTTAGGGTTGGGCTGTTAGGCCCATGAGTCAGGGGAGGTGCGTGTCTAACTGCTGGTGCTGTCTCAATTCCCTTAGAGATCAGTCTTACCCTTCCGCGTGTCTAACTGCTGGGTGCCGTCTCAATTCCCTTAGAGATCAGTCTTACCCTTCCCCTACCACCGGCCCTATCCCCAGTAGAGATAGTATTACCCGTTAAGATCTGGCATCACACTTTTACAGCCCACATGGCCAACCAGATCAAGCGGCGCAATGTCAGCAGCTTGACGTACGAGAACTTCCCAGGAGGTCACCCATCCCAGTACTGTTCTCACCCTTGCACGCTTAACTCAACATGGAGTCTTTGGGATACCAAAGACCCACATTTTGTGTTCCTTTAAAATACTTAAGAATGCGTTTAACATCTAGGTAGTGAGACTGTTTTGGATCAGCTTGAAACCTGGCACACATGCAGACCGAGAACATGATATCTGGTCTGCTTGCAGTGAGGTATAGCAATGAGCCAATTATCCCTCGATACATGGTTACCTCGACTGCTAAGCCAGCTTCATCTTTGTCCAGCTTGATGGAGGTGCCCATGGGAGTAGCTATAGGAGAGCAATTTTCCATCCCAAACTTCTTTAGAAGTTCCTTAGTATACTTGGCTTGACAGATGAAAATTCCATCCTCAAGCTATTTGACTTGCAGGCCAAGGAAAAATGTCAATTCTCCCATCATACTCATTTCAAATTTCTCCAATGACCAACTCAGGTGGATGATTCTTAGTCCACTGAAGATCTGGTCCATATGAGGTAGATGGATCGTGCTGTTACCCCTGTGTTCTTGCTGGTTCTTCTGAGATGCCATCTCCTGATGTGTTGCTTGTTAGAACGATGTTATCAACACCAGCTCATTCTAGACTAGCTAGATCATGATTCCGATTATCTTGCTCGACGGCTGAATGGTAATTGATCTGGTCAAGTCGTGCTGATCATCAGCTTGCTGTCTAGGTTGCTCCTCGTCTTCACTTGACTCTTCTAGATGAATAGATTCAAGACGAGTGCATAAATCGTTTAACTTTGAGGCTGATGATGATTGAAGACTGGTCTCATCAAACACCACATGAGCTAATTCTTCCACTGTTAACGTTCTGTGGTTGAATACTCTATATGCTCTGCTAACAGTTGAATATCCCAGAAATGTACCCGTATCAGATCTTACGTCAAAAGCTCGTAAGTACATTTTACCGTTGATATGGATGAAACATTTGCATCCAAATACCCTGAAGTACGAGATATTAGGTTTCTTGCCATTCCAGATCTCGTAGGGTGACCCCATGTAGTTTGTTTATCATTGATCTGTTTTGAGTATAACAAGCTATGTTGACGACTTCAGCCCAAAATTTACTTGAGATGCCAGAATCAGCAAGCATGGTTGTGGCAGCTTCTTTCAAAGTACGATTTCTACGCTCAGCTAGTCCATTCTGTTGAGGTGTTCTTGCTGCAGATAACTCATGTTTGATTCCAATATCATCTAGATAGGAGGAGATTTTAAAATTTACAAATTCTGTTCCTCTATCACTCCTAATCTGATTTACTTTACAAGACTGCTCATTTTGAAGACGTTTTAAAAGCTTGATCAGCTGGTCGGCAGTTTGATCTTTTGATTTCAAAAATTATACCCAAGTAAATTTGGAGAAATCATCAACCACAACAAGGGTATATTTCATTCCCCCTAAGTTAGTTACGGATATTGGACCGAAGAGATCCATATGTAAGAGATCCAGCTTTCGAAAGATTTTTGTATTGCCTTTGAGTTTAAAAGTAGATTTGATGTATTTCCCCAGCTGACAGGCGGAGCAAACCTTGTCCTTTGAAAATTTTAAATTTGGTAGGCCATCGACCAACTCGTTTTTACTCAAATTGGCAATAGTTTTGAAATTCAAATTATTCAACCGTTGATGCCATAACCAACATTTTGAGGAGTCAGCAACTAGACAAGTGTGCTCTTTATGCGGCTGGTCTGACCAATCTACTTTGTAGGTATTTCCAGATCTATATCCTATGAGAATAGTTAGACCCCTAGACTAAGAACTGTGCATGTGTGTTTTTGAAATTTAACAGAATAGTTACTGTCACACAGACTTATACTAATCAAGTTGTAATACAGATTTTCAACAAGAAGTACATTGTTTACTGTAAAGTTACCATGGGTAAGCTTACCCTTACCCACGGTGTTACCATTTGAATTGTCACCAAAAGTGATTTTAGGTCCATTGCATGATTTTATATCCGAGATCAGCTTGGCATCCCCAGTCATGTGCCTGGCACATCCACTGTCCAGATACCACGTAGACTGCTCCAGTCTGGATGCCTTTCGTTCCTGCAATCACAAATCAATAAAACCTTTGATTCAATTGGGTCCAGGTTTGATTAGACCTTTTGGAACCCACACTTGGATAATCCTAATCCATTTACCAGTGTATACTTCAAAGCTTTTGTGTGATCTGTGTGTGTTCTTTGTTCTGGTGTGATTGTGATAGGCAGCATAAGGGTTTCTTGATCTGGGCTTTAGATAGTGTGGCTTGTACTGTCTATCCTTAGTTGAAGATTGGTTGAGATGGTTGAATTTAGGCTTTCTTTTTACAAATTAAACGCTTTTGTTTAGCCAGCTCTCCCGATGCTTCTCAGGAGCAGTGTATCCTAGCCCACAAAATCTTCCTTGCCAGATCAAGGGCCTATCTGCCATCACATTATCACCAGAATTTTCTTCAGCAATCTTTTCCCGGCTGGATTTTACAAAATTGATTGTCTTAAACTTTGTTCCTCCTTGTCTTGGATTGCTGCTGGTTTCTGAGGTACTTCTTTCATAGCTGCAGTAACCTAATCCGATTTTATCACCAAATTGTTTAGTAACTCCTTGCAGTTTCTGTAATGAGACAGAGGATTTTGTCCAAGAGTTATTATTTTAGTTAATCACTGATTCTCGCAGAATATCTTCTCTGACCTATTTTTCAACTCAGCATTCTCATTTTCAAGCTTACTTAGAACAGCCTGCATAGCACCTGAGCTAGCTAGCTCAGCGCTTGTTGCACAACTCTCTTCTTCAGCTTTAAACTCCGTGAATGATTGAGAAAGTTTCTTGTATTCAAGAACCATTTCGTTTAGTGCGGTGACAAGATCATCTCGTGTAAATTCATGGTTTGGAAAATCAAATACCTCCTCAGTGTCATCTGCCATGAGACACTGTACTTCATCTTCACTGTCGCTTGACGAGGAATCTTCAGAGCCTGATTCATCTGAATCAGAGTCAGACCATGCACTCTTGTTCTCTTTTGCCACCATAGCTTTCTCACTCTTCCCTTTTTGATATATCTTTTTATCCTTTGTTCCTGCTGCTACTACGGTCCGGTCGTTTCTTTTCATCGTGTTTTGGCTTATTGCAATCAGCCATGAAATGACCAGTCCTGCCACAGTTATAGCATTTATTTTCAGAAGGATTGTTAAAATTTTTCTTGGGAGAATTAAATGAGAAGGGTTGAGAGTTCTTCTTCCGCATGAATTTTCCAAATTTTCTGATAAACAGAGCCTTTGCATCCTTGCTCATCTCATCTGTCGATCTTCTGTCAGTAGAACATGGACTTTGATCTGGGATAGAAGCAGCCAGAGCTTTAGTTGGTTGAGATGTAGATGGCTCCGTTTCGGCTCTTGTTTCTAGTTCGAACTTGTATGCCTTCAGGTTAGCAAACAAGTCATGTATCTCTAGTTTTTTCAAATCTTTCGACTCCCTCATGGCCATAGTCTTTACATCCCATGCCTTGGGAAGGCGCATTACTTTTAGGTCCAGCTCTCTATTGCTGTAAGTTTTATTCAGTCTGGCTAGTTCGATTACCAGAGAGCTAAATCTTTCATCAAATTCGGCCATGGTTTCTTCAGGCTTCATCTTGATGAGCTCAAATTTTTGCAAAGCTACAGTCAGCTTGTTTTCTTTTGTTTCCTCATTTCCTTCACAAAGCTGGACCAGCTCTTCCCAGATTTCATTTGCAGTGGTGCATGTCTGGATCTTGCTAAACATGATTGTCTAGCGTCTTGTATAGTATGTCCTTTGCAACATTGTCAAGATTTGCTTTCTTCCTATCTTCGGAGCTCTACTCCTGTCTTGGCTTCTCAATCCATTGAGGTGCACCATCAGCTATAGCAATAGCAGTGTTTACTTTTAGTATCGACATTGTTCCGTTAGTGATTACAAACCACATGTCGTCATCTTGTGCATTTAGGTGCGCCTGCATCCGGATCTTCCAGACATCGTATTCCTCCTTGGAGAACATAGGAATTTTAGAGTGAGAGACCGACATATTTAATAATACAAATGAGTAAAATGTTCAGACACTGAAAAACCCGCTCTGATACCACTTGTTAGGATCGAAAAGAGTGCTTGAGAGTTCGGGGGGGTGAATGAACTCCTTTGCTAATTTTAAACAAACAGTTTATTTTGAAAAGGTTTTACAGCTCAAAGCCAACTTCCACCCTAATTACCAGCTGGAAGGCTTTCTCAATGATGTTGTTGTCTCACGTAATAAAGTTATTTTATGCGGAATAAATGAGATTCAAGCAGCTGAACAATTTAATCAAAGCGTAGAGATAAAGGCAGTAAGAACAAGTGAGTTGTTTCTGAAAGTTCGGAGCAATTTCTCGTACGTCTCCCCTTCTTCCACGGCGGGAAGGATTTCACTAGAAGCTTTGATTTATACAACTCTTGTACAAACCCACTCTCGTGACCCTCAGCAAAGAGAACTCCTAGAAACCAACGACACACAGACCCGCAGCCTGGTTCGTTATTACAAACGCTTTAGTACTCAGCTGTTTAGCTATCTTACGACACAAACCCTCAGCCTGGTTCGTAGTACAATAGTTAAAGCTCTCAGCTGGTTGTGCTACTCTAGCACTCAGACACTCTCTGTTTATGATCTTACAAATCGAGTTCAAGCCTAGAGAATGAGTGTTGAAGAGTTGGTGACAAGAAGAATATGTATGATATGTGTGTGTGTCACTTAACAAGCTGGTTCAAGAGTGAACTGTGCTTCTGTGAAGTATTTGAATAATTTCTGAATGATCTTGTAAAAATGCGTCATCCTTCACGGCTTCTCTTCTCTTCTATATATATACTCTTTGGATGTAACGGTAAAAAATGTTACCAGTAGACACATTGAATACATCCAAATTAAAGTATCTGCAGCGCCATAAATGCTTGTACGATGAAGGTACAGCTTCATTAAATGCATTACTCTTTCTGGTAAGTCTGCACCATCTTCAGTCTGTTGTCATATCCCTGCATATCTAGTTTTAGCTTGAACTGGTTTCAACGACTACAAATTATGGCAGAGACGTCAACTAGATTGCTTCAGATGGTACAGTACTTTAGTCATTCCAAACTTCAAATTCCTTATGTCATTCTGTACCCAGCTGATTTTTCATTTCCATATATCTAGCTGATAGACCCGTCTGAAACTCTAGCTGATATTTTCATTGTCCACTCATCCAGCTGATTTAGCTTTTGCTGACTTAGTATCCAGCTGGTTCACTCAACCGAGCTGGTTTCTTGCGCTTTACGTCGTTCAGCTTGTTTGAGATATACCTTCAGGATGGTTTGACTTTGACCTCAACACTTCGAGCTGATTACTCCGTTGAACGTGATAAGTCTTGTCCGGTCCTTGACACTTTGGTTTGCGTGATCTCTTTTACGGGTTCTTTTTCCTGTTAAGTATTTCATCACCAAAACTTCTTGAGTTTATATCCCAACAAACTTAATTGGTTCAAACTGATCTGCTACGTCCTGTTCACATCAAGAACAGATTGACAGAGCTCGAAGTGACCAAAGGCTGCAGAATCGCCGATGAACAAAGCTCGAGTCACATAAAGCCTGCAACGCATTAAATGCAAAGGACACAAAGTACATATTCGTCAGAAGACTAACGGCTACATCTTTGTGTCCAACGGATATATCCAAGCAGAGACTTTATAAAGAGGCGCAATGAAACAGATTGAAGATATGCTCAAAAACAGTGAGAGTAGTTGTGCGAAGTTCAATCAGAAAATCAAGAGACGCATAACACTGAACCTGGGAAGATAGCAGAAAACCAGCTCAAACCAGGAGCACTTCCCAGAGTGTGTGAGATTTTATTCATTGAGAGATTGTGCTTACACTGTAAATCTCACACACACACATTCACTCATATTCGAGAGTTGAGCGAAATAGATAAAAAGTGAATGTGATTCAAATACTCTCCATTGTGGTCTTTGGACAGAGACGTTAAACAAGTCTAGTTGTCTTTCACACTGAGAGGTTAAAGAAGTGTGTGTTGTCTTTTGCACTGATACGTTAAAGAAGTGTGTGTAGCCTTTCTCACTGAGGCGTTAAAGAAATGAAGTTAGTCACACAGCTTGCGGGCTGGTGTGCAATGGGTAGAAGCTAGGAGGAGTTCTTGTGGCTGCGGGTCGTGGGAGTGGGTTGCAGCGGGGGTCGTTGTAATCAAAGTCTTCTAGTGGATCCTTCCCGTGGCGGAAGAAGGGGAGATGTAGGAGATTGAGCTCCGAACTTACAGAACAAATTCAGCGTATCTTTCTTTACTGTTTTCACTATTTACTTTCATACGCATCACATATTTGCTTACGCGTTTATAACTGTTTATTTGCGCTTCGAACGATAGAGTACAGTTTGAGTTATTTCCGCATGTTTTATTTACATTACTCAATCTGTATCTCGGTGAACAAAGTATTCAAGAACACTGAGCTATTGCAGCTCAAGTTAAGTTAACCAGATCATGCGGCCGAAGTGTCGATTATCGTTGCTGGTTTTCAACTTTCAGCTGAAACCAGCTTGATCTTTGCGAACCCGGCTTCAACTTCTGGCTGAATCCTGCGTCTTTTCATTCGATCTGGTTACACCCTCTAGCACTGGTTATTGATCGAATAACTAGTCATTGCACTTTAACAGAGGGTCTCGTCTAAATCGATCGAACAACCGGCTTGGAGCAGGAGCGGCATGGAGATAAAATGCAGAATGTTGAAGTGCAAAACGAATCAAGCACAGATCAAGTGCAGAGGACAAGGGCAGTGATTGAGTGCGAAGCCGTATAAAAGAGCAGTTATCAAGTGCACGTCTGATCACTGAGCACGGCTATGATCAGTTCATCATAGGGATCTCAGTCCTTGGGTAGACTGAATCAGAACTGATTAATAGTGTGCTTTTTGATGGTTTGGATAAGGTGTTTGAATGGATCAAGCGAACAAGCAAGCACACAATGGCTCTTGTCGAGAAGAATAGAGCCGAGCTGGTAAACCAGATCAGGAAAGAGAAACCTGATCACGGACCACCGCAGCCGGATGATCCATGGGAAGCAGAAGGCGGATGTCGTGGAAAAAGTGCCTTGCTAGGAATGAAACCAGCTGAGAAACCAGCTCAAAGAAACGACCTGCTGAGTATGATGAACAAGCTGGCTTAGAAAAAGTCAAGGGCAGCTGACAAGAGCAAATCAGAAGATCAGCTAAAGTAGCTTGCCCGGAGCAGAGAAACCAGCTGGCCGTATGATATCTGTGAGAAGTTTGATCTCACAGATATATCAACCAGCTAGAAGGAAACCAGCTGGGAATGGAGCAAAGCTGGTAGATAAACTTAGAGCCTCAAAGCAGCTCAAGAGTAGGAAAGAACATAACAAGCTCAGCAGCAGACAAAAATAGGCACAGATGCAGAATTGATCAAGAACAGATTAAAGATGAAGAGCAACCAGCTTGAAGAAGATACCAGCTGTGGAACCAGATCTGGAGAGATAAGCTCAGACAAACAAATCAGATTTAATACAAACATACGAAGACCAAATTAATTGGTTCAAACTGATTTGTTTCGTATTGTCCACATCATGTTGGGGAATCATGGTGGATCCGGATCCCGTCTACCGGCGAGGCAGCAGAAGAATAAAATTAGGCCGGGAAACGTTCAATATAATTTAAGATCTACTGCAAACTATGAACCATTCATAGGGCATTTAGGCAGTTACCTTGCTGGCGACTTGCGCCTGGCTCCAACCGGAATTACAAGAAGATCGGCTCTTCACGGTAGGCGGCTGTAGATTTGTCAATCAGGTCCATGACCGGAAGGGAGACTCCTTCATCATCCTGCACCAGAAGGCCTGACGAGATCAGCACGGACGGATTCTCCTCGAAAAGTTGGCCAGAACAAATTCTGGCGAGGGGCGGCGGCGGCGGTGGCGTGGCAAGCACGGCGGCGGCTTGTGAGAAGGGGAGAGGGGCGGCCGAGAGCTTTAGGTTTAGGGTTAGTGTGTATCTCATGTTATGATTAAGGCCTTAAGTCAAATTAAATAGACTAGTGATAAACTTGGACCGGCCCAACGGGCCCGGGTCCAACGTATGAACATTCGGTTCATCCCTATCACCGTGACTTCATCATAACTCCGATCGCTGATCAGATCGGACCGATCGACTCAGTTTCCAAAACTGAATACTATGATCAGAAAAACCATTTTTCAGAACCCCAGTGCAAAATGACCGTTTTGCCCCTCAACTGCGGGTAACTAGGTAAACACATTTACCTAAAACACTTCTAGTACTCTAGCCAGAGATTTATACACTATTATCCCCTCAGATAGCATAGCATATCCACGCATGTCTGCGAGCGGTGAATCCTCGACAACGATGCATCGACTCCTACATGCATCGGGATCTCACCCAATCCCGCCGCCTAATGACCCCAAGTGAGTCGGCAAACGGGTCAAAGTGAGACGCCTATCATGTAGAGTCTCAATGACGTTTCGAGTCATGAGGACTAATCAGTACAACCAAGACCTCAGACTTATCCACTCGACAAATGGTAACCACTTGGAAATTCCGAACGATGGTAGTTCGATAGATCACCAGGTCTGTAACGACCCTCATTTTCTTGACGAAATAATCATAAGTTTTGTGGTTCAATTGAATGAAATCAAAAGTTATAAACATCGGAGGATGGATCGCTACTAACTATCTGTGAGGATTCAGATGTCGATTAGTGATAAATTGTATTGATTGGGATTAATCGTGTATAATTTGAGGGTTTTACGAAAGAAATCTGATTTCCTATTGAATTCAGACGTTGCTCTAGTTTTTAGAAAAATCAGTCACAGCAGTATTGTAGATTGCGTCTGGATGGATTTTGAATTTTAGTCGTTGCGTTTGTGTTGCGTCTGGCAGTCGTTGCGTTTGTGTTAGTTGCAACTGGTAGTAGGCGCGCACAAATACAAGGATCAACGAGGAAGTGCCACGTGTTGGTTACTATTATGCACGAAAGAACCAGTTGCGGGAGTTTTTCCTTGTGCAGCTGTTGATTTTTATGCGTCGACTGGATTTGATGACGTGGGCGCTGTGGCGTCGTTTGATTAAGTTAAACGCCGTGTTTTGAATGTTGCGACTGGGTGACCAGCTGTGGATTTGAGGAACCAGTCGAGGGAGCAACGCGACGTCGTTTTGATAAGTTGAAACGCTGTGCTGCGAGGTTTGCGTCTGGTTCCAGTTGTGAGGAATCTACCAGCTTTTGGTTTAGCTTGCGTCTGGGTTATTTAGCGCCTTGCGACTGGTAGTTGTTGCGAACGTATTTGCTACCAGTTGTTGGAGTGAGACGGCGCGTTTTGTTTTGTTGCGTCTGGATTGTTGCGTCTGGTTGTTGCGACTGGTTTGTTGTAGGAAGCTTGAGTGCCAGTCGTAAGGTTCCTACGGTTCTAGACGACTGGATTGGTGAGCAGCAGTCGAGAGATTTGAGATGTATATATTTAGAGGTGTTGATCAACACTTAGAATAATTGAGAGCCAGATATTTCTTATCTTTCTCCCCAAACCCTCGTCGAGCTACTGTTCACCGTGATTTTCCATCGCCATTTTCCCGTCGATTCCAGCTTCTGTCCTTGACTTTCTTAGTGGCGCTGGACTCCTTGCAACTTGCTCTTTCGTTTGATACTAGTTTGGAGGTTAGGAGCAACGAGTTGTGAATCCCGAAAGCCCTGCGTGTTCGTGAAGTCGCTGGTTTCGTGGAGTAGCTTCTGCCTTCAGCCTTTTTGAGTTTTGGGTGAGCATTTCTTGTGACTTGAGCTCTGTTTATGTAGTTAATGCCTGCATAGGAGTGTAGAACTCGGGTTTAGCTTCTGGCCATAGGATTAACGTGATATTGAAACAGATTTGAGTTAAGATTTTGCATACCTGAAACAGATTTCAGCTTCTGGGAATTTTGAGTGGAATTTGCCGTGGAAGCTTTAAGGGCAGTAGGCTTGAATTGTTGCTGGCCGTGCCTTTTTGAGTTCTGTTAGGTAAATTGAAGAAGAAAGGTACGAGTTGAGCAGCACTTACAGCTTGAGCGTGAACATGTCTGAATCGATGTTGTGAGATGTGTTGTTGCTATTTTGTGTTTACGTGGACAGCTGTTGAATTGATTGAACTTGATATTCTGTTTTCACGTATTATTATTTGTATGCATTGACCATTGATATTGTTTGGCATACATGCATACATATTGGGCCTTGACAGATTTGATTGATGACCCAAGCCACGTTGGAGTTGATCAACAGAAGTGTTGTGCACCAGTCCAACGCTATCATCGGAGCGGTGACTATTGGATATGAGTGTCTACCGCCGAGCTGTGATGGGCTGACGGGCCCCGATGATCACGGACCGATGATTTCCCGGTTGATAGACCGTGGTATTGAGGCTACTTACTATGTTTTGCCGGTTGATAGACTGGCCTAGTTGACCGACTTTCCTTTGACAGCCACATGCATTTCATAGCATTTATTGTTAGCATGTTGCATGCATAGCTGTTTGATAGCTCTTCGTACTGAGGCTTGACCTCGTATTTGTTTCCTTCTTTTGTTTTTGGTTGGGTCTGTGTTGCCCATTTGTAGGAACTACAGGTAACCAAGCTGGACCGAGTGGAAGTTCAGCTGGTCGATCCCCTCGTCCCTGAGTCCCAGTTATAATTATGATATGTATTGAACCGGGGGATGCCCCGTGTTTTTATGTATTGGGGATCGGTCTTGGATTTGATGTATGTTGTTATCTGATTGCATGAGTTGGAGTTAACTTATATTTTGATTATCGATATTTTGAATGTATGATTTGAAGTTCAGGCCCATTGTATTTCGAAAAATTTTTAAGCCCTGATTTTAAGCTTCCGTGTTTTTGCGCTTATTGCGTGTTAATTGTTAGTAATTAGCACGGGGCCTGACACTATCGGGGTGGAAATAAGAATGATGAAATTATTCACATTCGAAGATGAGAAATCAAGGATAACTCATTCCAAGGTGCGGAAATGAAGAAAGCTGATATAGCATATTTAAATAATGAATCTCGTAGTGTGATAACGTCTGGTACAAATACTTATAGCATAGCAAATTTCGAATTCTGTTTGGATACAACTTCGTAACTAAACATTTTAATACGATACAAAAGTGTTTCCAAAATGAAACTATGAACTCTGGAACAAAAGGAATTAAGAAATAGGTTGTCCACGATAAACACATTCCTTCCATTTTGTTCATCTCCCTCCAGCTCCTACTCTGTATTACCTGCACTCAATGAAAACTAGTGAGCCAAAGGCCCAGCAGGTAAAATCTGGAATAACGAAAGCAAAACTTACAATCGTCCATGAACTAATACATACTGGAGTCTGAATCGGAATCATGCTTATGAATAACCAAGCGTACACGTAAACATGAAATTTGAATCAAGTATGAAAGCGTAAAACATGAATCAATTCTGAAAACATTTTCTTTAAACATTCTTAAGAGCTGCGATCAAAATCACACTCGTGCTCTTTATTCATTTTCTGGGAATTTATGACAATACTATGAACATTTGGTCCATTTCGTTTGATCAAACTCCTGATATCAGTCTTAGCACTATGGCTCATGGTTGAAGGGGTATACAGATCCGTCGAACTGTAATCCTAATCCTTCCTGGTTAAAAGGGCACACGGTTCGTCAGCCGCGCACTCACCTTTTCATTAGGGACCCTTTTCATTGTCATAACTTAAAACATTTCATAAAACATTGTTCTGCTCTTTCTTTCTCTTGTGAAAACTGTTTTCTATCTTTTGTTCGAGTCACTGGTTTTCATTCGTCTGATGATATTCTGGAACTATAAAGAATTCCCTTATAAAGCTTGCGAAGATGAAAACTGAATAACTTAGCTAATTGAATCTGTCGGATAAGTCGAAAGATTCATTTGAACTGATTCAGAATTGAAAAGAGAATCAAATTCTGAATATTCGTCTTTTAAACAATTGTAAAGTGAAACGATGTCGTTCGCATAAACCAGTCGCTACAACCAGTCGTTACAACCAGTTGCTACTGGTTTTATGGAACCAACGCAACTGCTGAATATCAAATGAAATTTATCTGCTGGATTTGAACGACGACGCAACTGCTGAATTCTAACAAAGTAATATAGCTGCTGAATGTTACGAAAGCATTGCATCTGCTGAATTATGCATCTGCTGAAATATGCATCTGCTGAAATATGCATCTGCTGGTTTTTAACAAAGAAATGAAACTGCTGATTTCATACTTAGAATATTTTCGACAAAACAATATCAGCAGTGGTATAAGAACCAGCTCTTGTTCTTAACATACAGATAACCATGAACTACGAAGGTTACCTTCCTCTAAAGACTTCGACATATCTTATGAAACTTCTGGAAAAGATCGAGTAAGCTACTTGTAAGCTACTTCGACGAATGAAACACTGAAAACTCAGGAATTCATTAGGAGAACATCATTCAAACCTTTTCTAAATCATCTTTAACTCAAAATACAGTAACTCAACTTCTTTCAAAAACAGAGCATGAACTTTACGGTTTTCTTGAAGAACAGCCGAGGCCATCTCCCTTTTTTAAAACCATACATAATCATAAAAACATAATTGAATATATGCTTTCTATTGAGTGAGAAAGAAACAGAGTTTACTTGCCTGATATCTTTAACACAAGAACAGCAGAAAATCCAGTATACTTCTTGCACACCGCCTGTTTCCTTGAAAATGCTTTGAAAGGATTTTGTTCGGCTTCTTAAGAGCGAGCACCGCTTAATATGATTTGATTTGAAAGTAATGATGCATGAAGCAGCTTAAGATCCTATTTATATGATTTACAATGGCTAAGGAAAACAAACACGTTATATCAATATGTCAAATTCTGAAAGAAGCGTGCTCTGTTTTTAAAACAAAAGGTGTGCATGGAAACCGAGAATTTTAGTTAAATAAAGGATCCACTTGGTTTGCAGAAGTCACTAAATATCTATTGTACTTGCATTCTAACATTTGAATATCAATCCATAATGAAATAAAGATTGATCATGGCATAGACAGAAATATTCAAGAATCGAATTGTAATAGCAATGTAATCCCTCAATCTCATGTCTTTCTAATTGTGGACTTATAAATGATCTGGTCGTTACATTCTACCCCCTTTAAAAGAATTTCGTCCCCGAAATTCACTTACTTGAATAAGTCTGGGTAACTTTTCTGCATATCTGATTCTACTTCCCATGTTGCTTCCCTTTCTGAGTGATTCGTCCACTGAATCTTGATCATTGGGATAGTTCTGTTTCTTTGATACATGGAACACGTTGTGGACAGAAGACATTTGTGGAGGTAGTGCTTAAACGATATGCTAACGTTCAAACTCGTTCCAAGATTTGAAATGGTCCAACATATCTGGGACTTAACTTTCCTTTCTTTGCAAATCTTAAAACACCTTTCATTGGCGAGATCTTGAGTAACACATGATCTCCCACCGCAAAGTTCACCTCTCTACGATGAATGTCTGCATAACTTTTCTGCCTACTTTGAGCAGTCTTCATTCTTTCACGTATTCTCTTAATTGCTTCTGAAGTTTGCTCTATAATATCAGGTCCTATTTCATTTATTTCACCCACATCATCTCAAAGGATTGGTGATCGACATTTCCTGCCATACAGAGCTTCGTATGGTGCCATGTCTATCGATGCTTGATAACTGTTATTGTAGGTGAACTCAATCAATGGTAACTTAGATTCCCAGCTTTCTGAAAAATCCAGAACACTAGCCCTAATAAATCTTCCAGTATTTGAATTACTCTTTCTGATTGCCCATCGGTTTGAGGATGGAACGCTGTACTGAAAGTTAAATTCGTGCCTAAGGCTTGGTGTAAACTTTTCCAGAATCTCGAAGTGAATCTGGGATCTCTATCTGATACAATAGAACCTGGAATCCCGTGAAGTCTGACAATTTCCTTGATATACAACTCTGCATACTTATTCAAACCATCAGTTGTCTTTACAGGAAGGAAATGAGCAGACTTAGTTAATCAGTCAACTAGTGTTCTGCTTTAACTTGCTGGCAGGTTAAACATTCTGCAACAAATCTACAAATGTCACGTTTCATTCCTGGCCACCAAAACAGAGCTTGCAAATCCTTGAACATTTTCGTTCCTCCTGGATGAATTGAATATGGCGAATTGTGGGCTTCATTCATAATCTCATTGCGCAAACCATCTGTACGCGGTACCCACAATCTACCTTGGTATTTAACAATTCCTTCCTCCACTGTATACAACTTTTATCCTCTGTTTTCATCCTGCTGCTTCCATTTCTGGAGTTGATCATCCTTAGTTTGCCCTTCTTTGATCCTATCTTTAAGCGTTGATTGGATCGTGAGAACTGATAACTTAGCAGCACTTTCCTTTCGAATTATCTCAAGTTCAAATCGATTGATCTCTAACGCCAGGGGAATCTAAACTGAGATTTGTGCTAACCCCACGCTTCTTCTACTTAACGCATCTGCTACTACGTTAGCTTTTCCCGGATGATAGCTAATTACACAATCGTAATCTTTAACCAATTCAAGTCATCTTCTCTGTCGCATGTTTAATTCCTTCTGAGTAAAGAAATACTTAAGGCTTTTATGGTCTGTAAAAATTTCGCACTTCTCGCCGTAAAGATAGTGTCTCCAAATCTTTAAAGCGAAAACCACTGCTGCTAATTCCAGGTCATGCGTAGGATAATTCTTCTCATGAATCTTCAATTGCCTAGAAGCGTAAGCAATTACTTTTCTTTCTTGCATTAAGACAGCTCCCAACCCTGTCTTCGATGCATCAGTGTAAATCACAAAATTCCCTTTCTCTGTTGGTAACGTTAGAACAGGGGCTTCAACTAATGCATATTTCAACTTCTCAAAACTGGATTGGCATTTGGGAGTCCAATCATACTTCACATTCTTTTTAGTTAAGGCCGTTAATAAAACAGCAATCTTCGAAAATCCTTCTATGAATCTTCTATAATATCCTGCAAGTCCTAGGAAACTTCGAATTTCCGTGACATTCTTAGGTACAGGCCAGTCTCGAACAGATTCTACCTTTGCAGGATCTACTTCTATTCCATTCTTTGAAATAATGTGACCCAAGAATACTACTTTATCAATCCAGAATTCACACTTACTAAAATTTTCAAATAACTGCTTATTTCGTAAAATTTGCAAGATTTCTCTAAGGTGTTCTTCATGTTCTTCACTGCTCTTCGAGTAAATCAAAATATCATCTATGAACACAATGACAAATCTGTCTAAATAATGTTGGAATACTCGATTCATTAAGTCCATAAATACGGATGGCGCATTCGTTACCCCAAAAGGCATAACTAAGAACTCATAATGGCCATATCTTGTTCTGAAAGCGGTCTTATAAACATCTGATTCTTTTACACGCAACTGGTGATAACCTGATCTCAGGTCTATTTTCAAAAATACTGCAGCTCCTCTTAACTGATCAAATAAATCGTCGATTCTAGGGAGATGATACTTATTCTTAATCGTTAGTTTGTTCAATTCCCTATAATCAATGCATAGATGCATACTCCCATATTTCTTCTTTACAAAAAGCACTGGTGCGCCCCAAGGGGAAGTACTGGGTCTAATGAAACCTTTATCCAGTAGCTCTTGAATCTGATCTTTTAATTCTTTCATTTCCTTAGGAGCAAGTCTATAAGGAGGCTTTGAAATTGGAGCAGCTTCTGGTACTAAATCAATAGTAAATTCTAATTCACGATTGGGAGGTAAACCTGAAACATTTTCTGGAAAAATATCTAGGAATTCCCTTACAACAGGTACTTGTTCTAGTTTCTTTTTCTTTTCAGGTTCTAATGATATAACATTTACCAGAAATCCCTGACAACCACTTCTTAAACATTTCTGGCTTTCATCGCTGATATTAGCTTAAGGGTCTTCACATAATTATCAGCTTTGAATGAAAATGAATTTCCATCGGGTTTCTTAATAAAGACAAATCGTTGCTTAAAGTCTATAACAGCTTCGTGTTTCACTAACCAATCTATTCCCAATATAAAGTCAAATTCAAACATAGGTAATACTATAAGATCTGCATAAACAATATTACCCTGCAATTCAAGTTCTACATTTCGAAGCATTCGATTGGTTACTATATTTTCTCCTGTAGGAGTTTGAACACAGTATCATACTTTTATTTCCACTGGTTTAACAGGTAATTTCTCAGAAAACCTATCTGATACAAAAGAATGCGTTGCACCAGAATCTAATAATGCTACGGTAGGCAAATTATCAACAGAAATTTTACCCGTCACCAAAGTGGTATCTGCTGGTGCTTCAGCAGCAGTCATCACATAAGCCCTACTGGTAATGAGTTGTTGTTGCTGCTGTTGTTGCTTCTGAGGGCAAATTCTCGACATGTGGCCTGGTTTACCACAAGTATAACATACGTTCTGTCCTTGAAGACACTGCCCCTTATGATTCTTCTTGCAAATGGGACATGGAGTCCTATTTCCATTGCTAGGAACAGAGGAGATCGGTTGAGCAGCAATTGGTCCCTTTCCATTTGACCCTTGCTGCTGGTTGTTGTTATTCTGTTTCTTAAATTTTCTTTTATCATTTTGTTGGAAAGCTTGCCTCTTCAATTGCAGTCTACTGGTTCGGCCAGTCTAACATCATTTTTGATCATGGGCTTCAACCCATTAATAAAATGGCGAAGTTTGGCGTCTGTGTTTGTCCCTATCAATGGAACAAAGTAACATCCTCTCTCGAACTTGCGGATGTAATCCCGCATCGTCAATCCTTCTTGTTTCAGAGTTAGGAATTCACTCTGCAACTGCTCTCTAACATCCACAGTGAAGTATTGCTCGAAGAAGACTCTCTTAAACTCTTCCCATGTGAGAATTTCCAAGTCTACAGTTAACTTGGCTCCTTCCCACCACATCATAGCGTCGCCCCGCAACATATAGATTGCACAACGAGGTCTCTCTAATTCCGTCAGATGAAGATAATCGAATATCACCTCCATGGATTTTATCCAACTTTCTGCCACCAGGGGATCAGTAGTGCCAGAAAATTCTTGAGGTCGTTGCCTCCTAAATTTCTCTTGAGGATCTTCTCTGCTAATCATTCTACTCGAAGAATGATCATTTCCATTAGAGGTCTGATCGACTAAACGTTCTAAAAGTTGGGCCATATTGGCAAGGACTGGAGTTATGCCTTCTGATTCACTATCTCCTTCGACAAAACTCCTTCTGCCTCTACCTCTTCCTGACATATCTGAAAAAGGGTAGTCCAAATCCACCACAATTCTATATGAGAGATTACTCTATGCTAAAACATGAACGTGGAACTTACAAATTTCACAGAGGCTGGAGATATTTGCTCAGACTGGAAGTGTGTTTATCTCAAGGACCATGCTCTGATACCAACTGTAACGATCCTCATTTTCTTGACGAAATAATCATAAGTTTTGGGGTTCAATTGAATGAATCAAAAGTTATAAACATCGGAGGATGGATCGCTACTAACTATCGGGGTGGAAATAAGAATGATGAAATTATTCACATTCAAAGATGAGAAATCAAGGATAACTCATGCCAAGGTGCGGAAATGAAGAAAGCTGATATATCATATTTAAATAATGCATCTCGTAGTTTGAACGTCTGGTACAAATACTTATAGCATAGCAAATTTCGAATTCTGTTTGGATACAACTTCGTAACTAAACATTTTAATACGATACAAAAGTGTTTCCAAAATGAAACTATGAACTCTGGAACAAAAGGAATTAAGAAATCGGTTGTCCACGATAAACACATTCCTTCCATTCTGTTCATCTCCCTCCAGCTCCTACTCTATATTACCTGCACTCAATGAAAACTAGTGAGCCAAAGGCCCAGCTGTCAGGCCCCGTGCTAATTA
>KQ998950.1:2451-86756 GCA_001598015.1 Dorcoceras hygrometricum
AAGCAATCCGGACGCATGTGGTACAAACGACTTAGTGACTATTTATTGCAAGAAGGATATAAAAATGATCCAATTTGTCCATGTATATTTATTAAAAGGAATGGATCAAAATTTGTCATTATTGCCGTATATGTTGATGATTTAAACATTATTGGAAGTTCCGAAGAACTTGAAAAGACAGTTGATATATTGAAAAAGGAATTTGAAATGAAAGATCTAGGCAAAACGAAATTTTGCCTTGGTCTACAAATTGAGCATCTTCATGATGGAATCTTAGTCCATCAATCAACTTATACGCAAAGAATTTTGAAACGATTTTACATGGATAAAGCTCATCCATTAAGTTCACCTATGGTGGTTCGATCACTTGATACGACAAAAGATATTTTTCGACCACGTGATGAACAAGAAGAACTTCTTGGTCCAGATGTACCATACCTAAGTGCTATTGGTGCATTGATGTATCTTGCAAATAGCACAAGACCAGACATATCATTTGCTGTCAATTTGTTGGCAAGATATAGTTCTTCCCCGACGCGAAGACATTGGAATGGCGTTAAACATATATTTAGATATCTTCGGGCCACCTACGATTTGGGTTTATTTTATTCAAATACTTGTGATTTGCAACTAACTGGGTATGCAGATGCTGGATATCTATCTGATCCACACAAAGGACGATCACAAACTGGGTATTTATTTACTTATGGTGGAACAGCTATTTCCTGGAGGTCTACAAAACAAACTATGGTTGCTACTTCATCAAATCATGCAGAAATACTTGCAATCCATGAAGCTAGTAGAGAATGTGTCTGGTTGATATCGATGATTTACCATATCAAAAGGAATGTGGTCTGTCTGCAAATAAAAGCTCAGCAACGATAATTTATGAAGATAACGCAGCTTGCATTGCTCAGTTAAAAGAAGGATACATCAAAGGTGATAGGACGAAACACATATCCCCAAAGTTCTTTTTCACACATGATCTACAAAAGAAAGGTGATATTGAAGTTCAACAAATACGCTCAAGTGATAATCTGGCCGATCTTTTCACAAAATCATTGCCTACATCAACTTTTGAGAAATTGGTATACAAGATCGGAATGCGACGTTTAAGAGATTTCAAGTAATTCTTCAACAGGGGGAGAAATTTTACGTGACTGCACTCTTTTTCCCTTACTATGGTTTTTATCCCACTGGGTTTTTCCTAGTAAGGTTTTTAACGAGGCAGTGACAAAACACGTAATAAAGACATCCAAAGGGGGAGTGTTATGAAATTATTGAGCAATAATTAGTAGGTGAATAATTAGTGGTTGGATGTCTAATATTAAATAAAGTGGTTGGAACTTTTTATTATTTTATTCATTATATTTGCCTATAAATAGGCTTGAAATTTCATTTGTAAAATGTACAAAAGATATACAAATCTTCTCCCACAAATTCTCTCCCATTTTATTCTTTCTCTAAATTGAGGATTCAAGAAGTTATTTGTAGCAATTTCCAAGTCATTACAAAGGCATTTATTTTATAACAAATTTATGTTTCTAAAGTGGAGGACTTTGTTGGTTTATGTTATGAATTAGTTACCCAATCAAAGCTTTTAAAGATGGTGACATCTTGCTATGTTGACTTTTCCAAATTCCACCAACACACACAAACTTAAGGGGGGCTGCTCCAGCGTCACACATATGGAATCCAACTTGCAACAATCAAACTGGTTGAATATTTTAAAGTGTGCACAGAAAAGTCTCCTCAAGATTCAACCTTATTAGTTCTCATGAGTTGATCTGATCTCATTCTTAGTGAGATAGATGGTTTTTGTATTTTTCTTTTTGTCGGTAAATATTATAGCAACTACAAATATATTATTAAATCATCATCCTCCCAAGTTCCTAAATCCATCTCGTCTGGATCAACCTCTGAATATCGAGCCCCAGCTAGCTCTATATACAAGATACATATACCAAGTAGATACAGGAGCCACCCCTTGATTCTTGATGAATAATCTTCCATCAGAAATCATCGTCTCTATCCTTTCGAGACTTCCGATTCGAACCATCGTAAGCTGCAGACACGTCTGCAGGCGATGGCTTGAAATCCTCTCTGCTCCCGAGTTTGCCAAACTCCACCTTTCCTTATCGAGCCCCGGCCTAATCACTCATCAATTTGAAGAGGAAGATTTATGCAAATTATTCGAATTCGAGGACGTTCTGGAGCTTCAAGACCACGATCTTCACTATAATCTGGTCAACGAGTTCGATCCCAGATCGTTCATCACCTCAGCTGATGCAAGAATAGTGATCGAAGGTTCTGTCGATGGTTTTCTTTTCCTGCGCGACTTTAGTACCCGGCTCGATTCTCTCTACATATGTAATCCAATCACACGTGAGTATATCGCACTTCCCCAGCCTGAAACCATTGTTCAGAATGCTTACAATTCGCATTACGGATTCGGGATAAGCTCCAAAAGTGGGCAGTACAAGGTTGTATGGAACAATTACCACGATTCCAATCTTGGGACGAAATCTGATGAGTGTCTTGTTTACACACTAGGAACAGGGTCGTGGAGAAACGTTGCGCCGGGCGGCCCAATTCAATCTCTTCGCGGTTCCATCGGCGTCCTACTGCACGGGAATCTCCATTGGCTGGTACAAGATTCCAACGGCTACCATTCGATTTCTTGTTTTGATCTTGAAACCGAGATCTTCAAACCCTTTCCGTCACTTCCTCCGTATCCGCGAATTTTCCCAGATTCGAGGAGCCTGGTAGTTCTGCAGGACTGCTTGAGTCTATGCGAGTACAGTGACTGGGACGCCATAGTTATATGGACGATGAAGGAATACATGGTCAAGGGATCTTGGTCGCAGCAATACGTGATCCGCATAATGTTTCGGACCACGTGTGAAACCATGTATCCCATAAAAGTTTTTAGAGATGGCGACATATTGATACTGTGGGAAGATTTCGAGCTCTTCTTTTACTGCAACAAGTCTAGATCCACTCGGAAAGTTGATGCCTTTGAAATGGTTCATTACTCTGGTTGGACAGAGGCCATGCTTCACACCTCAAGTTTTGTTTCTCTCAAGACTGTGTGTGTTCAAAACGTGGGGACCTTTTGATTCTAATTTTTGTAAATTAAAGATTTAAAATTTGAGTCAGGATTGTATGTTTTTTACTTTGGAATGGTTTCAGTAACGTCGGAGTAATAACCAATTTCATTAGATTGATTTGTTACCTATGGGCTGTATAGAAGTTGTTCATTATTGACTGATAATTAGGTGGGCTTAAATTCTATTTTATTCTTCAATAACGACAATAAATTTGAAAATGTTGGTCATTACCTTCTGTTCCACTGCTGTGCAGGAATTTGGCCACGGAAACACCTTATTTGGAAACAGTGTATATTATCAAAGCATGGCTTCATTTTATGGCTCTTTGCTCATCGCAGACTTCTTACCCGGGACCGACAACAATATATTCAAGGCAAGCAATGCGCACTTTGCCACACCCATTGTGAGAACACCGATCACCTATTTTTTTAATGTCCTTTTGCTAATGCTATTTGGTGCAGAATCAAGAATTGACTGGATATCAACGATACGTTTAAAACTCCAAATGGGCTGCTCAAAATTTTTCAGGAAAAAATACTTGGGAAACAGATATTCTTCTCGCCTCAAGTGTGCAGCAGCTGCAGCCACAATATACTACATATGGAACGCAAGGAACAAGGCTTTCGTTGAAGGAATTACTCCTTCTGCGAAGACATAGTGCGCACGATCCAGATTTTTTTCTATCGATTTGTGACGACATAGACTATGATATTTGTCGGTTCAGGTTGGATTGTCTATATTTGAAATTATTGTTGTTCCTGGGTATGCCCAGTGTATTTTTGTAAACATTATATTTTTTACCCACATGATATGAAATCATATTTTCATGTAAAAACAAAACATAAAAAAATTTGAAAATTAATCATAAATAATGTAAAAGAAAAGACAAAAAAGTAAATATAATCTAATAATAAATTACTGGTATTTAAATTACATGCAGCCCATCAAAGCTTGCTACACATATGATCCCCAAGGCTGTGGTTGAATTTGAGGGAGGTTTGAATGGAAGGAATTCTTCTTAGTAGTCTCGTCAGTAGAAAGATATAATTATTGTGAGAGAGGAATAAATGAGGACTCAATCTTCGAGTTGAAGGTTTGAATATTCTTAGGATAATTAGGATGTGAATGAACGCCATTGAGTAATATATAGTTTGGTTCGATCTCAAGAGTTTCTATCAATAAGCTGCTCTATCGATCTTTCTGTTTTCAGGAATTTGATGAAAATGTGATCAGAACTATGCATGGTTAGCAAAAACGGTGGCGGAACGGCCGTTTCAGAACGGGAAAGGAGTCCACCGTTGCGAAAGTTCCAGGTCATGACGGAAGCTGCTCTGGGACAACGTTTTTGTGCACGGAAGCGGCGTGAAAATGTTGGAACGGTCGTCGCGAAAAGATCGGAACGGCGGAACAGTTTCTGATGGTTGTGCTTCTCATAATTGCATGCGGACAAAGTTAAAAATATTTTGTTTTATTTTTTCCAAAAATTTCGTTCCGTGACCGTTAAACGATAATGGAACTGGAACGGAATACCCCACGACCATGATCGTTACTGCGAACCATGGAACTATGTGCAATGTGATCAAGAAATTCCAGCCTTATCTGAAATGTTGGATCTCAAAGGAGCCTGTTTTCCATATTCTCAGAGAATAAAGAACATTCCGACCGCTCATTCTGGTGTTCTAATTAGTTATCCAGGAAAATGGAACCCACCACCCACAGATGTCTACGAAGTCAATTTTGCTGGAATCAATTTCCAAGAAACGAATGCTTCTGGAACAGGGGTCGTTCTCCGGAACTCGAGGGGTGAATTTATGGCCGCTCAAGCCAGGTTCTTACCAGAACAAATGGACGAAAACGCCGCGTCTTCAGTGGCTGCGAAATCTGCAGTGGAATTTGCTGCTGACTACAATTTCGCACACATTATGCTGGAAGGTGATTCACACCATACAAACAATATACTCGAGAGTTCCGATGAAACTAATCCTCCAGACACCACCTGTACCTTGAATGCAGAAGGCTAAGAGCTTTGTCAAACAATTATAGATGGCTGTTCCTGTTCCTCCAGACACCACCCACTACGCCATAAACTTCAAGGATGAAGCCGTCTGGCTTATTGAAGAACCCGGATATCTTCATTATATCTTGCTTGCTGATGCCATTCATCTCAGTACTTGATCTGGTTGCGAGGTTTGTCTGAACGAATCTGCAGTATATATTTGCATCATAGTTTTTGTGCTACAGAAATTTTTCGTACTTGAAAAGAGTATGAAATTACTCGTTGTATCTTTACTCCATTGGGTCTATGCTACGAAGGAAACGGAAAAGATTAACCAAAGCGCGGATTTAAACTAATAATTTGGGGGTTTCTAAATTTTAGCTAACTTCGAATGAAACTTATCTTGCAAATACATATTATTGCAAAATAATAATAAATAACAATTATGCATTCAGACATAATTATTTGTTTTAATAATAATGCAATAACAAGTTTTATGTTTTGGGCCACTGGATAATATTTCTAGCCCAATGAACTCTAAACCGGGTCACTTTTACTTCTTTTATTGCAGCCGCGAATAGCTTCCGTTTTAAATTTTTTAGCCGCCAAGGTTAAAAGTCCTGCTGTCCTGGCCTTTTCAGGATCGTCGAGTACTTTGGCCCAATTTAATAAACTATCGGTCATTCGATGTTTTTCCTGTTCGGGTCGTCGGCGCCGCATCGAGATCCACCCAGAGCTGCCGCCCGCTGTTGTTTCTCTTGTTCGTTTCTCGTTCTCTCTCCGCGGACCTCGTTCCACTTCTTTGCTTGACAGCCGCCGGTTCCCTTGGAGCGTGCGCTACTACTGCTTGATGATATAGGTAATTTTATAAATTACCTGGCCTTCAGACTATCTTTGGATGCTTACTGGGTAGTTTGGGCCTTGATATTGAGCTATTTGACTTTTGGTTTTTAACAATTTTGGATAGTAATGGTAATTGGATGGTCTTTTACCTAAAGCAGATTTTGTGTACTTGAAAATTTCTTTTTAGTGGTTCAATGCCTTTTTGTTTCTAGAAAATTATTGCATTTCTTATGATACTAGTTTTGATGAATTCCGTCCAGATAAATGTAGTTATTTAGCAGTTTTAATTAAGGAAAAACCATATATCTACACTCATTCTTCTAGTGAAAGTATTACAACAAGGTTCGTTAAGGTCGCAATCGAACAAATTCTTCGCATCGCCCATCTCTCTCCCATGAATCCCATGTCAACGCCTTCATTATGCTGCATCTAGGGGTTAGTACCGTTGGATCATGAAATTTTTTTTACAGAATTTCCACGTGGAGCCTAACGACTTCGTATCCGATGGTGAATTTCAAACATGCAGTACATACTATGTAGGTCGCTTGCCATGTACTGATATCGTTATTCAGGTTCGGTTAGCTTACACAGATTTTTGTCCTTTTACATCGAACAAGGTTATGGCTCATTCTAAACATGAAAGCTCTGGCATGGAGGTACACCAAGGGAACAATGCTTCTCGAAAACCTCGTATTTTACTTGCTGCAAGTGGAAGTGTGGCTGCAATAAAATTCGCAAATCTTTGCCATTGTTTTTCCGAATGGGCAGAAGTAAAAGCTGTCGCTACCAAGGCCTCTAAGCATTTTATAGATACAGCATCCCTTCCTAAGGATGTGACACTTTATACTGATGAGGACGAATGGTCCACTTGGAACAAATTGGGTGACAGTGTCTTACATATTGAGCTACGAAGATGGGCAGATATTATGGTCATAGCTCCTTTATCAGCGAACACACTTGGCAAGGTAAATTCATTTGTTGTCTATTTTTTTGTTTTTTGAAAAATATCACCATATTAAATTTTGTGTGTCCGTAGTAACCTATCATTTTATCCTAACAAATGACAAGCTTACTTTCTTCTTTTCTGAATAGATAGATACACGATTCCTGACCTCAACTTGATAAGAGTAGGCATTATCGCCTCCGGTGAAATTACATCCATCTTAATGTGGTAGAAAATATCTTTATTACTAAATAATAAATTCAAAAGATCAAACCTGTCCAAAATATATTCTTTGATTTTCTCACATTCACTTTTTTTGCACTTTTAAGTATTGCATCTCAATGCTGAAGAATATTTGTTACAAGATTTTCTTTTTCATACCCATCCTCTGTGTGGTTAGCTTCATTAGTGAATTTTTGTTTTTGAATGTCACTATTTAGATTGCTGGGGGACTGTGTGACAATTTGCTTACCTGCATCGTACGGGCTTGGGACTTCAGTAACCGATGTTCGTAGCACCAGCCATGAATACCTTCATGTGGAATAACCCTTTCACAGAACGCCATCTCATGGTTGTTGATGATCTTGGAATCTCCCTTATCCCACCCGTGTCCAAGCGGCTAGCGTGTGGAGATTATGGAAATGGTGCAATGGCTGAGCCTTCCCTCATTTACTCAACTATAAGACTCTTCTTTGAGTCACGGGAGACTTCAAATGGTGTGAATATATAGCAGGGAGGCATCAACGATCTCCAGGTCCTAATATTTCTGTTAAAAGAAATGTTTAACGGCCCTCGATCAACATAATGCAAAAAAGTAGTGGTACACAAGATTCTCTCTCTTTTTTTTTTGCATTATTTTTATTTTAAATTTTTACCGTAGGATGAGGCTGGTGGTTGAAGCCGTCATCGAATGTGTCATTACCAAATAGCTTATAGGTTCAAAGCAAATTAGTAGAAGGTATCCTCGTCTCGTCTAACTGTGTGGAACTCACCGTTTGTTTTTCCTTTACTGGGTTAAGTTAATATTTGTGTATCGACATGTTTTAAATTTGTTTTATTACTTTTGCCAAATCTTATAGAATTCTCTGTGGCCAACCAAATTTGCCTGGTTGCATGTATTATGTCTTAAGGTTTGGCATTTCGTGATTCAAAACAATCATCCAACTTCTATCTTCACCAAGGCCTGGTAATTGGATCTATTTTAAATCAAATCTAGCGCTACTTGCAGGACGAGTATAACCTGTAAAGTTAGCCAAAAAACACGTGTCTGAACAGATGTTTATTTTTAATAAATAAAACTCAAAATTCCATCTTTCATTAATAAAATAAATGATATTTAATTAGAAGTCTTTTTTCGTGCATCTCCTGTAGAAAGAGTCAACCACTATATGGTATTTCAGTGAGCGAGAGTCGATAATTGAGATGTTAGCAAACGTGCAATGGAACTAAACCGAAACTTGTGTTCGAAATCATATGCCACAGGTCACATGGGAAAATATGCTTTTAGCACATGTCGATCAGATTGTTTGGATGGGCACACAAGTCACCATCACAAACTTGTCTGATACCTAGACCTTTCAAATACTTCATAATCAAAGAGAGTGTTTTCATGATTTGACCGGTGGTTGAAGAGGGTGTTTTTCTGGGTGCAAATTTTATGCTTTTAAATGAGTTTCTGATTATTTATTTTCCATTCTCTAAAGTCAGTAGAAATGATGTGGAAAAGCTGAACGGGAAAGAACTAAAACTTCCTCAGAAGTTGCACTTTTTTCCCCATATATGGATTTTGTTAAAATAGAAATAGACGAAGAAGAAGAAGAAGAGTACTTCAGCTTTCCCGTAGCCACCACAAGAAACTCATCGCCACATGATTTATTGGACTCGCGATCCCCCTGGTGGCACCCTTCTATTTCCCCCATCTTTCCCCCAGAGAATTATAAAGATAAACAAGTAGAAAGCGAGCATAATTGTCCCAACAAATCCCTATTCCAACATCTCAAAGCCATAAGCGCAAATAGACAGAGACAGTTCAGCTCTTCTTATGATGAAGTCGATGAAGATGAGAAAATGGACTTGCTGTGGGCGTCTATGAACGAAGAGTTAATTACAGCACAAAATTCGGTTGCTTCGTCGCCTGGAAGAGAAGTGGAGATGATGTGCATCGAGGGATTAATGCTGCCCAAAGCAAGACAGGGCATGTTGTCGGATAGAAGGCTCCGCATTTCAATGATGTTTAAGTTCTTCAAGAAGGTTTTCGCTACTCCTTATTTTTCTCGCAATTCCGTGAAGAAACCGCACCGTATGTAGTTACATGTTTCATTCATTCCATCGATCAGTGAAGCGAGATCGATGTGGGTAATGATTTTTTTTTTCAGATTTAAATATACATAATTCTTCACATACATACAGACGTTCAAAATACCAAAATGAGCTATATTCCTTCCTTCCTTCTTCGTAGCCAGGTTGACGTTCACATGTTACTTTCCATTCTCGATTTTCTTCAAGTAAGAATAGGTTTTAAACTTGATTGTGAAATGATTGATGGAGAGAGTAGGGGCTGACATTGGTGATGAATACAAGATGTGCGACCACATTGGCTCATAAGATTAACATATTATTAAAAATATTCGATATAGGTTAGTTGAGTTGTTTATTTCATTGATTCTTTCGGTGCAGCACTTATCTTCACTTCTATCATTTAAAATTCGTTTGACTCTTCATGGGTGCACGTACTATCTGTCTATTAAAATGCTATAAAGAGGTCAGGTTACTTGCTCGAATTTAAAAACGAAACTTGCGTCTGTTGATGTCAACTCCCAAGTTAAATATTTTCTTTTTACCCTTCAAAATTTCAATCATACTGGTTGATGGTATATTTCACATTGACACCTTGTGTTCGTGTTTGTTTAGGCTACATGGGTCACTTACGACTAGACAAATATTGGTCAGGAATCTTTACACTAGAATCGAGTTTTCACATGTTGATGTAATAGGACGCAAGAAAACATCTCCCATTGGGAAATCTTTTTTGTCCCATAATTCTCAAACTTTTTCCACTTTAGGTGCAATTAAAAATGGATTTGCATTTCCTTTTCAATGTGTACGTTTGATGTAAATTTTCATTTCCAGTTCTGGATTGTTATATTTTGCATTTTTGTCATGTTTGAGTAGTAGACAAAGTCGAGAAATAACCAGAGCTAAAAAGCACATTAAAGTTATAGGAAATAAATTTTTTTTAAAAAGACATACTAGTCACTTGAGTAAATATGAAAATTCACTGTAATACTAAAAATGAAAAGAAATGGAGGTTACAGGATTTAAAAAATGTAAGTTCATTTTAGTTTGGACCAAAAGTATAAAAGGTGCAAGTTATAGAAAAGTTAAAAGATGTGCTTTCTCCATCTCTCGTTGGTACTTCAACTAACACATGTCCGCCAACATGCTCACCTCCTACATCCGATACAAATAATATATTGCATTCACTCACTGATCCTCAAAAAATTCAATTGTGATGGAAGAAACTTCATTCATTACCATTATTTGGGGCAACTTTTATGACTGCCAACAAATTGAAGCTAATGCCAGGAACGAAAGGATACTTGGAAATAATCACATGGAGAAAGTTGCTACGTTATAATTTACAGGACTAAGTTATGACGGGAGCGTAGCAGCAGGTGAATTTTCATAGCCAGTTATACTTGTGATTCTAATCCTGGTAATGGGCTGGATATCCAATAACGACAAAGTTTGGTGAGAAAAGAACTCGTTAAAATGTAATAAATGTGTGTAAAACGTATTCAAGATTGTGGTACCTGTCTGTGCCCAATGTTTCTTCGGTAGTTCTTCTTTTTCTTGTACTTGAACACGATGACCTTCTTGTCCAATGTCTACAAGAAATGGTGACAGATGAATAAGTACCAAATGATGAGATAGCAACATTCGATAAAAATTTTAGAACTGATCATACTTGTTCTTCAACTATGGCGTGAACTACAGCATTGGACACGATTGGTTTTCCGATGTAGGCGCTCGTCTTTGTTCCCACAAGCAACACTTTATTTAGAGTGATCTGAAAAGATGATTTATTAAGATGATTGTCCCAAGCCAAATATGATGTGTTAACATTCCTAAAATACCAAAACGAATGGAGCAATTTGACATCTAATTGAACTAACACGAAATCACCAGGGGGCAAAAGAAGGAACAAGAGGTCAAAAGTGGAGATACATGTGCCCAACAAGAACAAGAAGCTGACGACAATTTTGGGTAACTTTGTTCAGAAAAATACAGTTTTAAGATTCAGTATCGCGGAACCAAAAATTAATGTCACAGTTCAATTGGAGTGGCGGAAAAAAGATCTAAAACTCAAGAGTGGAATTTGAAATGGGGATACACCCTGCTGTCTGAATCTCAGTGTAGAGGATCATTAATGTTCCCACAGTACATTCCCAATATTCTCTAATACCCAAATAGACTGTTAATGTACTTGGAAGTTCATCTTAAGCAGCATGATGAAACTAAATCACAGGAGCATCTACTCTGGTACAGTTCATTGATACATTAACATGACAGAATTCAGAAGAAACACAATCACAGCCATGCTGACGAGGAAAGGGCAAATAACCAGATCATATTTGCCACATATATCAGTAAAGTAGATTGCAGTACATACTTTGTCATTCACATTGGCCCCTTTAAGCCTCTGTGTATAAATGAACCGTCCAGGATGAACAATGTATTGCCTCGATCCAACCTGAACACATATACAAACCCCAGAATGCATAACGAATCAACTTCAAAATTACACTAAAACACTAATAATCAGACACAGTACAACAATTCAGCAATCGCATGATGGATAAAGGGATGCTTTCAACAAAACACAAATATAAAAACACAAAAAAGATAAAAAATCAATAAAGTCTCAAAAAAGATTATAATTAGGAGATCTTAGGCAAAACACATTAAGATTCACAAAAGCATGACACCAGCAAAGTTGGCATCTATGTCCTCAAACATGTGTTATTAACCTTATTTGAAATAGTACAAAAAGAACTGATCAGAAAAATGAATTTCAGCTGAGATACGCAAAATTGGTAATTGTTCACAGTAGGAATCTTAATCATCGAATGCAGATGTTCGTCACTAAGAAACTCAGAAGACAGTTGAAACCGAAAATGTAAAAGAAGCAGAATCCAAATTACACACATTTAGACAAAAATTAACATGAAAAAAGCACAACAGACTAGTCTCGGGAGACATGGATCATGTATCGGGGAGGGCTAGAACGGTATGCCAAAAAAAAACCTGGTCTATATCATCATCAACCACCGTAAAATTTTTGTCCGTGAAAATCCAGATTTTCATAATTTATACCAATATTTTATGCACACACTCGCATACACAGATGAGAACAGGCCGAATTACCATAACAACCGCAAACACCTCCTCCCGCTTGGGCTCCGCAGTCTCAACAGCGGGCTCCTTTTCCGGGTCGGGATTTTCTGTCTCCGTCTCAGTCAAGGAAGGCGCGGCCTCTGTTTCAGATGATTTGGGTACGAAAGACAATGCGGCCTGTTTAGGGCTGAGCTTGAGAGACGAGAGGGAATGAGAGAGGAACGAAACATTGGTTTTAGGAAGATAAATGGAAGCTGGATTTTGGTTTACAGAGAGATTCGGTGCGAGGGAGGAACAGAACGAAAGGGCCGCCATTGTTGAGTGAGGGATCGAGCTTTGGAAGCTGGACTGGGTTTCCGTTCGCTCTGTAGCCTGATTGCTCTCAGGGGTTTCGTTATCCTATCCGTTGCCCCCTCCAAATGACACGTTTGCCCTTGGCCTTAAAAATTATACGTATCATGATGACTTTTGTTTTGTTTCAATATATGTAATCTGAATATTCGGTCATATAATAATTTTAAAAATTAAATAAACATAATTCTATATATCGAACAACTTATTGTCTCCACAAACTTTAATTAACCACTGGAAATTGGTGTTCCGCCGTTGGAGAATTCGGGACAACAAATATTTTATAAAGCCACTATGATTTCACTATATACACGGTCAAAGTAATAAAAACATTTAACTCGAATTAATACAATTGTTCTCACGTTGTTGTTGTCGTAGTTGGTCGTTTGTTTGTTTCTTTCGTTCAAAAAATATGACAGAGAGAATATATCTTCTGTAATTAATCTTCCACGCCGGCTTTGCCTTGTAAAGCTTCCGCCAAGTTGAAGTTCAAATTGCCTCTCATTGTTCTCCCCCCTCTACCTGCATTGCCCTTCCTCATCATCGTCGCGAACTCTCCATAGTCAATCCGTCCATCCTATTTCAATGCCAATACTATGAATCTTAGAAGCTTGTAGCAGGGTGATTTGCTAGTGTCTTACATACTGAAATAGGATATTAAACTCACATTGTCTATGTCAATTTCTCGGATCATGTCGTCTAGATGAACATCCCGTAGACCGAAATCTTTGCAAGCCTGTTGAAGCTCATCAGTGGTGATGTAGCCACTCCCATCTTTGTCAAAGAAAGAGAACGCAGCAATCAGATTCTCTTCTCTTTCCATTTTGTTCAAATGCAACGTCGCCGCGAGGAACTCACCATAGTCTATTGTTCCACTGTTGTCAATATCAGCCTGGACCCAAAACTCCATCAGTACACTTCTCATGATAATATCAGCATTTAAATGTGTGTTTGATTTCATTGAGTGGAATGAAACTTTCAAGTTAAACCTACAGCATTCATGAGTGCTTTAATCTCAGATTCCATGAGTTCAGAGCCTACTCTTTTCAGACCTTGTTTCAATTCCTCAAATGTTATTGTACCACTGTTGTCTGTATCGATCATTTTGAACAACTGTCTTAGCCCACCAATTTCTTCTTCTGATAGCCTTTCTGCTATAACCTGAACCAAAAAGATAACAAGTTAGATGTATATATTATACACACAAAGCTCCATGTGTTGCTGTTACTTCTCTTTCTGTGAAGGAAATGGATTGAAACATTACACGTAAAGCCATCTTCTTAAGTTTGTTCATAGCAGAGAATTGCTTTAGCCTCGACAGAACAGCTGATCCCAGAGGTTTATCTGGTGCAACTTTGTCATCCACAATCCAAGGATGGCCTGTTAACAACCCAAAATGAAATTGCGACCTATTTGAAAAGTTACTTTGCTCCTCAATTGCTTATTGCATAAAGTTCGTATCTTGACATTAATTTTTTAAGAAAGAACTCAGTCATTTTAGCCTCCGCTCTCTTGTCCAACTTTTAGCTAGATTGATTCTAAAAGAATTGATCTTGCTAAACTCGAAGCTCGAGCTCGATTGCAGCTATTGAAAAGAAGACTGTATAATGGATGACTCACATAGGACTTCATGAGCAGTAATTCGGCTTCTTGGATCTCTTTGAAGCATCTTTCTTATCAGATCCTTTGCACTGTCTGAAATCTGAGGCCATGGCTCTGATTCAAAGTCTATCTTACCTTTCAATATCTGTTTGAATATTCGATTATCCGTTTCTATAAAGTTCAAATACATCAGCAAATGTAATCTCAAGTTTTGAACAAAAAAAGAATTATCAAATAATGATATGTTTCAGACTTATAAATGATTGCATACCTCCCCAGAAAGGTGGAGCGCCGCATAACAATATATATAGGATCACCCCAGCACTCCAGACGTCGATTTCAGGTCCATAGTGTTTATGCAATACCTCAGGTGCGACGTAGTAAGGACTTCCAACGACATCAGATAGATATTGACCCTGAAAACAAATTGAATACAGACAAATGTTACTCTGTTTTTAATTTTTTCTGAACAGGAATGCTAGTCAAGATTATCTGATAAAATATTTTCTTGTAACTCATATCATCACCAGAAAATGGGATTAATGTAGATTTCAACCCACTAAATGAAAGTATAATATTAATCCAGACCACTGAGCAGATAATGGAGCTGATTGGTCGTACCAGGCTTGTAAAAAACAGAGAGCCCAAAATCCGTGGCCTTAAGCTTGGCATCCTCATCCGGCGTATCGAACAGAAAGTTCTCCGGTTTGAGATCTCTATGCATCACCCCAAGCGAATGGCAAGCCTCCACCACTCCCACCACCGTCTTCATCAGTTGCGCGGCCTTCTTCTCGCTGTAATGCCCCTTTTGCACGATCCGATCGAAGAGCTCGCCACCGCCACACAGCTCCATCACCAGATGCACGAACACGTTGTCCTCATAAGTCCCTTTTATCCTAACCACATTCGCCTGCTCCGAAAGATGGTGCATTATCTGAATCTCCCGCCACACGTCGTCGTAATCTTCCTGGCATAGAAGCTTCCGTTTCGGGATCGATTTGCATGCGTACTCGATGCCTGTGGCCTTCTCTGTGCAATGGTAGGTGGTGCCAAACTGGCCTTGGCCCAGTTTCTTGCCAAGATTGTAATGATCTCGAAGCCTTGGGGTCTGATAGGGAAGAACTTGTGTTGAGGACTTGGAAGATGATCCACCCGAGGATTGATTATTCATAATTTCTTTCCAGATCTTCGTTTTCCTGTTGTTTTCTTCTTGTTTCCCTTGAAGAAATCCCTCTTAGTTCTTGTTGTATTTCAACATTGTGGTTGTTTTTGAAGCTTGTGGAGTTTTTGGTGGGGGAATAACTAACTTTTGTTTTTTTTTGTTTTTTGGTTCACACTATTTCGGGGATCTCCGATGAATTTGGATCGTTTATCTATGTTTCAAGTTATATTTTAATAAATACACATGCGTGCATGCATGCAGATGGAGAATTTGGATTGTCCTTTCAAGTTCTATTTTAATAATCACACACCTTTTTCGTGCATACGAATACGAAGATTGGTGCACACAAATATTATATAGATTTATTTCATCAACTTGAACGTGCCATCAGTTTATTAAAATAAAAATGCTTTTATCGGGATGTGAGAGCCATAGATCACATAAAAATTTACTCAAATATTTTTTTTGTCGGTCCTCCGTTGATTAGTTAGTGCTATTATGTTAGGAATCGGCACAAACTGTAAATGGGATCATTTGGAATTGTCTTCCTAATCAACATGAGCTTTTTGCCATCTCTTTGGCGTAGCAATTCTGTTTGCCCACTTACTATCATAGGTATTTTGTTACCGATATATTATTATAATTTTGGGACTTTGATATTAAATGAGCTGTAAATCATTGTAACTAAAATAATAGACAGGGGCCCGAGGAAGAGGACCCATATAACGGACTAATTCCCAGAGCATACCCAATAATATTTCAATGGGGAATATGCTCCACACGAGAATCGAACCCGTGAAGTCGGAGAAGTTATTCCCACATCATCACAGGTCTTACCAACTCGCCTGTGTCCCTGGGGCTTAATTTAATGTTACTTACATGTAGGTCAATCCGCATAGTTAGTCCTCCGTTCATTAGTTGGTGCTATTATGTTAGGAATCGGCACAAACTGTAAAAGAAATCATTTGGAATTGTCTTCCTAATCAATATGAGCTTTTTGCTATCTATCTCTTTGGCTTAGCAATTCTGTTTGCCCACTTACTATTATAGGTATTTTGTTACCGATATATTATTATAATTTTGGGACTTTGATGTTAAATGAGCTGTAAATCATTGTAACTAAAATAAGTTTTTGTAATGAAATTTTTTATTAAATGAAGATGTAGTTTTTTTGGATTTCATGTGAATTTTGGTATATAAAATAGTTATGCATGCAGTTATCTTATTTTGAAAGTCGACGTATTAAAGGATTAACCTCATATATAGGACATAGGTCACTTGATTCATACAGATTTTAAATAGAGGGATATGCACGGGTAGACATGGATTCAAGGGGGATTTATATAACATGCCGACCCACATACCTCAACAATAATTCAGTAGGGAATATGCTGCACAAGAGAATCGAACCCGTAAATTCGGACTCTCACGTTATCCTATATCTTATCAACTCGACGGTACCATTGAGGACATACACACAATTATCTTAAAAGTACTTAATATAGTCATCTAATGCTTTAGTTATATAGTAAGGTGCAAACAATTGTTATCGTTACCATGTGAAACTCCTAGAAATATAATAGAAAAAGAATATAACTCAGCCGTATTGGGCCAGTGACTAGACGATGCCTGCTCGTCGGCTTACATATTCTATAGACCATAGTGGGAATAGTGATCCAAATGTAAGCCCATAGAGCTCACTTACCAGTTCTCCACTTCTCCTTGTATCGCCGAAAAATTCGACAGAGTAAGATCTTCACCGTCGTCTATCAGATTTTCTGTAATCTTCATCGAAAAATGCCGCCGAGCAAACCCTCCCGGAGATTCTCCTTTTTCGGATTTGCAGCAGACTCCTACTCCGGCGGAGAAACATCCAGTAGATCTGATCTGCCGATGCCGCTGCCGCTGCTGAAATTGGAGGCCGATAGACAAGTTTACAGGCCAGGTGATCTGGTCACCATCACTATTGAGATAAAAAACCAAACTAATTTATGGTCTCTTTTGATCGAAAAGCTCAGCTTTGAGATTAAAGGGATCGAGAAATTGGATACTCAGTGGTTCAGTACTCCCAAGCTCAGTCATGACTCTAAGCAGCGGCGTGGTACTTTGAATTTATGCTGTCATTTTGTTTATTTTATTGTCTCCCGATTTGATTGAAAATTTCGCAATGCCGTTTCATGATGGCTGGTGTTGCCAATTATGATGATTGAGTGGTGATTAGGTATGTATCGAATTCAAATACAACGTACCATAACGTTCCGTCAATAAGAATACTGGAAGAATAGTATTCATAGTATGATAGAGAGCAGTATAAATACTTAAGCGGCATTGGTCCTGTAAATCTGAAGCCTTAAAGCTGAAGGTGTAATGCTCTCCATCATTTGTTATCAGCACACCAGGAACGGGGTTGAGATTCAATCCATGAAGACATTATTTCATTCCAAGTCAATTATTATTATTGTTGTTCTTGAGTTTCATTGCGTTTTACTGGAACCCCTTCTTCCTCGCAGAAATAATGGTGACACTACATTTTAAAATCTTAAGAAAGTGAATGAAAAAGGAGCAGTTCTTACAAGCACTCTCTTGTGAAACCTAGTCTAATAAAGATGGGCTAACTAAATTATTAGGTCATTTGTACTTAAACACAGAGCGTTGTTTGCCAAAAAAAAAAGGAAAAATGGGGAGAGAGCAGAGTGCCCAGATGATAGATGTTCTCTGCCCCATTATTTTTCTTATAAAAAATTATTCATTTGAATGCTATATTTTCATCTTCTATTGGCATTTTGAATTATGAATGAGCTATGATCAGTATTTAGATAGTTGCAATGTAAGTAATTTCGGCAGCTACTTACATATACATTCAATAAATTATGATTGATATCATGTCCAGATTTACTGAGTTGTGGGTGACAGTTGCAATTACCTTGACTTCATATTTATCTTGAATGTATCGGAATCATACGCCTGCAGGTTTTACGCTAACAATTACTAGCTGAGTTTCTTTCCCCCTACTGCAATATGATATACCCCATTTTCCTTTTCCGTGGGAAATATACAGCAAATGGGGTATCTATACAAAATTAAGTGTGTAAAGAACATGATAGAGAAGAGCTATGTTCTCTGCATGATGAGATAGAATGTAATTATGTGTCATGTCCTTCTCAGGTGAGTATGTTTTCATGGATTGCTCCACTTCCACTTTAGTTTCAAACCAAATCCTATCTGGTGGGGCCACTAAAACTTGTAAGCACGGGTGAACTTTGTTCAATGTTTGCCCATTTTCATTCATATACATTCCCAGATATTTTGTTTCTCATGTGGTTCTAGCTTTTGTTGAATTTGAAAATGTTTTATGGTTGCAGATATGGTGCGCACCCTTTTACCGAGCATTACACCTCCATCCTATAGAGGAACAACTATCCGGTATTTGTATTATGTTAGGAGTACGTTGTCCGGACAGTATTTAATTTTGGATAATGGATCCTCTCACGGAGAGTCGATGCAAGACTTTTCTGAAATGGTGTGTTTTGTCTTTTTTTATTCTTTCTAAGAGAGGGATTAGTTTATTGTTTGCACTTCCTAGAAAAGTTCCATGCTTTTGTTGCCCATAAATTCTTTCCTGATATTGGGTAGGAGGCTCACATTTGAAGTTTCCTTTGTGCAGTTTCTTGCAGGAAATTCTGCCTCACTCTTACTTGGATGCATCAACCTTTTGCTTCATTTACAGACACAATAAATATTTTCAATATATTCTACTAGTTTTCGTCAAACTGTACAAATGTAGGCAAAAAAATTATTGTATTTTGTAAATTGTTGATATGTTTCTCTCCATGTGTTTTAAGGTTTTAGAAATTTTCTTATGGAGCGTGTATTCATTTTCTTGTTGATTTTCCTTTTAAGGTTTTAAAAAAGTGCCACTTTGTTTCTTATGGAGCTTGTAATAATTTTCTTGTTGATTTTCCTTAGCAAAGATGAAATTTTTGAATTTTTGTCTGTTTTACACAAGTGTCTACTAATTGAATAAAGTAGTGCTTTTTTTATGATCGTTAAAGGTTGTTTAATTTCTTTTGTCCTAGTTGCATTTTTTTACATTAATTATTTCGGCTCAAAAACTTTACAGGAAACTAAAATTCCATTACAATTATGGGTTACTCAGAAAAACAATGGCTTGCAGTGTGAAGAAAGTCTCGCAGATGGTAATTTTGCTCTGAAACATTCTTTTTATTTTGTTTGTGAAACCAGCAGCTATTATTTTCTTTGGGCACCCTACATCTCTCAGTCTTCCTTTTCTCAACTTTACGTGTTATGTGCCAGTATCATCTATTGAGTTGATTTTAGAACGATTTATGTCTTATCTCACATAGCAATACGGTGTTCTTTTACTTGATCAAATTTATTATCTCTTTAACTAGACGGTCAGAGAAGTTAATAATTAAAATTTTGCATTGTCTTTAAGCTGTCAATCTTATCTCTTTAATTAACTGTTTGCATATTGGTGGAGGTGGGAATGCCAGACTCCGGTGAGTTAATTAAGGAAAACCCGCCACCTTATCTGTGTCGAGTTGGTCAACTCGTGCTGTGTCACACATATTTTCTTCTAAGCAATCTATTTCAGCTTGAGTTGATTACCTCAGACTAGAAACTATAAAGATCTTATCAAAATAAATGGAGATGCTAAGTAATGCAGAATGATTCCATTCTATCATGCTACAAAATCTTGCCTGGCCTTGGTATTTTTGTTCTATCTAGCCACACCAAAAGTGGTAGTTCCTATATATCCATGTTAATCATAATTAGTTTCTCACCTTCATGCATGGCCAACTATGTTTTGGGTGACTTTCTGAAAAGAAGAATTAAAAAATTTAGATATGTGATTCGAATTTGTCTTCTGAAATGGTCTTTTAGGAATTGTTCCCGTGTCTACCATCCTCTTGGATGTTTACTGGAAAGAAATGGATGCTGATACTGATTGGGTAAAGTTTTGTCGCTTGCAGCTGAGTCAGTGCCTTTAGATTGTTTATTTAACATAGTTCCTTTTCCTTTTCCTGCTTGTGCTGAAATGGGAGTAGTAGTGTCAAAGTGCAAGAAAACAAGGTTGTGAAGTCGAGTTTCTTTGTAGGCTAAAGTGAATGAGGTTTTTGAAGAAGTTGAAGAAGGCTATGAAAGCTCACGGGATGATATTTCATCTGTGTCGTCCTTTAACCATATCAAGGAAGATGTAAATAAGACCTTTGGGAGTTCATTATCCTTGCAGTCATTTGCTGCGAGGTCTTCAAATAGAGGTTCTTTCTACACTGAAGGACGCCCTAGCATATCTTCAAACATGGCCCTTCCTCGCCTATCAGTGGCTGAGGTTTTGCATGATTCAATCGGCGGTAACTTATACTTTAATGCAACAGATTTGTGTCATATGTATACAGATGAATGAAAGTTCAGTTGTTTGTAAACTTTGGCTCGAGGTTGATTAAGCACTTTAAATTAGGAGTATAATTTAGCTCTAGTGTCATATATATTTGGTTACTCATAAATTGATTTATAAATATAAATATTTGTTTCATTTATCTTTCAGTTGTTTGTAAAGTATGTCTACAAATCATAGCTTATCTTATTCCTTGTGCATGGTCTACAGTGCACATGTGTCTTCCAATGTCTGGAAACTTTAACGATTATGTTTTCGACTTAATTTTGTTCGCTGTCCCCAGATAGGTCTCCGGCTGTTGAATCTCCAAGTCAACCTCTAAAACCTATTAGAGCACTTTCTGAAGTTGATGATTCAAGAGCACCCTCTGCATCTGGATCTGTTGAATCTGGAGCATGTAATTACGTTCTCTGCATTATGATATTTCAGCCCTAAATTGTGTCAATGCTAATTTTTTGGGAACATTCTCTGCAGCAGAAGGGTTTGTTAGGGGGAAATCGTATAATATCAGATTGGATGACCAAGTTCTTCTGAGATTTTCTCCTAAAAACTCTGATTCAACTTACTACTTCAGTGATATGGTAGTAGCCTGATAATCTGGCTCTCGTCTTTATGCCATATTTTTGTCTTTTGATTTACTTTCTGCTCACAGATAGGCGGAACCCTTACTTTCTTTCATGAAGAAGGTGCTAGGAGATGCCTTGAGGTATTGTTCATCACAAACTTAATGGTTGTGAGTTCCTGTTAAGTGTTGACATTTGTTGCAATTTTTACACGATTAACAAGTTTGTCTTGGTTTCTGATGCTTTTTAGCTGTCAATAACTCTGGAGATGTCAGAAACTGTGAGTCGGAACTTTGTGCATCCTTCTCGAAGGCATTCTCCTACTATTACCAAGGTGCTACCAATCAGTTTGCTGTAAATGAGTTTGATGGCTTTTATTTAAGACTCTCTGATGAGTCACAGATTTATTTCTCATGTTTGGTTCTGCAGGTTTATAGCGACCATCACGAGGTTGTGGCAGATTTAATACAAACAAGCTTCCTGTTTTCCGTTCCCATGGATGGAGTCATGACTTTTTCCACCCGATATGTCTCTGTTCAGTGGGCTCTTCGGTTTGAATTTCTCACAACCCCAAAGAATGTGGACTGGGCTAGGTATAATGGTTTTGTGGTGTGATTTGATGGATTGAAATTATCTTTGAGGGGATAAAAATTGTTGGTATCATCATGACTATTTTACCCGCCAGCATATCATTATAGCATTAAGAAACACAGTTGTGGCTATTTGTGGAGATGAAATCGAAAAATGTAGCATGCCAATATAAAGATGCATTATGATAAGTTGACAGATCTGATTTGGCCCATTATCTGGCTTCATATACAGCCCTCTTTCTTTCCCTCATATACATTATGAATATAGGTTTTCAAACAGGTAGATATATATTTTTTTTTAAAAAAAAAAACAAAGCAGACAGTGGTTACTTGAGATCTAGGGTAATTGCTGTAACTTAATGAATATACCTCCACATGTGATGGTTATCTGTCCAGATGAATGTTTCATGCTTCATGAGTACTTCCATATAGCGATGTCATTCTTTTTCTACATCATTATGTGATCTAGTGTTTCAAGTTTGTAAAGAAAACCTAAAGTATAGTGGTTAAAACTCAACATGTCATCATTAATTTCTGACTGGTTAGTGTGTTTGTTGATGTCAGATATGAGCATCCTCTTCTGATAGAGGGAAGGGACAAGTGTGAGTGGATTCTTCCTATAACTGTACATGCGCCACCCTTAGGGGTTGCAGCGGCTCAAACAAGGAACCAAAGGCCATTGTCCTTCGACACCTTGTGGGTTCGAACTTGAAGGTAAACTGATGTTTAGCTAGATACGCTGAATTAGTTCATCTTATTTTTCTCGTTAATTTTCCACATGATACAGTTATTGTTTGGTTCCAAACAAATGTGAATTGTGAGCAACATTCTCCATCTCATTCGCTCTGGTATTTTAAATCGAGACCTGCCACTACCATGAATTTCAAACAGTTGACAGTAGTGCCCATGCTAATCAAGTAGAAGTGCAGTTTCTGCTATTTAAAGGCAGTGATGGACCCTGATCCAAAATTTAGTCGAAGATGCTAGTTTGTATATTTTAGGTGGCAAAACTTAAATAGGATGGAAAAAGGCATTTTCATTTGAGGGAGTATGATTGTTGTCATGCTTGTCCATTTATACAAAGCTTTGTGGATCAGGTTTTTGTGTTGCGAATGGTTGAAGGTGCAAGATGCATCAATTTTCTATCGACAGAGCACCTGATTTCTGTTGGTAAATTTCGAAAGGATGGTGCTGTAAATTGCAGTTATTATTTTTATAACAATGTCCTCCATGTGGATCACTTTCCTTCCATATTACCATTTGTTTAGCCCCAGCATAAATTTTTTTTCCTACGGTGTAACACAGGTTTAATTTAACATTTTTCACCGTCCCTAGTAGATTGAAAATCCGTGGTAATAGTATTTTATCCAGATTTCTCTTGCTAAACATTTATGGAGTATGTAAGAGTCCAGTCTATTTTTGATGTAATCTTATTCTTCTTTTCTTGACTAGTTGATTCCACTATTATATTGCTGGATTTACTCTTATCGCATAAGAGACGATCTAAAACAATCTAAAACAAATCGCTATTAAAATTCCGCTATTATATTTTTTGATGTCATGTATAAAGAAAACGATGCCCATCTGTTAAAAGAGATGGAATAGACGCACGAATTAGTTCATGGTTCTGCGACTAAAATTTTCAAGCTAACAATTTATGGCAAAATAAATACCAAAAAAATTTGCAGTATTCGTAAACACGGTTATAATACCTACCTTCTCTTGTGCCTGGGGTTGATCGAGTTTGTTAGGACACGATACACGATCTGTGAAGAACAAGGACTCGTATCTATCTCGACTGCCTCAAACATGAGACATGCCCAGACCCGTAGGTGAAGTCAATGGGTTTGACTCAACTGTTTACGAACAATAATGTTCGTGATATACCAATATTATGTGATTGATCTTTTAAAAATTTCAAGTCATACTAACCCAAAGTCAATAATTGTTTTCACGTGACAATTGTAACCAGTGGTATCGAGTCAAGTGCTCGAGCGAAAAATGAGCCAACTAAAGTCCTCCAAATAACGTAAAAAGAGGAATGAATTCAAAGAAGCTTGGTACCGAAACTGTACATAAACAATATCACTGCTTTCCAAAATGCACTGTAATTCCTCCTTGCTTTATCCAATATTTGTGGCTCATGTCAATCAGTTCTATCCAAGAAATCGGGCTACTTTGTCCACAGTTTCATCATGAATTCAGTCCTCCTTGTCGGTAGTTCTACGTAGATCCCTCGACTCTGGCTGCAAGGCAGCACTTCTTGCATCATTAACCTGGTCGCGAGTACCAACGGTAAGAGGCTCCTCTTTAGCAATCCACATGATCACCACAATCAGTATCACTAAACAAATCAGGATGAGAACAGAAGTGACTCCAAGCTGTGACTTTAAGAAACCCATGAATGTTGGCCCAGAAATCTGCTTTTGTATAACACTTCCTTCTCGGTATCCCTCGAGAAATCTTGAAATCTGAGTGCCTATATCTGTTCCATGTATGCTGTCAGAACCGATAACCTGTTTCTCGAACAAAAGATGCAACATCAAGAGCATGCATGAACCAATACAAATCCACAATGTCTTAAGATTCTAAACATAGCATATTTTTTCTCATATTTAAAAGTAATGAAAAATATCCTGATTTTATCCAGCACCATCAGGCATATTTGGTTTACAAGGCAACGTTCAACAACTAAAGAAACAGAACTTTCTCAACTGTATCATGCCAAAGTTACTCGAAAAAAATAGACCAGCTCAGAACAACTGTAGATCAAAGGCTTCATTCGTACAAGTCATACCAATAAATTCTCAAGACATTGTCATTCGCGGCAGAAAAGGAAGGGTTATATTTACCAAATAATAGTCCTCATTGCCATCCCAAACAACCATCTTCGGCAGCTGAGTTTTCTTATAAACCTCGAACGATTCAACAAAATCTTCCCACTGCTTAACACCAACATAACCAAATATTAAGTCACGATTTGCAGAGGCAGCAGCCTTTATCATTTTTATTAATTCCTTGGATTTTTCAGCTCCTTCATCCTCCAAAATTGTCAGAACAATTTTCCTTTTATCATCTTTTAGAGACCTTAATGTATCTTGATTCACAGGCAGAACTAGAGGAAGCAAACTCTGTTTTACGTAATCTTCAAGGAATTTCTCTGTAATTCAGCATAAGATATCACTCAGTTTGGAATATCAAATTTATAGTTGTTGGAATAAGTTTACATTTTTCAGCATTAAAGAAATGCAAAAAATCTATTGGGTCTGCCAGAAAACTAAGCCTAACAGACTGTGACCAAACCAAGATCCAACTCAGTGTTACGGTATTACTCGTAACTAGCACGAAAACAACACACTTGAGTAGAAATTATGATTGTTTATTGAAGAATTCAGATTGATCGAGATGAATTACAGAAACAGTGCTAACCCAGGAACCTTTCCTGTCCTCTAGAATATCTAGATGTTAACTGCTATCAACTACTTGTCTACCCCTTTCCTCCCGCTACTCGCTACTTATATCGTTCCCTTTTCTACTTGGGCCTTGGGCCTTCTAACATATACATTTGTTATCTTGGGCTTAGGCCTATTTAATTCGCTAACAACATCCTCCCCATTCGAAGCAGCCTTGTCCCCGAGGCTGGCTTGTGGAAATTGAGCCTGGAAATCCGCAGCATCTTCCCATGTGGCCTCTTCTGCTGGTTTATTCTTCCATTGTACCAGAACTTGCGGAACCATCATGCCTGCAACCTTCTTCAATCTGTGAGAAATCACTTGGAGAGGCTCATAGTTGAACGACAATTCTTGTTCTAACCCCACTGGTAAATCCAGAATCTGTTCCTGCTGTCCTACTGCTTTCTTCAGTTGCGAACATGGAACACCGATGAATATAGGAAAATCAGGCCCAGCTTCTTCAACAAATTCTTTAATAGCAGAGTCTGAGTTGAGAAGAGTAACATTCGGAGAGACAAATTTTGACAAATGGCGAACAAGTAAATCAGCATTCCGTGGTCCATAATACTCTGTAGGAACTCCATGCATGTATATCTTTAGAGTTGGATATCCGCTGTATAAATATACAAATTATTTCACTTCAGTTTCCATCTCTGTTAGCAGGGAAACGATTGGCCATAGAGCAACTATACAACATATACATGATATACTGTAAAAACAAAACAAATAAACACCAGAATTCAGGCAGTCAATAACATTGTTGATCCAGAAGGCCATGGAAACCTACTCAACTTCATGCTTCGAAGCAAGCTTCCTGTGTTTGTCAGCATCAACTTTTGCCACAATTATGGGTCTCTTCAACCCAGCTAGAACGGGGGCCGCTTTATCCAACTACAATGAAATTACATTCATATTCATAAGCTCAAGAACCCAGTCCGAGGATAGACGCAAACTCAATTAGCACGAATACCCAAGAACTGATAGCCGGCAAAAGGGCAGTATAAATAGAAGGTGAACTTCAACATCCAACAGTCCTACGCATCCTTTACAATAAAGCAGAATCATGATCGCAAAATTCTCTAATTCATGGTGCCAGTAGAGGACAAAGATCAAATCTTTCCCGGGAAAAACAATAAAAATAATAAAGATAGTAGAGCGACATAAATGTTTTTTTTTAAAAAAAACAAAACTAATAACTGTCGATACATCATAATCCACACTCAACTTTGATATCAGTCATTCAAGAAAAAGGAAAAGAAAAAGTATGAAGCAAACCTCGGGGGCGAGGCGCTTGCAGTGACCACACCAAGGGGCGTAGAAATCAACGAAAATATAATCGAAGGATGAGATCGCGGCGTCAAAATTGGAGCCATCCAGTTCCAACACTTTGCCATCTAACTTGAACTGATTCCCCGATGCACAGTTGGACGAAGGAATGAATAACGATAGTGAAAATAAAATTATTAAGAGGATCCAGGACCGTGAGAAAAGGGAGAAGATCCTCCGAGGGGAAGAAGACATCATCGTGGGAGTTGTTTGGTTCGCAAGGATTGATTGCTTTGTTTGCTCCTATAACCTATATATTAATTTAATTTAGTAATTAACTGGAGGATTAGGAATTTCTATCTTGTTTTTCTTTAACCTAAACGAATAGATATAAAAAGATTTTCTAAAATCAGACTTTTATTTATCGAATAAATCAGAATAATTCTACTGAAAAAAAACAAACGGAGTTTTTTGTTCTATAAAAATATTTTATAGTTAATTGATAATTGACAGTAAGAATACCTCTCTAATGTTTAACTGATCCTTCACTAAAATCTCTTGATGTGTTTGTATATATGATGTAGATATAAGTAACAATAAATAACAATCAAGAAATTCAATGAGAGTGCCGAATCCCCGCCTACTGACGTCATCTTTCCACACCCCGAAATCACTCTTCTTCTGCTCAAACCCTTTGAGTTCCCCCTCTCTTGCTTTCTGCCGCAGTATTGTTGTTCCAACCGCTAATTTCAACTGCTGCCCTTTTTTACGTCTTTGTCATCGTTATTTTTATCGTAGATTTATCATGGGTGCTGTAACTGCGACGGAAACTGTGGGTTCTTTGCCGCCGTCCGTTCATGTAAATGACCGAATTATTTTGACGGATAAGGAGAATCAAATATTTGACCTTCTGCTTAAAGTTTGCCGACACTTTAATATTAACACCGAGCTTCGGGTTGCTGGAGGCTGGGTTCGTGATAAGGTTGGAAACCTTTTATTCCTGTGTCCTTCCATCCTTAATTTTTGGAAAGATTTGATCTTCTTTGTTATTGAATACCAGGCGGTTGCTATTGCGTTATTCTATCAACAGTTGGCGATTTATGAAAGGATAGTGAGGCAGAGGGAATTGGGTTTTAGCTTTTTTGGTTAGTTTTGAGCCACATTGCACACACCAGATATGACAAGCGATTAGCAAAACAACATGACAAAGAAGATTTCGGATACTATATGAGGTTGCCTTTTACATGTGGTTATGCATATATAAGAGCATACTAGGTTCTGTGATTACTGGGTGATAGATATCCGGTCAATGTTGATAATTTGTTAGTTTGGTTTGAATTTTTGTGATCTGTCACTGTATGGCCTGGAATTGAGAAGCGTTTAAGCATGTTAAAACATCCCAACTCAAGAGGTATAATGTTTCAAACTTTGTGAGGGCATTTGCATATCCATCTGTGCATTTGAAGATAGCTTCTGCGAGGGAGCTTTGCAAAATGCAAACTTTATATCTTGGAAGTGCATGGTGTGGAGTTAAAATTTTGTTGTGCCATAAATTGTGGTGGATGTTTAAATGTTTTGTGCTTTCCCTTGAGAAGATGTATTTTTTTGGGGGGTAGAGAATCAGTGTTAAACATTTCATGATGTCATATGTCATTTGATTAGTAACTTGGAATAATCATTTCTGACCTGATGAGAAATTTAATTAATGGTTTATTGGATAGAAAATACACATTTGTATCTCTATTCAGATGAAAATGTTTATGCTAGTGTTGTCAACTCAATTAGATGGTGTGTGATAATACCATAAATCATATTTAATATCGATGTTTATCTAATTAATCATTAGGACTTAGTATGTTAAAACCTTGAGACCCATATGTATTTGGTTGTAAATTGTTGATTGTAATGGATATTTATGACGTTGTAATTATGGGAAAATTAATATATTTGTGGAGAATTACTTCATATTTTAAGAGTAATTTTTTTACTTAAAGTTCTAATTAATAATTTTTTTATCGAGATATGATCTTAACCTTATTGGATACAGTTGAAATATGGCGGTAAACCATGTTGAGCATGATATTGGCATTTCTTTTGTTCATGTATTGATGGGGGCCTTCTTTTTAACATATAGACATATCTGATGAATATCTTGGAAGCATCCATATCGGGAGATACGATAGGACCATGGGTGGTGGCCAATATCGGACTACCCATTCATAATAAATTTAAATAAAGAAGCGTGATGTTTTGCATAGAACTTCTACGAGGATTGCTCAAAGTTCTCCATCTACTTAATTCATGCACATATTCTTAGTTCCATTCTTCTTACTGTAGCTTTTAGGAAAGGAATGTTATGATATTGATATTGCTCTTGAGAATATGGTGGGAAAGGAGTTCTGTGACAAAGTAAACGAGTATTTATCTGCTACTGGCGAAGAAACAAAAGGAATTGGCTTGATTCAGAGGTACTTTCTGTGCTTTTAGCTTTCTACTAATCGATGATCCTCTCTAATCTTTGAGTCCGTAACACAGCATTCCTTGAACAGAGAGCATAGATATCTGCTAATTATGCCTCATTTCCAGCAATCCGGATCAGTCAAAACATTTGGAAACAGCGAGGATGCACCTCTTTGATGTGTGGATTGATTTTGTCAACTTAAGATCTGAAGAATACACCAACAATAGCCGTATTCCGACAATGGTAAGCGAATTGAATTATTTCCACTGAGTTTGGTAATGAGCTCGACAACATGAGCCACATAACTTGGAATTATGAATCTATTCTTAAGTATGGGCATTGATATGAATGGACAGATGTCTGAGTCCTGGAGTTTTTTTGCAGGGCATGTTTTTAATCGAATAGAGCCAAGTAGTATAGAAAATTGTAGACACCATTAACCATAAAAAGCTACAAAGGCCTTTTTCAGTTATCTGGGAATCTGTAAAATTCTAGAACCTGAAATTTTTCATGACTATATTTTGGTAGGAGTTTGGCACTGCTCAACAGGATGCGTATAGGAGGGATTTGACCATCAACAGGTATTTTCTTATTCATATTGTGTGAGACGTCAGGATGTAATTTGTACAGATGAGGCACATGCCAATATTATAGACTATAAGTACTTGTGTATATGTGATGTTAATGGGATGTAGCTATCGAATCAGTTTAAAATTATTGAATTGCTATACAATAGCTTATTGATAAACTTGCTCTTTAACAGCATGTTCTACAACATTAACACGAGCTCAGTCGAAGACTTGACAGGAAGAGGTAGCAGATATTTATGTTTTCTATAAATCCCAACTTCAATTGTCATATTATGTCATATGCTCTCTGTTTGTTCCTAACTTAATTAATATTTTTTTGTTACAGGCATTCCAGACTTAAAATCGGGGAAAATAGTGACCCCATCTGCTCCGAAGGAGACCTTTTTGGATGACCCCCTTCGAGTAATTCGAGCAATTCGATTTGGTAGGTCAATGTTCTTCATTTTTTTTGTATTAGATTCAGGCATGTCATAAGAAGGAACTTACAGAATTCTGTTACAGTTCAACCTGATCTGAGTGAATTTCAGGTGCAAGGTTTGGATTTGTTCTAGATGAGCAATTGAAGATAGCTGCTATGGATGATGAAGTAAAAACTGCTATCATTAGTAAAATTAGCAGAGAGCGTGTTGGTCATGAGGTATGCTTTCGATTTTATGATGTTTTGCTGTGAGGCTATGTTTTCAGTCCATATTTTGACTTTTACTCCTAAGCCAAAATCATGTGTTGATTTCAACATCTTTCTTCTTGTAGATTAATCTCATGATTTCTGGCAATCGGCCTGTGGATGCAATGAGCTACATTTCTGAGCTCCAGTTATTTTGGTCTGTTTTCAGTCTTCCACCTGAAATTGAACCACCAGCACTGGATGGATGTGAAAGGTTTTTTCACCTTCCGTATAAAGTGGATCAGTCTTTATCTGACTGAATTTTCTTTGTTGAAGCAACAGTTGTAGGCTTTTGTTTTGTTTTTTGCACCGCCAATTGACTTTGAATTTCAATTGATATTTTTATTTCGTCTGTCTAATTTGGCTAGCACCCTGATAATGGTGCTATTAATAATAAATTTGTGCTGTAATCTTTCTCTCTCTCTAGACTTGCAAATTTAAAAATATATTTCTTACAGGTCTTGTTTTATTTCTTTGTGATATGTGGCATGGTAGTGTCTATAGTTGGGTTGTGTGTGTCATACTTTTGATCTTCTCGTGGTTTTACGGAGTTGCGTCTTATGGTGTGTTACTCGCAATCTCACCTTCGTGCTTGTTAAAATTAATCTTATTTACCAGGCTTTGTGTTGCTTATATGGATGCCTCGTGGAGGTTCTTGCAGTTAATAGGGTGCTCCTCGATCACTGTGAGTGTTGAATCATGCCTATGTGATTTACTATGTTGTTTGTGTGCTATGGGAAAATATATGCACTATATGGTAAGTTGTTTAAGAGTAATGTTGGCAGGCATCAATTTCAAAGTCAAAGCTTGTAAGGCATGGTTTCCAATATCTATCAAAGTTCATACACAATGTTCTCTGTATCTGTATGGAGATAAATTCTAAGGGTTCCACGCTATCTATTCTTTTTGTGATTTTTTAGACTGATCAAATGAGGCTCACATTATATGCTGCTCTGCTTCTTCCATTGAGGAAGACTGTTTATCAAGACAAGAAAGGTAAACAGGTAATTCAGTTGCCAACTATATGCACTTCTGCTGAATTTGTGTGATTGAATTTATTGAAGTTGGGTAGATTAATGCATCTGATTGGTGGCATAATTCATTTATATTCCAGATTAACCTTTTATATACAATATTTTCATTTAATTACCAATCATTGCATTTGATTACCCATTATTGGCTCCAGATGTTTCCCTCATATGTCCACTTTTGATGGCTGGTAGAACTGTTTTTAATAGTGTCACCATTTTTTCCTCTGCTTTTCATTCTTCTGGATTTATTGACAATTAATAATCAATAATTTACCAAATTGCTTCATCGTGATGTTCACCCATAGTCAATTCTTTTACTTGGAAACCAAATTATTTCTCTTCAGACATAGCACTCAAATAAATGTATGAAGTGTTAGCTGATGACTTTTCCATATTTGTGTGCTAACTATGCATGTTGATCGACAGGTTCCAGTTGCAAGATACATTTTTGGCACTTCACTTAAGTTGAAATCTAGTGATGCAGAAACAGTATGCTTCATCGCAACCCCTGGTCTTCATGTTCCGAAGACTTTTGCAAGCCTGTTTTCCCATTTATAATAGCTGTAAACTATTGATCCATGACTAATATAACTTACATCGTGCTGCAGGTGATAACCTTACACCTAGCGGTGGAAAAGTTCTTATCCTTGATTCCTTTTATCCTGTCAAACAAAATTTACAAATTCTTGAAGTTGAATGGAAAGAGGAAATTATCGATGCCCCAGTCATGGCAAAACTTAGAGTATTAGCAGGTAAATGTCTTTCCTACCGAATCTAGTGTCAACACTTTGAGCTTACCTATTGGCCTCACTGATCTTATATGGAACTTTAGAAACTTTTCAAGTGCATGGCAAGGTTTTGGAGGTGAAAAATGGGCTCCAATATCTTGATTGTGCATATATTTAATTAACCATGTGCTGTAAAATTTCAGACTTGAATACCTAACCACACAGATTTGTGCAACCATCTATGCATTTCTTTTTTATTACTATTACAATGTGTAGTGGGGGTGGGAATTTTCCTCCTTGGTTCCAAGCCACACCTCCAAGTTTTGTGCCAAGGTGACATTTTGACTATGCTAATCACCTATTTCATTCGCATTCTTAGGGCTGGTTCTGCGAGAAATTAAAGAGTTTTGGCGATCAGCGCTGGTTCTTTCTATCCTCTTATATCCTACAGATATAGGTTTGAATGGAAATTCATCCAACGTGGTTGCTGAATTGACAGAGAGAAGGGAACTATTTACCAGGGTTGAGAATGCAATAATGGAACTAGGTATCAAACTCATCCTTCATTACATGCATATGGATCTATACCACCAACCTTTGAAATATGAATTCCAGTTTTCGTCCAACTCAGGACTGGAGAAAGTCTGGGAACTGAAACCACTAGTAAACGGGAAGGATATCATGAGCATTTTACAGCTTAAATCCGGAGGACCAGTGGTTAAAGAATGGGTATCTCTCTCTACTTACCTAGCATTAATAGCATGAAACCATTCTTAGACAGTGTCCGCAAGATCCTCTGAAAAGTGCTTCAAACTTCTAGCTAATAAAATGTGTAGAACTTGTATATATGAATTGAGTCACTTTCTAGAATATCTCTAACCAACATATTGGTTTTGTTCTCTCTACAGCAACAGAAGCTGCTCGAGTGGCAGCTCGCACACCCGTTAGGATCTTCAGAGGAATGCATTGATTGGATGAAACAATCTCAATCAAAACGCCCGAGGACGGAGTAACAACGCCCAAAGATGTTACCTTCAACTAGTGTAAATGGTCACAATCTTCTTGATAGACATCTACTAGAATTATTACAGAAGTGCTCTTTGGTAGGTTAAAGAGGTTAAGTTTCGGATTATATCATTGTCTGGTTGATAAAATTTTAGTACGAAGGTCATGATACACACATTTTGTACCATCGAAAGTGTCCCCTCTGCACTCAATTTTTTGCTTTATTCAAGGTATTTTTAGTAAGCATGCAGTTTCCAATTTTATGATTTTAAAGTTCTAAGTCGGAAGGGCTACGAATATTCCCACCGTGTTTGATTTTTTGTTTTCGGGAAATTTATTTTCAGGACAAGATTTTTGAAAGAACATTATGTTTAACTGAACATTTGTATTCAACGAACGCTTGTAAAGTTCTAATCATAGAGTAATTTTTGAGTTCTAATCTAGTATTTCATATTTACTTTTTGTCAATACAGATCCTAATTGTTCAGTGTTTCGAATATTAGGGCCGAAACCTAGGTTAATCAGTTGGGCTTCATCAATTTTTTTTTTATTTTTTTTTATCAAAGTTCAGTTAGCTGAATATTAGCCATGTCAAGCAATCTAAATATATATATATATTTACACACACGAGCACGAGCTCTTTAGACAAAATCATTACATTTCCTAATCGCCTGATCTTTCTAAGATGGTTGTAGAAATTATGACACATAAAGGCTTTAACTGTTTCTGTTGCATATAACTAATAGAATAAAATTGTTTAAATGAAACAGCAAATTAAACCACTGGATCTTAAAAGTGATCATCGAGTTTTTTTTTTTAATTAAAGTGCATATTACAAATTTATTTAAGAACACTATATAGAAGCACCCACCATCACATGAATTTGAATATAGACATAATATAAATATTTTATCTAAAAATCTTATTCACATCTATCCATTGGTAACTTGGCCGACAAAGAGTTTATTGAAAAAATATTAGCCCACAAACTTAATTGTGGTTTAAGAAGTGGACACCTCCAAATGATAATTATGTCTATGGACACAATCAATTCCCAGCAACAAGATTTGAGACATGGTGTCCCAGGTTTAATATCTACACCACATTAGTGTGATCTTGTAAATTGAAATTTAATTGAATAAGGTGGCCCAGATATAGATCACCATGTTTCATTAAGTTTGTATAATAATGTTAATAATTAAGGAGATACTTCAAGTCATTATAATTATCATTACACAGTGTGATATCAATAAGATAATAGTTGTTTGTTGGGAAATAACAGAACACCATCATGAAATCTTTCTCAACTTTTCGGAGATCGAATGGTTGTCTGTGTGTGTACATATCTGTAGTTTATTTGCACAATATCTTGAATTATATGATCATGTAGTTGATATGTCTCTAATCCCCCACAAATGTTTATGATTAATTATTCACTGCTTTGTTACTGGTAAGTATCTCAAAGCCAATAAGTGAGACATTTATATATGTGAGATTTAGTGGAGAATAGCTTAAAATAGGAGCATTATAGAAAGGCAACACATGAATTAACTTTTTGTAATAATGTTGAAAAGGACCATATAAAAGCTATGGGCACCTTGAATTAAGGATGCATTGTCTACCACATAATACGAGCCATGTATGAAAATGCACGTCTTTCCAACATATGTGGACTCACCATCATTTAGTTGTACTTATAGGTCTCTTACATAAATTCTCCAATTTATGTTTATACATATATATATTTGATAACATGGACATGCACGGTTGTGGCACTTGCTGATGCTATCATATTTTTAGATATCCATGATATTGTGTGTGATAATACCATGACTGTATCTATACACAAGTTGAATATGTCGAAAATTTATATACATATATATATATAAATTTGATATAGTGGGCACCAAACATGGGCACCATGTGGGCACCAGGCTGACGTGGCAGCACCAGGAAGTGTCACGTCAGCCTGGTGCCCACATAGTGCCCATATATGGTGCCCACCATATCATTTCTTTATATATAGATATATATATTTGATAATATGAGCAAGCACCAGGAAGTGTCACGTCAGCCTGGTGCCCATATTTGGTGCCCACCATATCATTTCTTTATATATATATATATTTGATAATATGAGCATCTAATGATGTGAAACTACTTAGTCCTGTTATATCTTTGGATATGCACGGTATTATGTGTGTTGTAATTGTATGTATTAAGTTGAATATGTCAGAAAAATGAAGATAGGATGTATTAATTGTCAGCTTCGAATGCAAAATGCAGACAAAGTCACAAAAGCATATATAATAATGAACGAATATTTTACAAAAGTTGAAACCGAGTCACCAAAAATATATTAGAATATTTTAATATAGCATATGATTTTTGTATTACGTAAGCAATATGCAGAGTTTCGCAGGCACCATCTTTTTGGTTCTTGATTTTATGGCATGTGCTGTGGACACAAGTTTTTTCATGTTATTTCTGAATACTCAAAAGGTGAGCTGAAATTGATGTGTTTTTATGAGCCAAAATAATTAAAATGATAGGAATGCAACAATGAGACATCACTATTTTGTGTATGTCTTGTCTTTGTCCATTTATAGGCTTGGGAACATGTAAAATGGTCCAAGAAAACAAAGGGCTATTGCATCAGATTTCAGTCCCCTTTTTTTTTTTAATTCCAAATGGGTGTGTGTGTTATTTTTGAGTGATTGATTTGAAATTAGGCAAATTTAAATACCTTCAGTTTTGTAAAAGATACTATGTTATATTATTTGTTTATGCCTCATTTAAAAGGAAAAAAAAAGTTGGCAGGTACCCCGTTGTATATCTTAATTTGATAACTATACAATAAGAAACCTATCTTACTTAAGTAAAACAATATTGACCAAACAGCAGAGGACCCGATCCAACCTAAATTTTGCCAAGTAAAGAAAATTGCATTGGAATTTGGTTTGCATTATTTAGTATGTAATTAAATATGATTCAATGCAAAGGGTCTCAGTGATATAAGGATAATAAAGTGCCATGAGTACGAAAGTGAACCACTTGGCGTTACTGAGCAGGTGCAAAAGGAGAAGCTGTGTGTATACCATATATTTACGATTTTTATATGCTTTTTGGCATATATCTAGCTATATACATCAAGCTATATTAAATATAATTATTTATGTTTATTTTCTGAGTTTTATTATGTCTTTGCCATGATTTGTTACAATCAAGTTGTTTTCAGTTGTATTTGAAAAGTTTTGTATTTAATTGAGCACAAGCACATTTCAACGAAAATACATGAGACAATTACAATAATTTGATAAGGAATTAAAAACCCAAGATAGTCTTGGTGAAGTGGTTGAGATTTTTCGTGTGTGCTTGAATCTTAAGTTTTTTACATATTCATGTAAAAGAAAAGAAATTATAGACTCAAATATATAGTGGGATTTTCGTATATTGTGGGTTTAATAGATTAATTATCTGAATAAATAGGTTATTTAAATTTAATTTTTAACCGACCAACAAACAAACAAACAAGCGATTGATTGGGTTGGGAGTTGACTGATGTGTCTTAAATAACTGGATTGTCAGGAGGCTCCAAAATAAACTATTGCTGACCTAAACAGCGAACGAGACGCATACATGTAACAGTTTGTTTTAGTGCCTAATTAGAAAATAAATAGTTTTTAAGGATGACAAGGAGACTTGTAAATACACGACTCTCAACTGGTTTAATTTTGTTAATAAAATAATAGAATGCTTAAATTTTTATACAAATAATATCGACCATTTCAAATCTAAGGTGAACAACGAGATGAGAAATTTTTCGATTTTTTTTTTGGGGGGGAAGGCCCTTCGAAAACGAAATGTTCGCAAATATAACTTTATAATAAGGACTTTGTGGGTTTCATGTAACGAAATTAAAATGGAAAAATACTCCCACTCAGATGATTCCGAATATAATGCGTTACACTTGTTGACGTTCAATTCTTGCATAAGGCAACACTTATCCAATGGCCAAGCCCACCTTCAATTTTCTTTTTTCTTTGTAGCTTACCACGTAATTTATTTAGCTTAATAATCCAGAAAATCATATATTTTGGAAATATATTTAATTTGTGTTCACGAGTGTGTACGTGGGCACACCACAAGTTCTATTCTCTTCTTTTTATGTGCTTAGCATCCTGCCCCACTCCTCCCTCTGTCGCAGCCTAAGTACCCAAACCTTACCCTTTTTTATGATTTGATAGATTAGTTTTTTTTTTCAAACAAAAGGTAAAAGTGTTTTGATTTTTGACATATTAATGGCCAACGAATTGAAGGACAGACATTATTTGTGTAAGAACTCAGAGCCCATATATGTCTCTCATTCATTTATTAAATTGTTATTGTTGCTTCATAGATTGAAAGAGTCGTAGTGATCCATGGCTCTCAATATACAGAAATTTTAAAAATGATAAACACCTGTCCTCAAATGTACCAAAGTTTACGTAAATACACAGACTTGGTAATAAAAGTAAGAACAAAAAAATCAAACATATGATAACTTTTCTCCTATAGCGTAGCTATACAGATCATTATTCAAATCCCAAGACTAGTATACCGTAATAAATTGAATGTCTTTCCCGGGAAAACACAGGCCATGTTTCCTAATTTAAAATAGTCACATAATCACAATACTGGCTGCTTTAACCTAAAATCCACCACTAAGTCCTGTCTATATACACTGTTCATCCCTGAAAAATCCATGGGACACAGCTACAGGCAAAACAAGTAGAACCCGTGTCCAGTGGCTCGAAAATTTTCGGGGGACAATGCCTGTATTATGTCCACATGCCATACGAGATTCTATCGAGAATATCTCCTTGGCATTGTTATCTATCCTCGATGAATGTTCTCCGGACAAAATCTCTAAATCTTTTGGAGTAAAGTTTTGGATCAACAGCAGAGATTGAGGAAGGATCAACCTGTAAGGATCTGTATGCATGTTCAAGTTTCTTGCTGATATCGTAGTCTTGTAGAATGTCGATTATACCAAAGTACAGGATTACTTCGCAAGTTTCACCACTGCAACGAGGTTTCAAATTGCCAAATCCACCTGTCACGTACTGATCAAAATCACTCTTTCGAGCCACTCGTTCTACTCGTGAAGGCATGTTGGCGCCGAGTCTGATCAATGGTTTCCTGATCAAGAACAAGTGCAACTCCTAACTCAGAACGTACCAAAAATTATGAATTATCACACATATTAGATTTCTTGCCATATCCTCACATTAAAATAAAGGCAATAATCAACAGCAATTTATAGAACCTAGGCCATGCTATCTAAGGCTCCTCCAGATCTTTTAATAGCCATGTACAGAGTAATTAAAAAATCTACAGCAGATTTGTTTATAACTAAAACAAGGCAAATTTGCTTCGTCTATATCCATGCAACTCTTCTCTTCTATACCAAATTCGAACACAAACAAACGAGCCCAAACAGATTATAACATGGCCAGGACCATACCTGCCAGCTAAAATCCGATCCATGTCTTGTAATTCTGCTTCAAGGAAACGACAGCCTCGCAAGAACTTTTCGGTCTGATAAGAATCATTTTTTTCTGCAAGAAGAAAAAAGAAATATATATGAATTCTTCACGTTGCCTACAAATCTTTGACCTTTTCACAACACCAGAGTAATGCATCTCTTATTGTGGAGGAAAATAACCTGTACGCAACATAAAAGGCGACAGACCAATCTTGTCCCGAGTACTATCATCGCGAAAATGAAGACCGACTAACAGACTGTAATCCATGATCCTCTCAGTTTCCAAAAATTCACAATCACGATCTATTTGTCTGTCGATATGAATTAGCAATAAGGAAAATACCGACATAATAAAACAGAATAACACAAGTTACGTAAGGCACCAAAACTTACTTCATTAGTTCCTGATACCAAGTGGTCTTAAGCCTAAACACAAAATTGAGATCAAGATCTTTAAGGGTTGTGGTTTCATCAATCTCCCCCTCAGCCTTCGCTGTACTGCGACCATGAGATGATCCTTTCAAATCAAATCTTTTATGAATTCGATACTCGGAGTAGAATAAATTTCCCATCACTATGAACCTTGTCTGATATTATATGACGCAATATGTATTAGTTTGGGACAAGGAAGCAATTTGACAAACAGGACGAATGCATATTTAATAAGGGCAATATACCTTGACACCACCCACAGGTTTTACACAATGGACACCAAAAAACTTGGTCACCAGAGAATTTTCATAGTGGCAAACATGTCGGTAATAACTTGGAAGCATCTTGATGAGAACCTAACAAAAAGAATGGCCAGATTTTTCATTTCAGAAAGATGATTAACCAGTAGATAGCCGTATCAAAGTGAAAAAGCAGTGAGTTCCCCTTTATTTGTAAGGAGAAATTTCAATGGTATCAGACAAAAGTCATGAAGAAATTTCACAGCTTCAGTTATGAAATTGTGCTTACACAAGATAGCATCGTTTGAGATTAACATATAGGTAGTCACATGGATAGCCAACTTACCTTGGCTTCAGATTTCTTGACTGTCTTTATCACAAACCGATCATCCTGTGTTAAATAAAAGAAACTTCCACGTTTTTCCAGGAGACGAAAGCTCTCTCAACGCATTGCTGCCGCAAACAGACAACATATAATCTGCGGGATCAACTTGGAATAGCTCCCTTAAATGTCTGAGAAACCCATAAAGTGGTGATCATCGTATTAGAATGCAACACTAGAACAAAATCATAATTGAGTGGCCGCGAGCTAATAATATCATAAAATAAAATGGGAGACAAAAAGATTTCAACTGATACAGCAAATAAGAAATCCCAGGATCAAAGCTTGGTTGTTGTACAGAGAAAAAGTAATTCTTTACACATTTTTTGCAGACAAAAGAAGATAATGAGTTACCTAAACACCGAAGGACAGTAATCCTTCCACCGGAACTCCGGTGAATGATGGGGTGGTGTCGTTTTAGATCCTTCTGGAGGAAACCTGGTCCAAAACTTCTCCTTAGGATCAAAATCACTGAGCTTGAGATCGGGCAATCTTGAAGCATCCTTTCCCACCGAATGCCTAAAGAAACAACAGCCACATCAAATCAGCAAACGAAAACAGGTTATGAAATTTGCAGCACAGAAATTTCAAAACACCAGTTTATATCCATCATCATTTGATCTATTCTTACCGAATGCCCAATTGAAGATTAAGCATCAAATCATAATTCTTATGACCTTTCCCAATAGTCTGGCCCGGCTTCTTCACTTCCCCATTATAAACACTGGGGTTCTTCCCAAACTGCGAACGCTGCTCCATCAAAAAGCCATCAGAGTACGAAGGCCGCAAAGTATCAATGATATCACAAATTATATCTCCGGCTTCCCCGTCTGATTCCCAAATGCAAATTCTTGGAAAGGCCCTCTCCATCACGCCACCGTCAACAGAAGATCTTTTCTTCCCCACACCTCCACCAGTCACCACATCCACGCACTGCTCCTCAACTACCATCAACGGAGCCGATAACTTGTAACTAAAAAATCCCTTCGACCCTTCCTCATACACCATATTCCCACGATGCGAAGGGTAAAAAGTCCCATTCAAGATTTGGTCTTTATTCCCTTTTTTGCAAAATTCCTTACACCAACAACAAATGTAGCAACTCCCGTCCGGCCAAGTGAAACCCCATGTCCCTTAGGACGCCCCATTTTCCCAATTCCCTTCATATCTATTCCCAATGTTCCAAATCAAAACACCCCTTCCATGAATCATCCCACTCTTCCACTCCCCATTATACTCGTTCCCATTTCTCCAAACATACCTCCCTTGGCCATCTTGCAAATTCCTTCTCCACTGTCCATCGTAATAGTCCCCATTAACATAGTGCTTCACTCCGTTCCCATGTTTCCGATCCGCGGACCAGGAACCCTTATACATATCCCCATCCGCTCCGATAAAGGTACCCACGCCCTCCATTCGACCCGACTTGAATTCGCCTTCAAACGTTGCGCCTGATGGCCAAGAAAACTTTCCCCTACCATTCGCTTTCCCCTTTTTCCACTCCCCCTCGTACATGCAGCCGTCTTTCCATAGATACTTACCCGATCCATGAGGAGTGCTGTTAGAAAATGTTCCTACATACAGATCCCCGTTGGGAAGACGCTTTTCGAGTGTGTCAGCTACTGATGAGGTTGAAGTAGGCGTTACCCTACGGCAACCGACCTGGGAATTGCTCCTTGGGATGAGAACAACCGATCTTGGGGTAGTAGTAGTGGTTGTATCCATTACTCTTTCTTCACTGCCATCTTGAAATGCTTTCTTCTTCTCGTTTTCTTCAAGTGATGCAAGAGGGTTTACAAACAACACTGGCTCAAGCATTTTCTTGGGAAAAAAGATAATCTTTACGAGGGTAAAGAATAATTTGCTGGACTACTGCTTGGAAACGGCATAACACAGCATGAGAGGCAGCTCCGTTAGCATTTCTCCTGCCTGCAGTGTCTTCGTTTGTGTGCCATATATCCGTTGGTGAACGTCCATATCTGTTCCGGGCCACTATAAATAATATTCGCAAAAAACAAACAGAGAGAAGCCTTTTACGATAATAGTAGATGGTAAGGAGGGAATCCAAACAACAGATTGATTGAATAGAATAAGAACAACACGGTGACACCAGCAAACGAGGAAGAAGAGGGGAGGAATGTGAAAAATGTGAATTCAAAACGCTAAGTGTGTGTGAGAGAAGAAAAGTGAGAGAGAAGGGATTGCGTCTGATATTGCAGTGTGCGAGCTACACGGGCTGACGGGAGAAGGGTTTTTCCAATTAAATAAGATACAATACAATACAACACAAATAATCAAGAACTTGCCAAAGTATTAAAGACACACACAAATTTAGAAAAATTTAAAGTTAGAACAATTTTAAGGTCATTTTAGTTTTAAATTAACAATTATATGCACTCAAAAGAAAACCAATATAGCGAACAACAATAGTTGATAAACTGAAACAATAATCTCCATTATTAAGGATTAAAAAAATACTTCAAACAAGGAGTGGCAACATCACTAATTTTCATAATTAAACCATAAAATGGATGACACGAGTTTATGAAAGTAGCAGTCTTGACATGTGTGCGTGACAGTTGCGATTTATATTAAGAGATTCAAATATTGTTTCCTTATAAGTAAGAATTTTGGTGGAGCTCAAATATAATATTAGTATGGAAAACTACCATACAAACTCTACAGTATCAGAATAATATTAAACTTTTAATCTTGTGGTACAGTTAATGTATCTCCAATAACTCTCTGTTTTCCATGTTGATCCGATCCAACAAATATTTTCCAACTTTGGAGATGGCGGTGCATCAAAGAATAATACGGGAACTTTCTATACAAAAACAAAGGATTATTGATTAAACCTACGTGAGACAATGGGGCCATTTGGTCTGTAAGGTGGAGTAACTCTTAATAGGATAGTAACAAAGAATTTTATCATTATTATATTGTTATTATTTGATCAATCTACTACCATGCCCTCTATGTTAGAGGTTCTGTATTTTCTAAAAAAATAAAAAGAGGAAACACTGAGACAGTAACTTCTACTGACCTTTTTCAGTCAAGATCGATGAAGGAAATTTTAAATATTAAATCAAATTATTTTTATAGTTTATTGGCAGTAACCAGTAAAAGTAAATTAAAGTTGGCTCCACGATGACCACCGCATTGGGACATATATATGAGAAAGTATCCGAGAATGGAAAAGCAAGACAAGCGAGAGGCTGCACATAGGTTATTCACAATCTAGGAAACTAATTGGAAGATTAAGACATTAGGCCTTGTAATTATTTTTTAATGCTTCACTGTTATGGCAAACTTGCGTGGAAATCTAGCTGTTACCCTCTTCACCATTCAATATTATTACAAGAACGGAAATTACATTTATCCAATCTAACTATATAGGTTTGGCTTCAGCTATTGGATGAGCTGTAACTAAAACGACATGAAGACTTCGCCCGATAATACCTAGAATGTCACGTATTTAAAGTTCTATTTTAAGAGTTTACAAGGAAATGGATAATCACAAAGATTCTTCAAATTATTTCTCAATAAGGAAAAATTTTATTCCAAATTCTAAGTCACGTTTGTGTGGATTTTTAAATCTTAAATATTAAATCTTGTAGTTTATATAATGTGATAATCCTAACAGCGAAGCACCTCTACATTAAAAAAAAATGTTTATGAGATGTTAGTATAGTTATGCTATCATTTTCATATATCAAATCGACTTTGGAACATTGAATTCATGTCATTAAGTTTTGAGACTTGTTAAATGGTCGGTTCTAATGATTAATGTACTTGGAAAAAAAAAAATTTCAACAAGATTAAACACCAATTAAGGTCGATATGCAATAAATCTTTGAGTAACACCAATTCAACGGATCTCAAAATTAGATTTCAAAATAGAATTAAAATTTGATGGGATTTCAGTTAACTAGATAATATCCATGCAAAATTCATGAAATTTGAGTCATAATAAACGTTAAAATAATTTTACTAATAGATTTATACAAAAATACTCATGCTTTTAAAGCTTATTTTTATACATTTATATAATATACACTATCTAAGATAAAACTAAATCTAAAGAATGCCATAAATTATTTATTTCAATTTAAAATATAATTGTAACTTTAAACTTTATATTTTTCATTTCTTAGAAAATATTTAAACTTTTTTTTATATTCAAAAATAATTTTCTGTTGTTTGTAAACTACATAGCACAAAAAAAAATTAAAAATAATAAACATATATTTCTAGTGTAAAAATAGCTTTTTTAAAATTAAAACTGTATTTTAATGTGTTATCAAATGGACTTCCAAATTTGTTGTGCTTCAAATTTTTCATTTCCAAATATCAAATCTCATTTTTCGTTTAATCATATGCAATATTGAGAATATGTATCCCAAGCTTATGATCATTAACCTCTGAGCTCCGGCAGCTGTTTCTCCGATGAAATTAATTCTTATCTACCAACTCGAGTGCGTAGTCATTCATCATTTCTTTGATTTCCATTTTCAACTTTGGCTAGTGGACAATTAATAATATTCAATCGTTTGGAAATTTAAACCCGATTTCTGAAGAGGCTTCAATTTCCCTTAACCTAGAATTCGTTTCCATCTGTAGCTGTGCCTGTATTATCCAGAAAACTAAACATTTCATCTGGTTTGACCAAATAAGAAGAACGAATGGTACACGTTTTATCAACAAAATATTTCACTCATTTTAAAAGGACATATTTTGCAACGTGGAATTTTCTGTAATAATGTTTCAGATTCTTAATGGTTGTATATGAATTTCATTTGAATTTGTTCAAGTTCGTGCTACATCTTCTATATATATGAGTTGGATTCTTAATGGTTGTCTATGAATTTCATTTGAATAATATTTTTCATGTTACGTGCTACATCTTCTGTATGTATTATTACTTCATGTTCCCCGACTTCGACGTATTAGATAGGAAACATCCTAATAATTCTTGAAAAGTTATATTTTCTCATCTTAAAATAATAATCTAGTGAAAAACATATATTTGAAATACATAGTACGATGTACACAACCACGAAAATCATGCATCTATGAATCAAGTTTGTAACACCTCAAATATAACGATTGTCTACACTGTATCAACACTGGTTTTTCCAGTATATTTTGTCCTCACGTTTACTTAAAAAACTTCCCAACGGGTCACCGTTCCCAAAACTTTCCAAGTCATGCATAACTTTGAAGTTATTAAGTGACGAGTCGAAAGACAGATGTATCTTGTAATATAAGTAATACCAATGAAATCTTACAAGTCCTCCTCAACTAAACGGTTTCATACATGTCCAGTTTCGAAATCCGTCTCATTTCGATGTGGATCGGTTAATGTGTCTCTTCACCTAGAAATCTGCCAGGTACCGTTCATTGTCCGTACAACTTCTTGACACCAGCGATCACTCTCCGACTTTTGTTTATCGGGCGTCACAAATTTTCTCAGCCAATAATTTTTTTAAGTTGAATTATTCATTAATTGGCTTGAGAATAAGATTGGTCTGAAATTTCAACCATCTCCGTAGTACTGGTTAGCTACCCGTTTCTCTTGAAAATTCTTATTACCAATTGACAAGTTTAGGGTAGAATTAATGTCGTCTGTTGGAACTTTTTGATAAAATCAAAAATAAAAATGTACAATTACGTACATAAGAAAAAACTCGGAATTGGCATGGACTAGAAACACCTCCAGCTCTTTGGTTGAAATAATATTCTTATAAGAATTATATTATTATATATTATAAATCGGAAAAATTGCGCAATCATCTTTATATAATTATATATTTGTTATATCGATGATATAATTAATTAGTTATCTGGTGGGTATATTTAACTTATTTTCTTGTTATATATAACTAGAAGATGATTGACAAGGGGATTATAACTGAGAAAGACGTATATGCATGTGGTGACTTGTCTCTTCTTCGTCTGGAAGGGCCAAATAATAGGAGATGAGATGTCCGTTTAAATTCATAAAAAATATATGAACATATATATACACCATATATACTATATATATCGAATAAAATACAGTATTGGATTTATTATAGGACACCTTATATTATATTTATAGACATAATATTTGTGATATCATTATCCGAAAATCAATCATAATCCCATAGACAGATCATGAACAAGGATATCAATATCTGAGTATTTTGTTATACCGACAATAAGCTTATAAACATCCAGTAGGAAAAATAATCAAACTTGTTACTTTATGAGTATATATCACAGATGGGCTATCTTAGAATAAATAAAAGAATAATCGGTAACTGATTACCGAACAACTAATGTCTAAAACTGTTTAGTTTAAGTGATCCATTATGCTAGCTATAGTTTATCAATAGACTACCCAAGAAAGGATTCATTGACAAATGGGGAATTATGGAAATGAGCAAAGTTAAATAATTAGAAGAAGTAGGCCAGGCACGGGCCCGGGCCCTATTAATCACTGAAGAAAATAGTCCCATCTCCAGTGAAGACGGCGGCGGCGCCACCCTTTCCAATCAGAAAACACGTCGCATAGCATTTCCATTCTCGTGTCAAACAACTTGCCGACTTCCAATTCTGGTACTGTTGCACTGACCTTTGACTAAATTATACGTATATATTTATTTGTGTATATATAGTATTTGTCTGATTGGATGACCTCATCGATGATCCATCCCTCTCACCAAATATTGGAACAACGCAAATTGTGTATGATAAGTGGAAGAAACTCACCTAGCTCAAAGTATATCCATGCCGGAATTCAAAACATGTTTGACTAAATAATATGATACTTAATATGAAAAATATATTAACGATTATCTCTTGTCATTGATTTTGATGCAGGACTTTGATAGCACGAACAACGAACTAAAATTGTTACATAGTTCTCTAAGCACTCTATACCTCACAATAGATGATGTGAATGATTCAAGTGTGTAGGTTTAGGGACTCAACCACTATTCATAAATGATTTTTGACATCAACAAAATCTTGGATATGATATATTTTTTGGTATTTTGATTGATTAAAACACTTATAAATTGTGAACATCTAAATTTTTCAATATTTGACCACTTAATATAAAGACAGAAATATGTGCATGATCAAATTTCAATAAAAAAATCTATATGTGGCATTTTATGAGATAATATCTTTTATATTCGGATAAAAATATTTCTAATATTCTCCCACTTGGCGCATATATATCTCAACATCACAAAATAAGTAGAAAATACACGAATCAAGACGATATGTCTACTAAGATCGTGTATTATCTTTTCATGTATCACGATGCATTATAATTCTTCACATATAATTTAATGAAAAATCCCATGTTTGTTCAAGGTCCAACTTTTGTAATATTTCTCAAACAATTATTGTATACACAAAATATGAGAAAAATCATAATAGAATTTTATTAAGAACTGAAAATTGTTCTTACAGTAATTACATGAGGGAACCAAGTCTCATTCTGTCTACATGATCCTTAAATTCTTATAGTGGCATGCCCTTAGTCAAAGAATTGACAATCATCAATTCAATGTCGTTGTGTTCAATGACCGCTGTCTTACCTTTAACACGTTCTCTTATGGCTAAGTATTTTATGTCGATGTGCTTGCTTAGACCCACTTTTATTGTTTTTAGTCATAAAAACAGCAGCAAAATTGTCACAAAATATCCTCAATAACCTAGAAATCGAATCCACGACTCTAAACCCAGAAATTAAACTCTTCATAGTGGTATCAAAACGAGGTACGAACTCAGCCTCCATATTTGAAGTAACAGTCAAAGATTGTTTTGCACTTTTCTGACATACGGCTACGTCGACTAGCAAGAGAATATGTCTTAAAGTGGATTTTCTAGAGTCCATACAGCCAGAATAATCTGAATCAGAGTAGCCAATGACTTTTAAATTGTCGATTCGTCTAAACATAAGCATATAATCTTTGGTCCCTTGAAGATACCTCAACATTTTCTTTGTAGTTTTTCAGTGGTCTAATGAGTCCACTGGCCACGTAAAAAAGCTCATTTTCTTTCTATGTGTTTTTATTAATATATCCAACTTATTATTTATAGTGTATTTGACTAAACTTATTAAAACCAGCTTAAATTCTTAGCATTTAATAAGGTATATTGGGAGTTTACAAGCTTTTATGTCTTATTTTAAAAAATAAGCTATTAAGTATTTGATAAATTTGTATTGAACAACTTAAAATTTAATATATTTGGTTTATAAGAATTTTTTATATCAAAATTATCAAAAGGACATAACACTGACATTATTTGGAAAAAAAATTTAAAATAAATATTTCATTAATTTAAATGTTTTCACATATATTTAAGAAAAAAATCTATTATGGTTGAATCTAATAAAAATATATCGAGAAAATAATAGAAAATTTCTTTTGAAGAAGTAGAGTGATTTTACTTTTATAAAAACAACTTATAAACTATCAAACAACTTACAACCTATTTGTAATGCTTTTCTAACAAACAAAATGGACTTTATATGCTCTAAAATATTTTATAAGATATGTTGGAAAGCTTATAAGCTTGGTCGAGCACGTTCTTAATCTTGTTATCCACATTCCTAGTTAGTACATTGAACCAGATAGAATTTATTTTGCCGTAATCATTCTAAATTCACTATTTATTTGGTTTTTAATTGCTCCTTATTGGTTGATCATTTTGATGTTCTTTGGTTTGTGAGGCGGGTTTGCCATGGTGATTTTTATTTTTTTTAGTTATAGTATGCGTCAGAGAATATCTATAAGACTTTGATATAAGTCATCTCCTCCGGGTCGTAAGTTCCTTGGCTTGGACAGGGCATTTAGTACATGTGGCTTTTCCTGGATCCAGAGGGGAGTATGTTCGATGGAATAATTTTTTAGATGTATTACCACATCCCCAAGGGTTAGGCCCGTTTTTTACAAGGCAATGGTGCATATCCCTCGATTTAAATCTGACATCTGTTTAACCCATTAATAGACTAACCTTTTATCAATATAAACATAATCACATGGTTTCATTTTTTTTATTACAAATAAATGCTAATGATCTCCAAGAATCAGTCCCGTGTCCAAAAATCTAACAAAGATCGAGAACATTATGGATAAATCTTTTAAGGCTGGCCTATTTCGACTTGTCCTAAATGTGAGGTGGGTTTTTCACTAGGCTATTTTCTACACGTAAGGATTAATATTCTCGTATGCACATGTTCCATGTATGTCCATCCAGTTCTTTTCTAATAAAGACTTTTTGAGAAAATTAATTTTTCTTCTGCAAAATAATAATATTTTCCGATTTTCACTAATTTCCTTAACATACGTGCAAGAAAAAAATAAATAAATAGGGGGACCAAAAAATTATAGTGTTTTGGGAAAGTTTTTAAAAAATTGCTCCAATACACCAGTTCATATATCCAAGTATTATACATGGCATAAGATGATTGAAAAATTGTCTTTAATTGTAGAAATTAAATGAATCAAGTTTGTTCTCAAGTCATATATTTGTATTATAGAGAAAATTCCTTGTCAATCCATAATATGAAATATTGTATAAAAACGTCCCCAGGGACACAGACGAGTTGGTAAGACATGGGGTGATGTGGAAATAATTTCCCCGACCACGGTTTCGATTATCGTGTGGAGCATATTCCCCACTGAAATATTGTGGAAGTATGCTCTGGGAATTACTTCGTTATATGGGTCCTCTCCTCCGAACCCCTGCCTACTCGTGTATATCCCCGATTTAATATCTGTATGGGTCAAGGGGCATCTGAACTATACAGGGGAAAAGCCCATTAATGAAATATTGTATAAAAACACTTCCCATTTTGATTAAATATCCACGGACATGGTTCTGTATCAAAATTTCTTTATTACTATTGGAACAACGATAGAAGGCTTCATCGAAGCACTGTACAGTGATGAACATATTTGAAAGAATCGACGGCTGTTTTCATTATCTGTAGCGACTATGAATAAGAGGGAATGAATATCAAGATAAAAAAATGTTCCTACTCGAAGTCTAAGCTTTGATCGACTGGAATTTGGCCAAAAATATCAGGGCAGGATTCCCAGTTGCCTTGTTCCCTAGCTTCCCAGTAACCACCAACGTATCTGTATGTATCCGATTCTTTATCTTTTGCAAACCACCGACCTTTCCAGCCCCTCTCTTGCATTTTCCGAGCCTGGTTTCCACAAATTTGTCACTATTAATGCAACCTCAAACTGACTGTTCCAGGAGATGTAGTCTAGAAAACCAAATTTTAATTTACTATTGGAGAATGCGAAAGACTCGTATAGGCCAAGGCCAAGGCCAAGGCCACATATTTGGGAAAGTACTTAGTGACAAGTAAGAGAGGACCAGCTAACATGGAAGACGCCAATGAAACTCTGAATTCTTCAACAAAAGAGTTCATGTCAACTACCTGCCGTTGCCGTTGCTCTAGACGCAGTTTTTCAGCGTTTGCCATTTCATATTCCCCGTTTTCCAAGCACCTTTGATCAGGTCTCAGTCTTGAGTCCGTAGGGGGAAGCTTTTCCTGCAACAAATGAAAATTCCAGTTCATTTCATTACATAAGAGATATACAACAACCAAGACCTCAATCGATCATTCAAAACTTTGATTCATATTCTTCTCATTTCCAACTATAAAACTTATAATGATGACATAAAGAGTTTCTGTTTATGCCGTGGACAAAACACAAGGATTTTGACGAATAACCTTGAGCCCTGGCGTGAGTTCATTTAGTGTGATAGCAAAGCGTGTTAAGTTATATCGTGTGGGGAACTTGGGGGGCTTGCTTCGTTTCCAAAGCAAATTGGCTTCTGAGAGAGGTTCGTGGCTTTTCCCTTTGGATGTGCAATCTCCATTTACATAGTACAAACTTTCATCCCATTTTCCAAACACGGATGTGACCGTCTTTCCACTCTTTTCTTGGACTATTCCATGGACCTGCAAAATATGAGTTGTTTTGGTGTGAAATAGTATGCAACCATAAATCCTTCAATTCGGTGATACAAAACAACACAAAATGCCCTTGATTTGGAGCATATTTACAATATAATATTTCAGTACTTTTACCAAGAAAAGTAATGTACACGGAACTCCAAGTTATACCCCAATTGTGTTAGAAGATCTTGCCAATATGTTCATATTATTCACTTCTTTTATCGACTACTGCTTCGTAAGCACTTCACTCCTGTTTACTGAAAGATCCGGACAGAATGCACCTTCTTAAATTCTGTCCTTCTTAAAGGTCTAAAATGACATAACACCGAAAGGAAGAGTACCTGATGAGGATTTCTGTCGATAATAGACTGCTCCTTGAATTTCAATTTACAGGAGTAATTACGATTTCCTTGTATCCGCATGGTACCATAGTGATCACAATACAATTTCCCCAAAATGAGATTGTATATGGATGTTGTTACCTACCAATAGAAGGCCGCATATGTTATTCGATGAAATTAACCAAAAACAAAGAGCAACCATCATTTATAAAAAAGGCACCTTACTCCACTGGAAAACTTCTCCATCATCAAATTCTAAAGTTAAAATACCAACTGGATCAAGCTGAATGGACCGACCCCAAAACTTGCTTTTCAGATTGCTATCACCATAAAACCTCCATCCGGTACCCTCGCAATGACAAGCTACAATCATTGGGTGGTGACTCACCTGATCCAAAAAAATGGTCAGCCCTGTGTTTAATTTATAGCAAACATCTCAGAAGGAAATGGAGCATCAACTACAAGAAGTAAGAAACAATATATTTGACGCCTTCCTTTTTCCATTTTCACTGTTTAATATCATACACAATCCATTTTAGAAACAAAAATTCAGGGCAATACAATATGTTAGTCATGAAAAAGTTAATAATTTAACATGACTGGAAAAGTCCGAAAGTTTGGTGTAGGTAATAAATGGCTACCTTTTCTGAGAAAAACCGTACACCTTTATCTGGATAATCAGCCTCATAAGTCTCCCCTAACAATGGATTAAATGGTTTGCAATTTCTTCCATCCGTAGAAGCATATCCAGAGACAGCAAATGCAGCTACATTTAGAATCCTCATAAAACTGTTGCCCTACCAAGAAATATTACAGATCAAAGATAAGATTCTAAAGAGTGAAAAACCACGACACTCAAGTCACATGTTTTTAAGCTCGATTTGATTCTCTGGACAAGGAATCCAACAAATTTCACATGGAAGGGAGCAGCAATATTTGATGGAGATGATAATCTTTGTGGCCATAACAATAAATACAATAATTGAAAATTATAAATTAACAAAAGAAAATTACAAAATTCACAGAAAATTCAAATTCCTCGTTAGGATACCAAGAATTTTGTTAGCACCATGCCACCATGCAGTAGCACAATAAGTTACAAGAACCAACGATCAGATAGACCGTGTGATGGCAAATGTCGAAAGCAAACAAATGAGGTGGAATAAAGCCCCAGGTTGTACCTTCTAGTATAAAGCTTCAATAAATATCTTAAGTTGGATTTTTTGTCCTGAATATCTATAAATCTCAAATTCACTATCATTCCAAAAAAGTTCTTCCTTGTCATGGGGAATAATAGATCGTTTGATGTCCGTAAATTGAGAGAATCTAAAAGAACTCCAACATGGCTGATAAGCAGTTAAAAATCATAATCATTTTGCATTTTTCTGGTGATTCAATCTGATCCAGGGACAAAATTTTGGGTTTTTACCTTGCAGGAAATATAATTATGTCTTTTTAATACGAACATTGGACCCCAAATGTTACAATGCCCTTGACAGGAACAAGGAGAGAAGAAACATGCCTTCTTGGCTCAGCACCTAAGGCTTAGTTTGGGAGTTGAGATTTGAAAGGTAAAGGAAGGGAATTTAAAAATTCTGATTGTCTGAGAGATTTAAAAGTTTCCTTCCAAATGTGGAGGCAGTGGAAAGAAAAGAGAAGTTTCCGTTGATTTTCTCTTTTTTTTTTCTTCTTTCCGAACAACTGAACTTAAGCCTAAAGCTGTCAAGCAATAAGAACAATAAAAGAAACAAAACGACATGGAACATACAATGAGAACATTTTGACTGTTCCAGTTTACTGTTATGATAATAAATTAATTAGAAGTCTTGGCAAATGCTACCTGCTTTCCCCATTCATAAGCCCGATCAAGAAGATACGAATATTCCAAATCCTCAAAACATTTCTGCAGAGATGAGAGAGGCTCATTGAAATAGACCGGAAGGCACACTTTTGTGAGGTCCTTCCCAATGTTATCCTTAATCATTGACCACAAACTCACACCTTTCTCTTTCTCAAGGGGGTCGGGCAATTTATTTCGACGCCTAATATAAGGAAAGTTGGTTCCAGCAGATTTAATGGCAGGAACAATGTTATCCTCGGCATACAAAGCATGAAGTTCATTGTCATCAGATGAGAAAGATGATGTCCTAAAATCGGAACCGATGCTTTTGAAAGAGCTAGATGAAAGAAAATCTCTGGTGTCGAAGAATGTATTATCTTCTTCATCAGTATCTTCTTCTGCTGCATCAGCTGTTTCATTTTCGTCTTCAGATTCACTTGCACTTTCTGATAAATTTTAAAAAATGATACATAAGTAAATTGAAAGCAACCAGATAGTTCATGATTGAACTGAATAAAAAGATAATTAATTGATGAGCAATCCCATAATTTACAAGCTTAAACATGAAAAAATCAGAGGATAATTTACTCAACCATGCAAAGCAAAATAAAAAACAAAAGAAAATTAAAAACAAAAAGTCATGAAGTTTACCGCTACACTTATCTTGCTTTGAACAAGAGGATGCTCTAACTTCTTTTGGTTGTCTTTGGCTCTCATCAACAACTGTGTTCTCCAAATCCACCTTTTCTCTCTACAAATTACGAAAAACATTTAAACAAAACAAGTAATGCCACAAGTAAAAGAACAAACCAATTTACCTGTACAGCTGTACCAAGATTTGTTTATATGAATAAATATGAGAAGATTTTAACTTGTAAGAAAACAAGCATGACTTGAAACATATTTTTCATATTTCATTTCCCTCATAGTGACACATGCCTGCACCAAAATATAGATACTTAATTATAACGAATACAAGTACCCAACTGTAGGATAACCAAAATATGTAAACGACAAACCACTAAAGGAAAATGATGAACAAACACCAAAGGGAAATGATGAACATATTCTAGTGAAAATAGCAAATAAATCCAAATGAGAAACTATCATAGCAACACAAACATAAATCACAAACATTAGTTTGGCATTGTCAAACTCGGCATTGAAATGTAGTCGAACATTCTGCAGAATCGGTAGTAGAATCAACCCTAATCTTCACTAAAATGTCAAGAGAAGTTAACATTTGAACATGCAGGAACCTTTTTTTTTCGAAAACACAAACCAAAAGTTTGCAAAATAAACTACAATTTAGGACATCACTAAATCTGATTTAACAATTGATACAGTCTGATCTTGAAAGGACACACATTTAATATTATCTGGTTGTTCTTCACATATTACCAAAAGAATAATCTCCTGAAAACGAAAAGAAATGTCGAAAGTTAAAGTGCTAAGTTTATGAATCTGTACAATGAAAGGGTACCCATAAACTTCTTACTAAAACCATTAACAGAAAAAAAAAATCAGTCAAACACTTCCTTCCAAAAAAAGCCTCTGCTTAAGCAGTGGAGGTGCTTGCCACTAAAGAAAGTGTGATCCACAATAAGACACTAAGATACATTGCTTTGCTTCCATTCAAAATTCTATATTAATCTAGGGAAAGACAAAAGCACCAACACAAAAGAAGCTGAAAGGTCCAAATCTCAATCCATACCAATCGTGACAAAATAATTGAAAAATTAACAAAACAAGACTGCTGTTCAATATGATAAAAATTCAACCGAGCCATCCACCATTGAAAGTATACTAATAAATAACAGAAAAAATAAAAAAGCACCCAGTACAAGTAGATCATGAAACTGTTTCAGATCAAGTGATCTCTACAAAAGAAAACAGAAAAACTATCAAGTCCAGTTCAATCTGTCGATTGCAAAATTACGGGTAAAAGGCGACGTTTACTGCCATAAATAGTGCCGAGAGAAAAAAATCACAAGCCCAAGCCAGTTGCCACCCTACGATCAGCCAGAAAGCTGAAAGAACCTTATGTGGATAATTCTCAGTAGAGTAAACCGAAGAAGAATTCTGAATTCATCATGTAAGAGGTTTTCTATGTATAATAGAATGTACCTCTAAATGTCGCAGTGTGTCCAAAAGGAGCCAATGCCTCTGCTTCAACATTATAAATTGATTCTGCAGAGCCACAAACTCATTCCTCATTATCTGCTCGCTCTCCTGAATGGCAGTTTCACTCAAGCCTTCTTCCACCAATCTTTGCCTCAACTTATCTGTCGGAATGGGGACATCTTCCGTAGGAGCCATTAACTCACTATTGGACATTCTCGGGAACATGTCCTTCACAGCCTGCAATGCTTCCATCCATAGCATTCGATCCTCTCTGCTCTCTGCCCTCAGAAAAAGTCTCTTTGTTCCAGTGAAAATGGAAAATCTTTTATCATCAGATTGGCTTTCTCGAATAGACGACACCTACAAAGAAACTAGTCAATTTAAACGCCAGGAGATTTTACAATTTCAGCTTAAGCACAGTCCCCCAATTTAATTGAATAGGTTGCAATAGAAACAACGCAGTCAGATAACTTCTGCAACAAGCATGCATGTGATTGTCAAGGACGTCTTGAAGTCAGGTAATAAAAGAATCTATTGAGCATAAACTCGGGAAAAAATGGTACTCCAAAACATGCAATATATCTTTGACCGGATTTCAATTCGAAACCGCAAAAACAGAAGTCCAAATACTGCCAAATCTTTACAAACAGCAAAAAGAAAGGATAAAATCCCACAAAACACTTAAAAAAAGTTGGGAAACATGTTTGATGCTTTTTCGATGATAAAAAATGTTGAAAAGAAAAAAAGCAATCCAACTGTAAAAAAGAAACCTTCAAATGAACTTCCCCAACGGGCTTCCGGCTTTTTGCAGAAGACCCACTAGTCCCATTCCGATGGCGACGATGATCCCTTGAAATTCTTTTCATGGATTCTTCGCCAACAACTTTCAATCCTTTCTCAGTCACTTGATTGACAACAATTTTATCAGGGCCTTGAATCTTATAGTAGCTTAAAACTCCATCCTGCAAAACAAACCAACGAGGCCTCCACCCTTTTCCGTAATTAACCCATTTGTAAAGAACTCCAGAAATCCCATTATCAACAATATCGTTAATAATCGTGTCACGGCTTTGGGCGTGGGCGTGTAGAATATTGTTGCCACTCGGAGCACCACCAGAATTGTGATCTATCCCGGAATCACACGTTGCCGATACCCTCGAGATAGCTCTGATAGCCGGATTTTGCTGACTTTTAGTACGCGGATCGAATGGTGGCGGCGTGGACGTGAAAGTGGGCATGTTAGGATTGCCGATTGGTGTCGATGGGACACAGCAGAATGGACGCATTGCATGAAGATTAACACAAATCAGTCCATCTTTTGGCCATTAACAGGTCAATGAAAACCCAGAAAGACAAAATGAGATAAGAACTAAGTTAAATGTATGATTAGGTGGCGAAATGAGGGGAGAAGTTTCCGGTGACAAAGTGCTGACTCCGAAGTTGTTTTTCTTGAATTCTCGAGAGAAATGTTTCTTTTTTTCCGTGTTTGGTTGCGGCCGACTAGGCGGCAGGCAATACTTTTTGGATTTTGTAGCTCTCTTGCGTTGCTTAGACTTGAAAACAACATATGATATGCAAAGTGCCAGCATCACCATGTCGCATTTTCATTTTTTCCATAACTTTGAACCAAAAAAAAACTTGTAACCAAACTATTCAACATGAATCTTTGTAAAATTAGTGTGATGCTAGTGTAAAAAAGCGAGGGATGGTGAAGTCCCTCGCCTCATATGCTCTGGACCTTCAATACAACTGAATTGTCAAATTGACAACTTAATTTAAATGGCCTACGTGTGTGTATGAAGATAATAGACAAATAGCTATATGAGTAATTTTTATGGAGGACGACTTTCTAGCTTTTTAAAACAGAATATGTATGTTTATCATCTTCTTTTATATCATTTATAACACAAAAATGATATTGCGGACATATTGTATGAGCACCTATATAGATTTCTGGTAATGTAACACTTATTGGTGCTGTCACATAACCAAATACCTACACAGATGTTCATACAAGATGTCCACAATATCAGTTATATATATATATATATATATATATGATAATATTGGTTGATATACTTCTCCAACGTCATTGTTTTCAAGAGACCTTCGATACAACTGAATTGTCAAATTGACAACTTAATTTAAATGGCCTACGTGTATGTATGAAGATAGTAGACATATAGCTATATGAGTAATTTTTTTATCGACGACAGACTTTCTAGCTGTTTAAAGCAGAATAAGTATATTTATCATCTTCTTTTATATCATTTACATATGTAAATGATATTGTGGATATATTGTATGAGCACCTATACGGATATCTAATAATGTGACACTTCCTGATGCTGACACCTATACAGGTACTCACACAAAATGTCCACGGTATCAGTGTATATATATATATATATATATATGATAATATTCGTTGACATACTTCTCCAGCGTCATTGTTTTCAAGAAATTGAAATAAATATGCTTCTGTGAGTGGCTTTATAAGCATACTCTCACACAGGCGAGTTGGTAAGATTTGGGTGGATGTGGGAGTAACTTCCCCGACTTCACGAGTTCGATTCTCGTGTGGAGCATATTCCTTACTGAAATATTGTGAGTGTATGCTCTGGGAGTTAGTCCGTTATATGGGTTCTCTCCCCCGGGCCCCTGTCTACTCGTGCATATCCCTCGATTTATCAACCTGTATGGACCAAGAGGCCTCTGACCTATACAGGGGGTTAGCCCATTAAAATGGGTTAACTTTTTCTTTCTTTCAAAACAAACAATCATCGGGTGTTACAAAGTTACATATTTAACATCTTATTATTAATCAACGTAAAAATGCCATGATGAACGGTAACGGGTGTCATCATATGGGAATTCCCGGAATGTGGAGACAAGAATATTATGGTTTAAAATATATCGGCTATGAAATTAAATAAAGATTTGGTGGGATTGTTAAAATACAAACAGATGTGGGCTTTCCTATGGATTGAAAATACAATACCACAAAGTCGCCACATTTAGTTAAAAGCCCCAAAGTCTCGATGAATATAATTCTTAAATAATAATAGTTGCAATTACTTTAATCAAGTCATCAAATAAAATATGTTGACTGGACAAGTTATTTCTAAGTCTCTTATGCTGGTCCAGAATTGCGTGCTACCAACGTGATCATGCACATGAAAATGAAATTAAGAACGTTTTTTTTAATGTCAGACAGCTGGTGTATATTAAATTTATTTTATTATATATCATAAAACTTGTATCATGCACTCATCAAATGATATACCAATGTTTCGAAAATTAATATTCGAAATGTTGGCCAACAATTTCAGTGAAACTTCGGTTGATTATTTTTCAATTCATTGGAGGGCAAGAAAAGGTATCTTCCTTAATATATATCCATTTCAGCATTTGTTATAATATTTTGGTGTTGGTGATGTAATAGGAGAAAAAGTAAAATGTTTTTTATGCAAGTTTCAGTGATATCTTAATATTCTTTCAAAGAAACAATAATGTCTTGGTATAACTTCATTCAGAAAGAAAAATGGTCATTTTCATCTGGGATAGTGATTAATTTAATTTAAGATTCATCTAAATGTTCTAATTCTAATGCTGCTTTCCCGACAAAATGGACCGTTAAACCTCGGCGAGCATCCAAATTGACAAAATGTTATATGTATCGTTGGACTAATTAATAATTAGATGGTTAGTATTAGTGATATCTAAATATTAAATGATGTAATTTAGATCTTTTATATTTTAATTATTTCATTTGTCTATAAATAGGCTTGTAATCTTCATTGTAAATACACACAAAAATATACAAATTCTCACTACTATTAATTCTCTCTAAACTAAACTAAGGAAATTATAGAAAAATAATAATTTCCTATTAAAGAGATTATTTGGAGCAATTACGGAGTAATTAAGGATATATTCAAACATATTATCAAGGTAATTATTTACTTTATTTTGTTAATGTTCCTTTTATTTTATAACACGTTATCAGCACGATCACTCGATTGTTTTTATATATTTCAACGTATAATATCATGTTATTATATAAAAGGAGTCACTGACACCTATTATAATAATGTGATATGATTTACAAATTTCTGTCGTTTATTAGTATATTTATGTATAATATCATGTTATTATAAAAGAAGTCACTGACACCTTATTATAATAACATGATATGAATTACAAAATTATATTGTTATATTTTATAATATCATATTATTTTTTTAATATATGATACTCATGTATTATACATAGTACATAAACATTAAAAGTATAGACTACCATGTGTTATACATAGTAGATAAAACATTAAAACTCTCCATTTGATAGCTAAAAAGGACTACATCACAAGGGTAAGTAGAAAATGCCGTTTATTTTATTTACCATTTATTTGAATTATTTGATTTCACGTTCAAATATTGTGTTACATGATTGAACAAATTATAGTTAATAGATAATTTTTGGAGGAAATCTCAACACAACCTTATTTGCTGCTCCATTTTAATAGACTCTCACTGTTTCACATACGTGATAGTTATAAAACAAGTCAAGTAGCTGTATATTTCATTACATGATTCCAGAATACCACTCAACTTCAATCGAATGCAGCACAACAAGAAGCAAGGCAAGGAAGCAAATAGCGCATTGACCTAAGATCACCAAGCTACATTGCACCTAGGCGGGGTTAAATGCCAAATATTGAAATAAAATTCATCTGTCATCTGAGGTTCTCTCCAAATCAGCAAACTGTTCCTGAAGCTGAAAGAAAAGGGTTGAAATTTTACCAAGTATTTCGTGTAGATGGCCTCTTGAAACAGATTCCTCGTATGGTAGAAATGATTTGGGATTGCTTAGCATAGTTTGAAGTTGAGAACATAGCATCAGTGCCTTTTCATCACCCAGACTCGATTCAGTTATTAGCTGAAGCAATTTACAACTCTGATCAGGAGAGTTGAATGATTGAGGCTGAACAGGAGGAACAAGGAATGGGTGTTGAAGTAGTTGGGGGATTCGCCATCTTTTGTTCCTGTCCCAGGCTAGGCATTTTTTCATCAGATCAAGAAGCAATGGGTTAGACAAAGGTTCATATGTGATATTGTGGTTTGGATCGGTTATGACTTTGAATTTTGCCCAGAAAGTTTTGTATTCTGAAAAGGGCGTTCGTCCATAAACCATTTGGTAAAGGATGCAACCCAAAGACCAGATATCTGATGGTCGACCACATTTTATAACGTTTCCATTTCCATCTGTCTCATTACACATGAATGCTTCAGGAGACATGTAACTTAGGGTGCCAACCTGCAGTTGTTATGTGATCTTAATGTAAGTTTAAAAACAGAGTACAAGAACTTATGTATGTTTGCGAACCCACCAAATAGAGATTTTAAGGCTGCGGCAGCGATATATTAGTGTTCTGGCTCTAGACATTAAGATTTGAAGTTCATGCTTGAAGGTTACTTCTATTTCAGCTTTTTCGTGTAGGAGAAAGAAGCTTAATTGCGAGCACTTGGTGTTTTATTTTCGTTTATCCAAATAGACAAGTATGTTCGAATAAATTTGACTGGTAGTACGTGTCACATATCCAATAAGTAACAAGATTCATCGAGCAAGTACCACAAGATATAAAGGAAAAGGTATGTGGAAAAACCTGTGAGTCACGCTGAATATTTGTTGTATCACTCATTATAGCCTTGGCAATTCCAAAATCAATTAGCTTCAGTGAACCTTTCACCAGTAGAAAATTAGCTGGCTTCAGATCTGAGTGCACAATACGTTCCTCATGTATGGTGTTTACTGCAAGAAGTATTTGCTGCATCATATTTGACAAACGTACAAGTCAGAAAAGCGTAGTGATGCCTTAAGTGACTACCTTCCCTTGACAACAACCAATATTACCAAGTAACATGTTTTGTGAATTTCCAGTTTCTCGGAAAGAGTATGCCAGTATGGTAAAATAATACAGAACGAAGTGGATTAGTGAAGACCTTCCAATAAAATCGGAGCCAGTTCTCATCAATGGTAGCCATAGAACCATCTAATTCTCCCCATTTCTGAGAAAGCATATGTGCTAAATCAATTTCCCCGTATTCAAGTACCATATATATAAAACCTTCATCTTTGACCCTGCCATCCTTATTATTCATGGAACCATTCATTACCTCCTGAAGTAAGGTTCTATCAGTCACCTACACAGAAATGCTGCATTAGAATGACCATGTGGGTCGATGAAATACAGAGAACAAATAAAAGAGACCTAATTAATGTGCTAAATGCAGATAACTGTGTTTGAGTTCACAGTAAGCTTTGGGTTACAGTATGCACCTCATAGTCAATGAGTTGAATAATATTGTTCTTTCCCTTCAATCTATTCAGATATTCAATTTCTTGACAAAATCCATATGCTGTCGCATAGTCACGACCTTTAAGTTTTATCCTTTTTAAAGCATATATTCTGCATTCTGATGATATGACTTTGTGAACCTCACTGCTTCCTCCACTACCAATTTTTCCAAGTCTTTGGTAGAGCTTCCCATTAACTTTGAAGAATAAGTCAGGATCATAACCCTTTTTCCGAGTTGTTGACGCCGCTTTACTACTTGCACCTACTTCGAGTTTCTGCGCTTTTGAATTTTCCAAATTTGCTTCTGATGAAGCTACTTTAGATAATGGTGGCTCAGATTTTTTATCCTGTAAATTCCCTGCCGTTGAATTGTTCTGTTCATGAAAAGAATCTTTTGGTATATCACATTCACTTGGTGAAATGCTCAGCAACTCCTTGGACAAGACAGAAGACTTGCTAAGCTCCATTGACATAGCAGAGTTAGAGCTTGTAGCTTGTGGTGGAATAGCTGACTGATGAGATATCACACCACCAGCATGCTTGGATGAAGAATGCACTGGTGGCACCACATCCAGTTGTGCTTCAGCTTCTGCTGAAGGTTTAAAGCCCAAAGTTGAACCACTCATTTGATGAGGTTGTGAACAATACGTTGTTGAGCTAATCATTGGCGCACAAGATGGATTTATTAATGTTGAGGTAGCACAAGACGACCCGAGGCCTGAAGATTGTGTCATGGCATTACTCAGGTCGTTCTGTAAAAAGTTCGGGAATTTGTGTAGCTGATCCTGAACACCCATTGTTCTTCTGGATGGCAAAGAAGAAAACCCACTCTCAGACTTCAAACTATTGATGTCCACCTCCATACGTTGGAAATTTTGATGCCGCCAGACTTCACTTACAGCAGCCGAAGAATCCACATGATCCCCAGCATCCCATTCCATTTCTATCAATGCAAGAAAATCCATATGAGATAATAAATGAAATCACCGTTTACGAGCCACTGTAGTTATAATTGGCTATAACGTCTATATATTAATACTCAATAGTTGTCTATAGCATACAACTAGGCATCCCTATTACTACATCATTCATCCATATTACTAAAACATTTTTCAGCAATCCACTGGACTTTGATACTAAATATGCAATACAATGTTGATCGCTTCATCACAAGATACTAATGCTAAAATAATCACTACCGCAAGTGGCGTTATTTCCACTGGAAAAGTGAACCTTCTTTTGCACATCAGCAACTGGAACACACCCAAATTCCGCATCTGATGAAGCAATTGCAACTCTGCTTCCAGACCTCGAAATTCCTGATTGATCTCCCTGAAAATTACATGGTTTAAAGTTTTCATCTTGTGTGTTCAATGACGAACCCCATTGAGAAGGTGGAGTAATTGATGCATCCTCCTGGTTGTCTCCAGCAACAGAGACCCCAATTTCGGACTTTGGTATGGAGCCACTTGGTCTGTCACCCTGTACAATCTCCTCTTTACCTCTTTTGGCGTAAGTAGTTGAACTAGGTTTCAGAATTGATTTTTTTGAAGTTTCACGTTGAGGGACCAAAAGTCTTCTTGGCTGATTACCACTTGACTGCAGCATTCCTAAAATCCCATCAGAGAAACAGAACTTACAAATTTAGAAAAGAATTCCAGAGCACCAGCCTGATAGGAAAATTAAATAAAAAACGATTTGATGGAACTATACAAGAACATTTTCAACAAAAGCATCTTGTTTTCAATTTTTGGAAGAAAAAAAGATATTTCGTGTTTTAAACTAATAACCCTGGACATTCAAAAATTAAAACGCTAAAAGACCGACAATGATGAATAATTTGAAAGTGAAACAGCATGCAGAAGAAGCATTTACCACCACGCATAAACATTGATTTGACACCATATCACCTGTCAATTATAAGAGTCCTTTCGTAAGCTACTATCTACAAAAACATTTCAAAGATGAACTTGATTTGACTTACTGCCGATATAATCGAAGAAAAACGAATGAAACAAACTATTAACTTCTAACATTCTTTATTATGAGCAAACAACGAGCATAAAAAGTTCAAGAAATACACTTTTCAACACTTATGCTAATTTCCTTCCCTGGTCCCTTAACAAAAATTAGTGAAGCAACGAAATAGAGCTAATATAAAGTCCAAATTAAACCTTGTTTACTATTCTGATTTAAAAATTGGAGAAGATAAAATACCAAACAAATGGAAATGCATATAAAACCAGATTCCACCAAAAATTTCAAGTGCATGCCATAAAGATACGTGGATAATTTACAAATAAAAAGTGGAAACAGCGTTTGTTCTCCAAACAGGCCCTAAATGTAAAAACATGAAGTCCATAGACCATCATACCACAATTAACTAGCTTTTCATATACTAAAATTAAATGCGTAAAACTACAATCAGTGAAAACTAAGAAATCGTACCGAGTGAGTGATGGCGTTTGAAGGCGGCTTGAACTTGCCGGACCAAGTCCCGCGGAGAAGAGGAAGAAATCGAGGTGGTCGAGGTGCAGGTAGATATGGTGTTGAACGAACGGCTTATGTTGATTGAATCTGGGTGACCGCTGATCGGACGGTTTGGTTTCGGCTTGAAAAAATTCGAATCAGCCGGTGGAGGTGGAGGTGGAAGGTCAGGCTCTCCTTCCATCGATTAATCTCCTAAACATCTCGAATCTAAGCATAAACCTCAGAAACCAGATTCACAGAACTTCCATGGGAAGAACTGCGTGCTCTGTTGTAATGTTTTATTGTGTGTGAGATTTGAAATGGACGATTCGCGCTCGTGGCCGCAACTCAACTGAGTTTTGTCCTTTTTTTTTACGAGTGGAGATTATCGTTTCCTAAATTTGGACAAATTATTTGAATGTACAAAATTTAGAGAATAAATTTCTTTAAATAAAACATAATTGATCAAATCTAAAATTTAGCTTGTCAAAATTTTTATATTATAGTGTCCTCCGGTGTGCATAATGTCAATGATAATCTATTCAATATTGACTTTGAATTGTTGACTCTTTTCATCACCAATTTTTCTTATATAACTTTCTTAATTGAAGTTACGTAAAAAGTAATTAGGTGTTTAACTCCCTATTTTTTATTTTTTATTTTATGAAAAGATTAAAATAACTTCAACTTCAAAATTTTTTTATATCTGCTTTTTTAATTATATCTGAATCTATGCACTACACATCTTATGTGTTTGAATATATGAATCATCGTTAGAATCTTACAAATGGTTATAATTAAAATGTCATATCTTTTACGTTATAAAATGATAGAAAATACAAATACCACAAACTGACTACGAAAATATCATAATAACACATATCATGCTTAAAAAACAATTAACTTACAAAAAGTAATACAATATTAAGTATGAAACCATTGAGCAAATTATAAAATATAAATTATATATAAAGCCTAATAAAAGTATTTATTTAATAATTCTGTTAATCGATTTTTTAATGCCAAAATGGACAACAACCGAATTAATTGGATTCGCTCGGATAATTCATTTCTAGCCAATGAACGAAATACTCACCTCAATTTGTTTATTTATTTGTTTTTTAGTTCCTGCCTTGAGTGACGAGTCGTAAACAATAATACAAATTTACAATTCCAATTTCTCCAAAGAAACTAACGACGTGAGAACTGAGAAAAGCCCTATCCTGAAACGACGCAGCACTCTCTGTCGTCAGTGTCTTCTCCAGTTTCCTGCTCCGGCCACCATCTTTCTCAGCTAGAGCTATTAAGCATGTAATTAGGGTTGTGTAACTACTTCTTCAGTTCTTGATTTTGTATGATATGCCGTATCTAAGTTGTGAACGACGTCTCTGCTTTCGGCAGTGACATTTTTTTAGTCATGTGATTTGGTTCGTGTTGCTTGGTTTTTATACAGACCTGAGCTTTTTTGTTTTCCGAAGTCAAAAAAGGTTTCTTCTTCGCTCTCATTACCTTCTTACATGTTTCATATTGTTTTGCTTGTAAGCAAGTGGAGCTTCTGTTATACCTGTCTCGAAGTCGTATATAGCTGGCAGGCTCGTCTATCTTTTAGCACGAGCTCGGGTTAGCCCATATGGCTAAATCTAAATCTTTAACGATGAAGTGAACAAGGCATGAATACGTGTTTGTTGATTTTTTATGACTATAATAATGACGGACAATAAACTTTGTGAGTTTCACAGCGATTCCTTTAATTCACCTTCTTAATTGTGTTGCATTTTGTAGTAAAGCTGATGGCAATCATACCTTGTGGAAGTACATGGATTTATAGGTGGGGAGTTCAGCCTCGGCCTGTAATAGGATCCTCAGTTTCGAATAAATTATCAGCGTCTCTGCATTGGTAAGCACGGCACTGAAACTTACTTTGAAATGCTTAAATCAATCTACTTGAAAGTCCAAACTGTATTTCAGCTTTTTACCATGTACAATTTGTAATATTAGCTTTTTGTTATCCCTTTTCTATAGCTGGCAGCTTATCAATATTTCTTTGAACAGCAGCTTTGGAGATTTGTGCTGATTTGAGTTCTTTTATTTATTCTGGCTTTTATTGATTTTTTTTGAGATAATATTGCATCGGAGCTTTTTCTTGCCCTTTCTAAAATGTTAAAAGTTCATTCCGAACCAAATAGCATGGAACTCTTAGGATTGAGTGAGTTTGTTGAATCATAGCATCCTTTTAATAGTTGATCGAGTAATTTGATGAAGTTTTGAGGTGTTCTTGTTTTCCTTCTGTTAAAATGTTACGTGTACGATCGAAGTGCTATAAAGAATATATTTATTCATGTACTTCTCATTAATGAGAGATGTTGACAGCACCTTTTCGCCACAGTGAAATGTGAGGGGAAAATGCCATTTTTTATGATGGAGAATTTATGCTTCATTAATTTTTTGGTTATGGGCGATGATTGAACTAATTCAAAATAGAAGTTTCGACACAAAGTTCTGAAAGATAGCTCACTGTGCTATATACATTATTGCATGGAATATGGTGTATTTTGCATTGATAATTATGCCATCTAATGTAAAAATTTAATTCACGTGTACAGTCGGAGTATTATTAGATATTAGATACTCTTAAATATACATAGAGAGTGTAAAGTGCTTAAAATAATGCATGCTGTTAGGTTTGTTGAAACTTTAAGATATTTTTCTTGCAGCTCCGGTTACTATGACACACGTTGAGCTTGACCATTATTCAGCTTTCAACAACTCTTGCTCTCTCTTATGGTTTTGGATTCTTGGCCATGCATATATTTTCCTATGACTGGATCATTGGATCTTATTAGGATTGTGCTTGTATTTAGTTTGTTCCATTATATATCTTCTGTCCATGCAGCACCTCTAGCACGATCAAGCCACTGGCATCAAGAAGTTCAATATTATTTCCTCAAGAATCCTTGAATTTACTCTTCAGTTCGGGGTCATACCGTAATCCATGTCAGAGAAGAGGATCCAGTCTTCTTGTTAGAGCTGAGAAAGTGAGATATTTTGTTAGCTGTATTAGTTTGTATTGTTATTGTGAGAGAATTCTTGATCTCATGTTTTGTTAAATTGTGTTGAAGTATCATGGATGTACAAGTTATCCGAAGTGAATTTTACCTGCTTTCACCCTTCATCACCCCTATGACACCAAAAAATGAAAGTTAAAGAGTAACACAAGCAGAAACACTAGTGTTTGGAAGAAAATATATATATAGCTTGAGATGTGTGGGCATCCGTCTGCTATAGCTTTAAGATAATGCCAGTGAAAAAAAAAGGTGATTCTTTGTTGTTCCTTCTATCATACTTCGTATAAGAAAATGCTTATTTATTTCCTTATGCAGGATTACTATTCTGTGCTTGGGGTGTCTAAGAATGCCAGCAAATCAGATATTAAAAGTGGTGAGTATTAACTTGTCTCGTTGCTGTGTTCGTAAGTTTGAACCGTGTATTAGGTCCTTGGGAAGCATTTTCCTTCGTATGCCCATTTTAATGATCGAGTGTATCCCTGCATAAAAGCCATGATCCTTTTGGGTTTCTGTAATTCGATGTCCTCATGAAGAATATAGGTGGTCTATTTGCATATGTGGTAATCACATTAAGGAATCACACTCCTTTCCTCATGACATCATTTTGAAATATCTTTTTTATTCTGTAGATACAAAACATAGTAACTGCATCTTTTCTCTGGAAATTTATGTATTAAATGCATCTCTTTGTGATTTTTCTTCAGCTTATCGAAAGCTTGCCAGGAGTTACCATCCTGATGTAAACAAGTAAGCCTTCATGCCACTTTAGTATTTAGTTTCATCTGCTAATTTTCTTCATTGGCTTCTTTAATTTCCATTAGTAGCCACTGGTATTTTTTTGTGTGATTTGATGCCATGTGCTAAGGTTTGGTTTTTTCGCCAAACAGCTTATGCTGGATTATAATCGAACGTGTGAATATATAAAAAAGAGAGTTTAAATATATAAAAAAGAGAGTTTATTTCAGAGTTGATTATAGTATTCATTGTTGCCTGAAATTTAAAGCGTAAACAATTATTCATCATCATTTGATGGGGCCATCATCTGTAGAAAATGGTGGTCGATACTATCAATTTTTATGCATTATGCAGCTGAAAATTATGCATTGCAACTGCAGAGAACCTGGAGCGGAACAGAAGTTCAAGGAGATTAGCAATGCTTATGAGGTATAATATCTGATCCTTGTAAATGGTGTGACTTCCTTTTGTGAACTATGCATGCTTGTGGAAGCATGTATTACTTATTTAATAATTGGTGAGCGTGTATACCAGGTATTATCAGATGATGAAAAGCGATCGATCTACGACAGGTATGGAGAGGCGGGGCTAAAAGGTGCTGGAATGGGTATGGGGGTAAGTCTTTTAGCCACATAAGTTGCATGAAAGTCTTACAAGAAGTGGAACAGACAGAGGACTCTCTTCGAGATATAGTGCTTCTCCTGAATGCTAGTATTCTAACCTCTAATGCTTCTCTATGCAGGATTTCAGCAATCCGTTTGACATATTTGAATCATTATTTGAAGGAATGGGTGGTATGGGCGGCATGGGCATGGGAGGAAGAGGATCTGGCAACCGAGCCACAGAGGGTGAAGACCAAATCTATAATCTGGTTTTGAATTTCAAAGAAGCCGTATTTGGTATCGAGAAAGAGATAGAAATAACTCGTCTTGAGAGCTGCAGCACTTGTGATGGATCAGGAGCGAAACCAGGGACTACACCATCTAAATGTGTAACATGTGGAGGTCAAGGTCAGGTCATCTCATCAGCAAGGACCCCACTGGGTGTTTTTCAACAGGTCTCTACATGTTCCGCCTGTGGTGGGACTGGAGAAAACATAACTCCATGCAACACATGTAGCGGAGATGGGCGTGTAAGAAAGTCGAAACGGATTAGCTTGAAAGTTCCAGCTGGGGTAGATTCTGGCAGTCGCTTGAGGGTTCGTTCTGAAGGGAATGCTGGACGGAGGGGAGGTCCACCTGGAGATCTGTTTGTTATTATCGATATTATTCCAGATCCTGTTTTAAAACGGGATGACACCAACATCCTTTACACCTGCAAGGTTTCTTACATAGATGCCATTTTAGGCACAACAACGAAGGTGCCAACGGTAGACGGGATGGTAGACCTTAAAATTCCATCTGGTACACAGCCAGGTACGACGTTGGTCATGGCTAAGAAAGGCGTCCCCTTTTTGAATAAAAGCAATAAGAGAGGCGACCAGTTGGTTAAAGTCCAAGTGGAGATTCCAAAGCGATTGAGCAGCGAAGAAAGAAAGCTTGTTGAGGAACTTGCCAATCTAAGCAAGACAAAGACATCAAACAGCAGGAGATAGATTGGACCATTAGTTCTCGGCCATTTATTTTTTCACCTGCATTTCTCCATGGTTCTGGGGTTTGCTTTTTCATTGATCCCTCGATCAATTTGCACAAAGGCGATTATAAGCTTGGAAAGAAGTCGGGGACTAATATTTTGCGAGCTAAAACTATTTAAGTTGAAACATAATACCATTAGGTATAATGCTATTCATATGTAATTCAGGCATTCACAATTGCAATTTTTTCGAGTTCCTGAGTTGATCATGTAATTAACGAATTTGTAGTATGAAGATAAATGAGATATTTAAATATTCATCATTTAAAATTGAGTATATTGTTGGTCCTAATCAAAATTTACGACAGATAAATTTTAATTTTTAATGTTGGTTTGTAGGATGAAATTTACCATACTATAGGATTAATAAATAAGTTCTCTCTCAATCATACATGAATTGAAACAAAAAGCAATAATAGATTATATTGAAAATTAAGAGAAAAGTTAATTAAACTCGAAAATGTAACAACTTCACAGAAAAGTAAGGCCTTGCAGAAAAGAGAAATAAAAAAAACTGCTCTTTTTGCTGATTTCATCCCGAAAGTGGTTAAGGGGTTACGCATGACATGTAACCATTACCCTTCTATTAAAGTCACAAATTTATTGATAACTTAAATTATAATATGCGATAAAAGGATCAAATAATGAGGTATACTGACATTCTACACCATTAATTAAGACAAGCGCAAGTCTACAGCCAACTACATCTAAATATGTCTGAGATCGAGAAATTATCCGTCTTTATGCATTTTAAGCCAAGAAATCTTAGTTATTCGCGTTACAACACTTGGTACAGAGGGGTGTGTGTGTGTATATATATAGATATATGTAGGAACAAGACTTAACTACCACATAAAGAAACAGGAAAAATTTCACTAATACTCAAGCTCTAGATTGATCTTTAGGTGCACATGACTTTTAGCTGAAGATCAAATTTTAGACTCCATTCAGGTATTTTATATTCTGTGCATGATAATATATAGACCATGCACATGCATGCATTCGTCATATGCAATCGATAATTTCTTACTTCATACCTAAAATTAAAACTTGTTTCTTTAAACACGAAAAAACTAATTTGATTATTATTGATGTTATGTTTCGAAATATAAGTTAAGAAATTTCGTGTACTTTTACGTATGTTTTTGGGTAGCGAACAAAATACGAAAGCAATAGCGCATATTTTAGCTCGTACAAATTTGTAACATTCATGCTAATGAAATTGAACTGATCTTGATAAAAATTAGAAAATCACATAGATGAATGTTAATTTCTTTCCACAAAGCTAATACGCAAAACACTGCCTACATTTATGCATAGGGAAATGAAAGTAAGTGGCAAAGTGACAACTCTTGTAGTCATCCTTATCATGATTCGGGCAGCCATGGCCGACGAACAATGATGTTTCTGTGAGTCGAAATGTGCAGTGAGATGCTCGAAGGGCAAACCTAAGTGTCCGTACTAGTTTTAAATTGCATTCATGATACCGATATATTTACCAACTTACTTACCCGAGTGTGATACATCTAAAACTCAGCAAATGTGTTGGCTGGCAATCTAATTCAAGAATGTCCAATTGGGTAAAATGATTTTTGAGGTTTCCCATTTCGTGAAATGGATTGACAGTTACTATTATTTTTATTGCGAAACAATTAAATATCTTTCTAGGCCAGTGTCCCCTCTCCCAAATGCTTGGTCTACTCCTTGTGGTAAAGAACATTAATAATAACAATGAACAAAGCTAGCAACAATATACGTCTTGAGGTCATAATTGTCACAACAACAGAGTCCTGGCAACCCATAAAAATTATGGGATGTCAAATGATTTCCCAATTCCTTAACACTCAATTTCAAACCACCTTAGGATAAGAAGTTGTGAACAAAGCAGAGGTTTCCGAGTGCAAAAATTGTTGGTCGCTGCATAAAAATTTAACACAATTCACAATGCGAAAAGTAACCACATCAAGTTCACAAACTTTTCCAAAATGCCACTAAGAAAAAGAACCTGAAAAAAAAAGCAGTCTGAAGTTCCCTTGACGGTCATAGCCATAACATTTTGCAGTTCTTGATCCGAAAATTATCAGCTGCAAATATCCTAGATCAAATGAGAATGAAACAAGTAACCTTGAATCTCCAGTACATAAAGAAAACATAATTACGGTGTATCACAAGGCATTACTACCAAATTTGACTCGATTTGAAACAATATAGCATAACAAACATCTATAATAAAGCAGAAACTCTACTAAAGATATCTTGTGAGTTTGATGCCTAATATTTTCTTACACATGTTATGCTACAAAGTCAAAAAAAAAAAGGAAAATAGCTCAACATCATAGATTCTGGAGGATGAGTGAGTCATGAACACACAAAGCTGTCAGTTTAACTTAATTCAACAGGTCAGTCTCAGCCTCAGTTATGTTCATGAAACTCACCAATGCAAGTTCGAAATAGTGAAGGCAATAGGCAACAAGATAAAAAAATGCATAAATTGTTAATTCAAAATTACATATTTACAAGTATGAAACTGTTGATTAAATCTATCTTGGACAACTCGATATTCAAGAATACTGGATGACATTAATAGTCAGATAACATCTAAAAACCTTCCAATCATAAAAGTTTAAGAATTTCATTAGACATACTTCCTTAAATTGCTTCCCGATGTCATTCCTTCATTTCACAAAAATAAGGAAAGAAAGAAAAGGGCAACAATCTTGAAATTTTCAGATTCTGAAAGGAGCCAAAAGGCCTAAACCAATCAAGCTAATAGTACTAATGGCAATACTAAGATTACCTCCAGTATAAGGAAATGCACAAACTTCAACCATGCTCCACTAATGCTTCTTGCTCTTGGATTTCGGCTGAACTTTCCCATAGGCAAGAAGCCGAGAACGAGATAGCTTAAGTTCAGCTTGTCGCTGCCTTCGCTTACTCCGTCTGGAAATATTATTCACATCACCATTTAACTCATCAGGCTGCGTTTTATCATCTTCCATAGAACCCACAACTTTAGTTGTTTCCTGATCCCCATGCCATAACTTCTTCTTATCTTTATTTACGAAAGCTGAAGTTTCTCCATGAAGACGGTTTCCATTCATCTGTTTTAGCTGCATAGTCTTAATACGTGGAACCTTCCATTCCTTCTCAGTGTATGGAGCCAACTTCTTTAGGGAAACATACTGGTTCAAATCCTTCTCGTCCATCTTCAATATCTGGTAAGGGGACAAGCCGTATCTTCTAGGCTTCACTGGTTTGTACTTGAACCTCGTTTTGATGTCTCCTACTGTATCTTCATAATCCAATTTATAATACTCCTCCATCAACTGCTCTCTGACAGCCTTCTCTATCTCACTAGGCTTCCTTTTCTTACTCCGCTTAGACTCATTATGTCCCTCCTCTAAAAGCTCATTTTTATCTCCATCACCCTCTGTTCTTTCCAAAATCCTTCGCCTGGCTGAAGCAAAGCCTTCACCAGATTCCTTCACATCATCCCAATTCTTTGGAAGTCCAAGTAACTCATCTTCCTTGTCGAAATCAGGTTTCTGGAAAGTACCTCCATCTCCATCACTCCCACTCCCAAACTCTGGATCCACATCCTCAGCTTTATAGTACTCTTCATCAAATGCCTCCCCCATCTTCATATCATATTCCTCGGGATCAAATTCCTCTTCCAAATAATCCTCATCCAACAAACTTTTCTCACTCTTCCCAATCCCGGCCACTTCCCTAATCTTCTGCAACTTCTCATTGATCTCCTTCTTCTTCAAGTTCTTCAAATACTTCAACTCTTCCTTCCTTTCAAACTCAGCCTGAGCTGACCTCTCTTCCTTCCTATCCCTCTGCAATTTCCTCGAGTTCTCCTTCTTCCTCACAGATCCCTCCACTCTTCGTGAATGACCCATCACTCTATCCCCAGCATTCTCTTCAAAACGAAAGTTGAATTCCCTCTCATAATCCTCCTGCCTCTCTATCTCTTCTTCATCCTCCGAAAACTCAATATCTCCACCCCCTGCATCATTACTTCTCCCATCATCAAGCCACATCCTTTTTCGAAAATAATCCTTTAAAAACATAGCATCTGTATCCAACTTCTCATCTTCCCCGAAATACTCATCCAGCTTATTCCCAATCTCATTCTCTTCCTCTGTTCCATCCACACCACCACCTTCTTTAACTCTAAAAAAATCTCCATCCTCATCCTCGTGATTATTTCCCTCCTCGATAGCCTTCAATATATCTCTCGTAAACTCCTCTTGTTCTTCAGAATAAGTCTTCACTTTATTAATCTGACCATCATCTTCGTCATCAAATTCTGGGCCTGCCTCAATTAACTGCCTAGAGACAACATCTTTCAAAAAAATCGGCTTCTTAACCTTTTCACCATCACCAGCACCCCTCTTTGTCCTCTCATTACCACTGTCACTTTCATTCTCCGAATCAGAATAAAACAACTTGGCATCCTTATCCTTCAAGACCGGGTCTTGATTTTTAACCTTAATTAAAGCATCGAAAAATTCGAAGTCCTTCTTCTTACTCGGTTCGAGAGAAAGCTCCTCGTCCGGAGACGAAGAATCTTCAGAGTCTGAGCGTGAAACGCCGAGCTTACCGTTCTTTTTGAGCTCCTCATACCTTTGCAAATCCTCTCGCTTCTTGTTGTACTCGTAGCGCTTGGCGAATTTATGGTCAATCTGAATCTTAGACAGGTCATTGTTTTCGGAGTCATCATCTTCGAATAGCTTCATATTATTCGTTGATTATAACCTCCAAATTCCCAGTTGTACTGACCCTGGTCGAAAAGCGAATTAGGTTAACTGACAACGGGGCGGGGGGATATATTGGGGCTTGTTTGGGCTTCGGATCACCGAAATATAAAAAATACAACTATGGGCAAATTATTTTATTTTAGATAATATAAATTTTAAAACTTTATAATCTTTGTATTGTATTGCATCCCTTGTGTAATGTAGGTTGATGGATGGACTTATTAAAAATCTTCATACATCTCAATTTTTATCTGATTTTTTTAAATGTATTTCATATTAAATAATTTATGCGAGAACGGATGCAATGGTCTGGGTAAAAAAGGAAAAATATGGATCCATAGACAGTTTAATTCAATGGTAGGGAGTGGTTGTTATTTACGTTATTATCTATGGGTGTCTAGGTGATGTGGGTCGAGTTGTAGACTCTAAACAACTTGACCCTGACTCCATCAGAACTCGACCCAGATTGAAACAACCCGATCTGGAAAAGCATTACTCGACCCACTTTTTATGCGTAATTTTATTTGAATGTTTATATTATGTCTTGTAGATTTATTTTCCAACAAAACTTGAGGATGATCAAGGTTTTGAGTGCAAATTAACATTGGGTCGCAAAAAACATAAGGTGTGAAAGAATTTTGTCATTTTTGAATGAACATGAGATCCAACGAATGGTGGAAGACAGCCAGTTTGGCAATCCGATTAGATTTGCTAAATATTATCTTAACTTGAACAAGTTGTTATGGTTTTCGATTAGCAGACAGGTAGTTGACCGTGGGACCAATTTTTGGATGGTCATCCATAAAAGGTCACTGCATTTTTCATTGCTGGAGTATGGGCTAATAACGGGGCTTAATTGTTCAATGATTTATCCTATGATTTCTGAGGATGATGGATTTCGTAGCACATATTGAGTACCATCTCTATGCCTGATTTAAAGGCCATAATTGATGATGTTGAATGAGAGATTGGGGGTGAGGAGGTGAACATGGAGAAAATAAAGTTGGCTAACCTATATTTGTGTCCGCTATATTGGGTTCTCGGAGGAAAATGAAGAAGGAAGATGGTGACCCACAGTGGATGAGGATAGTGGATGATTCAAATTGTTTTAATACCTACACATGGGGTATGTTGGCCGACGATGAAGCTGAATTTGGTCTTTGAAAAGACCTTGGAGGTAAATTTTAAGATTTTAAGAAATTGGTGAAAACGCGTAAGAGGGATCAGATGTTCAACGGATTCGACAGCTTCCACATCAGTAGGGTTTGTTCAGTCATTGTAGGTATATAAATATTAATGTTTCTATAGATTAAATCTTGAAATATGTCATTCTAATATGTGGTATATCCTCCTTTTTTATAAGATATTGGCATATGAAGTATTCAATGGTGTTGGTGAGGCTTTTACAACTCGTAGAGAGGAAGCTGATGTTTCACTATCTTGGATGTGCCATTGGGTGATGAGAAATGACATAAGAACTCTTAGCTCAGTGATGTCACTACTGCATTCAGTAGTGTCCGATGAGAGGTAAGTATGTAATTCAATTTATTTAAATTTGTGTTTGCATGTGTTTTTGTGTTAGCTGATAGAAATTAATAAACCTAGGATATCTCAGGATGATTACTCCGAATGCTGTGGAGTTATATCCGCGCACTTCTTTTAAGGGATTTCTATCTTTAAAATGAATGCACAGTGATACGGCGCATGTCGGAGTTGATGAGTCATGGACTGAAGGTAGTGTGGAGCAAACATTCATTGGAGGATGCATAGTTGCCTCTCAGTTCACCTCATCGCAGTCTATTCTCTCGGATTCCACCATCGCATAGTCCACCTCCTCGTAGTCCAACTCCTCCTAGTCCAAGTCCTCCTCGTTCATCCTATCTTCAAAGGATTTAAGAACCTGACTGGAGTAGAGGTTCACCATGATATAGAAGGAGCAAGCCGATATCATGGATATACTGAGGAGTCTCCAGTCAGATATGTTGACCTTGAAAAAGATTGTTGAAGATGAGAGAGCAAGGAGCCCAGTCATTACCACTACTGGCAATTTTTAATTTTGATATTATATTAATATTTAACTAATGTTGGAACTGTGATGTTATAATAATATTTAACTATGTTTGATAGCAGGGATGACCATGTGGCTAGAGATGGCATCCAGGACAGAGGAGACTCCGTCGCCTGAGTCGCCCGCGAATTTGGGTAAGTTTTGTTTGTGTTCATATTTATTTTGAGTTTAATCCATGAAATTATAATATTTGGTGGTAGAGTTGGATTTGGCTATACTACTTCCGGTGCGTGAGGTGACATGGGCGGGGTCGCTAGAGGTGGCAGTGTGTCGAGAAGTGGTGCAGTTGGATCGAGTTGTCTCTGGTGCGTGAGGAGGATACGTAAACGACAGAGTCGACACCTAAAGCTGGTAAGTCGAGATTGTCATTATCTATTGACATTTGACCTTAGATGTCTTATAAAATGTAAAATAATGTGATTGATGTTTGGTAGCAGCGAGAGCTTAGGTTGAGGAGGATCATCTCGAGCGAGCAACGAGATTTGACTCAGACTCGCAAAATTTGTTGCCCTACTCTAAACCAGAGGATGAAGATCGTTATTCAACGGTCGTGAGAAAAAATATAGATGAAGATTGGACATTTGGGTGCTGGTGAGAAAAAAACATGGATTCATTACCGAAAGGATTGGTTACTTGAGATAGCCACTCCAGGGGCTTGGTTGTATGCTGATGTAAGTGTATTTGTGTTGAGTTAAGCGTGCATGAGTGAGAGAAATATTGAGATGATTGACCTCCTGGGAAGCTCTCGTACGTCAAGCTGCTGCATTGTGACGCTTGATCTGGTTGATCAGGTGTGATGTAAAAGTGATGCCAAATCTTAACGGATAATACTATCTCTGCTGGGGATATGATCGGTGGTAGGATAATGGGTAAGACTAATATCTAAGAGAAATAAGACATCACCAATAGTTAGACATGCACCCTCATCAGACTCATGGGCATAACAGTCCGATCCTAACGCACATAATAGCTGCATTCTGTGCTGCCATATTATAAGGAAATAAAGTTGCACATTGGCTACAACTATAGCTTTTGGCCTAGTGGTAAGCGCTTGATCCTAACAATTGGTATCATAGTGAGGTCAGGTGTTCGAATCTCCCAAGAAGCATTTTCTATACTTCTTGGGGGAGATTTTTGAGTTAAGCATGCATGAGTGAGAGAAGTACTGAGATGTGTGACCTCCTGGGAAGCTCTCACACGCCAAGCTTCTGACATTGCGTCGTCTGATCTGGTTGGTCAGGTGAGCTTTAAAAGTGATGCCTGATCTTGACGAGTAATATTATCTCTGTTAGGGATATGGCGGAAGTAGGGTAAGGGGTAAGACTGATCTCTAAGAGAAATGAGACAACACGAGTAGTTAGACACGGACCCTCATCAGACTCATGGGCCTAACTGCCCGACCCTAACATACATAATAGGTGCTCTCTGTGCTACCATATTATAAGAAAATAAAGTTACACCTTGGCCACATAATAGCTTTCGACATAGTGATAAGCGTTTGATCCTAACAATTTGTTTTGGTAACATATTTGGTCTATTACTTTTGTCTTACCTTAAACCTAAAACTTTTCCTTTAATCCTCTTCTAGAATGTCGATGCATGTTTGCTGGGTCTCCTTGAGTTGCAGAAGGCCTACCCCTACATCTTTCATGCAGATGTTTTGCTGATGGATTATAGTTACTACCACATAGATACGTATGCCTTCACTGAAGGTGGAAAGACCAATGCAGAGAGTTTGCTGATGTGGACGAGGGAGGATGACTCAGATTGGCCGACAACACACTAGGATAATGTATCTTTTATTTTGGTGCCTTATTGCTTCAATATATACTGGGTGATTGTGAAGATTGTGTCAAAATAAAGAAGCTGCCGATATTTGATTCAGACGGTAATGTGGATTCCGATGGCAAGAAACTTTTGGAGCTCATCAAGCCACTAACTCTATGGTGTCGTATATTTTGATGGTAATTGTTGTTCAGAACTGATGTGGTCACTGAGTGGAACATTGTTCGTCCAGCTCCCCAAGCAATCTCTTAGTTATAAATTGTTCAATTTCTTTTTTTGTCTATTTGTAGTTTAATATTTTTTCGTACTGTATCAAATTTTTGTTGCGGTGGTAACTGTGGAGTTTATGTCGTTGCAACTGTAGTATTTACATTAGTCGGACGGGATGCGTATACTCTGAATGATAAATTGGTTGCAGTTTTTAGGAAATCTTGTACTTATAGTTTGTGGTCCCATACATGGATGTTGGATTGAGATTTCACATTTGTAATATATTTTGCACATTTATTTTATGGTTATAATGAAAAGTGTGATTATTTTTATACCTATTGTCTTGTCCAGTGTATGCTCCTGCGTGTGCTTCTTTGACTGTGTATGCTTCTCGTACAGTATGATTTTTGGGTCGAGATTATGTTGTGCAATATGGATGGGTCGAGTTTCTGTTGCGTGATATAAAATTGGGTCGAGTTTTATTATGAAGTTGGTTTCTAGGTCGAGTTTCTTTATGTTGTTGGCTTCTCATTTAATTTGGGTGGGTGGATTTATTTTGTGCACCGTAAACTGAGTCGGTGTTGTCTGATTCTGATGATCTTTACTTATTCAGTTTAATTATAATATATTTGATTTAATTATTTAGTTCACTTAATCTAAGTAAATCACCTAATCGAATTTATATACCTATAATATAATACAGTTATATACATTGATGATATGATACACTTATGTTACATATATGTAATACACACTTAATATGATATGTTACACTTAAATGACATATGTTATATAAAACTTATGATATGATGCACGTATATAACAATTCATATTTACACTTATAAAACTTATAACACGTATACTTATGACTTTGTATTATCACTTATATATGTCACAGTATCGAATATGTTAGATGTTATTTATTATATTATATGTCAAATATGTTATATATTGTTTGTCACATATATGTCACAAATTTTAGATTTATATACATACTATGTTATATAGTACATGAGTGAAAATAATAAAACCCAAGTTAAATAGAGGCAAGATGGAAACTTGACCAAACTCGACCCAGCTCGACTCATACTCGACCCCAACCCGAACCCCAAACCTCAAACCTCCACCCAAACTCGACTCAGGCTCAAGCCACGACCCACACTCAATGCAGACTTGACCTACATTCAACCCACGACCCACTCCCAACACACACTCGACCGACACTCGACGCACGACTCACACTCGACCCACAACTCCATCCAAAATCAAATCACTTTCGATCAACACAAATTACAATTACAGAAATCTCAACATAGATCTAACGAATTTACAATAATTACATAAATATCTCAACTTAGTCATCTACTAAATTCAACAATGGAAGGAAGTCTATTTTGTTTTTTTGCCTCGTCTTCTCTTCACAATAGACGGTAGAACTAATATGTCGTGAGATGACCACTCATTTTGATCCGGAACTGGATAAATTAGGTCAGCACAAACTAACCACAACAAAAAGGAATAATATTCTGGGCACAAGGACTAAAAAATCAACAGTTGATGGCAACTCGTTGTGGTAGCATGTGAATATGGAATCATGTCCATGTCTTTCTCGACATGTGCATCTCTTCGATTCCAAGTACATGAAGAAAGTATGTTCACTGTTTCGAACTTCACACTCAAGATGACCCAACTCAAAAACCTAATATCCTCGGCATCATTTAATCTGTCACGCAAAATAGACTGGACCGTTGAAATACATGGGCTCGACGTTAGGCCCATGTTTCCGGTTGGCTTTCAAGGTAATAAAGTTTCGTTACCTCAATTTCACTATTTGGGTCAACAGAGCTAGCAGCGATGAGGGGAGTAGGGGGGCCGTTGCTTTGCATCAGCGATCTGCTGAATGACGTCGGCGAGGACAATTCTGGTGCTCCCGTGCCGCCGACTGATGCGGCTGACGTTCATCATCCGGCGTCAGATCTTCCCGAGCTCTTTACGGTCTCAATTTTCTGTACCCATTTACATTAACTTACCGAACTTCATCTTGCTATTGATTTGGGCTGTATGCTGGTTATCATCAACCGTGCTCTGAGAAATTTCTAGCTGGTTTCATTGGGCTTAATTTCTATTACCCCTTGAGAGGAGATTAATCAGATTTTATTGCCCAAATTTTCCTGAAATTCAAACTATGTTGATCCGTTTTTTTAATCTGGTGACCTGGAAGTCATATTATCATTCTCCATTGTTATGCCTTTCGAAGAAAACTACATTTGGAGTTCATTGGCCTTGAGGTTGGCATAATATGCTAATTTTCTATCGGATTATTATGTTCTTTCAATTCTTTTAAGTATAATAAAATCATCGGAGCTGTCTTTCCCCTTTCTTGAAGACAGATATGATTGGCAACTTTAAATCACCGCAGAAAAAGCACCTAGGCTTATTTTTGATAAACTCCTGCTATTGCGTGGACTCGAACAGCAACATCTTTAAACCTAAGGTCTTCTGTGCAAAGTTTATTCTGATTAATTTATTTGATACAATGAAGTAATATGCTGAGAGTGCTCTTTTTTGACATATCAGAGAGATAGTTTCAAATATAAATGAAATACCATGCTTAAAAAAATGTATGACAAGAAACAAGGAGATTCAAATTTTCACCGTAATGTGATGGGTGATCTTTCTAGAAATGTTTAGGTGCCTGTCTGTTTAGATAAATTTACACTTGTTCGTCGTTGATGCCTATTCATCTGGGCTGGAAGTGAATATATTATCAACAAATAGTAAGCAGTCATGTTTGATTATGTTATCGGCAGCAGTTGATCTATCTATGTGGTAATTGTATTTTCCTCATACAAACCATGTTTTTTGCTTACTCTTTCTTTCTGCCTGCAAAGTGGATCCTAAGCAACATTTGCTTAGGCCTCGATTGAGACCTAGGTAGATTCTAACTTTTGTTTATTTGTTTAGGAGAAGTTTGAACAATTGAACATGGCTCTCAAGGGAGCAGACCACTCTTGGACCACACTTACGCTAAAGGTATATTCGCTTTAGTTTCCGAAATTTGCTACACAGTGGGAAGTTTTTTACAGTAATTGTCTGTATAACTTCTGATTGATAAAGTGCTAACATTTTCTGTCTTTCGACTGGGACCTAGCTCTGTTCTGCTTTAGAAACAGCAAACAAATTGGTCGACTCCACCAACTCAGGTGTCACTTTATTCACAGAAAAAGTTGCAGCGCTCGAGCAAACTGTCAAGAGGCGAGATTCTGCCATTGCAGATGCCCAAGCCATCCAAGGTTCTCTCAGATTTTAGAGGTTTTCCTTCTGCTTTCTTTGGGACTGTTTTGGCACTTTGGGCTTACCGTGATGTCAAATTGCCGCCAAATTTGGTTCCCAGTCGATATTGTGAGACTTGGAAACACCGTTGGAAGCGTAGTGTGGTTAGCTCTTTGAAGATGAAAAACAAAAAGATTAACCTTAGTTTGGTTTGGTGGTGGTGGTTATTAGCCTTGATAAAAGTTGTCTATTTGCGAAGTGCTTCCATGCAGGAGTTTTGTCCGAACATAATTCAGTTCAAAACAGTTTTTTTTTTCCTAGAAAATTGTTGGCATTATGTTACGAACTATACGAACAAATATTATCACTTTGAAATAAAATATTATTTATCAAATTTATAGTGAGTTGGTTATGTCTAAATATTCTTCTGACACAAAAAACCAAAAAATTTGGGCATATATTAAATTCAATACCTAGCATCTATCCATATAAAATAAATAGTTTAATATTATGTTTTTCACGTTATAAAAATTTTGCTGTTACTCACTAGAGGATATACATATAAAATGCATTAGATATAATCTCGGGTGGTCGCTGATTCGATCGCTTAATTTAGAAATTAGATTTAGGATGCTTTTTATTTGTTAAACTCACTGATCAATAGAACTTCCCCAAATACAATGATAATGCTTACAGTTGACAGATTGAACCCCGATGTTGTAACTAAAAAATGAGAACTGATGAAAGCAAAGCCTATAATCGTATATTCAGAAGTCAATTAAATCTCTGAAATCCTAATGTTCTGACCCTATATCTAGTTTAGATAAAAAAAGAAAATCTTGGCATATGTCAGGATTGAAATGGATTTACAGGGAGATTGTATAAACTCTTTTTTTTTTTAAGCGAATCAGTCTAGGAATTATTTGAAAAAAATCAAGTTTAATATGAAAAAACAGTTTGGTTGAGATATTTTACCCAACACTTAAACAACATTTTAGTATCTTAGCAAAGATATAAGATACTTCTAAGGACATGTCTAAAACAACAATAATTCCATTGAATGAATTAAATGAACACAATTTGTTTATAGAAAATTTGAAAGTCAAATCCATCTCTGTAAGGATTCTACTAGAAAAATTGGATTTATAAAATCTCTTATTCAAACTAATGTTAATTTAGGACTTCGCATATTCATAAATTAAAATTCGTAGAATACTCACGATTGTAAGCCCCAACCTCACATCAATGTAATGTTTAATGTCTCTTATGTCAAAACAACAAACACAATTTTTAATAATGAACCCCGATGTTGTGACTAAAATATGAAAAACTGTTGAAAGCAAGTCAGTATAATCATATATTCAGAAGTCAATTAAATATCTGAAATCCCAATGTCTGACATTATACTAGTTTAGATAACATGAAAATCTTGACATATGTTAAGATTGAAATGAATTTTCAGGAGATTATATAAACTGATTAAGTACTCTAGAAATTATTTGAAAAAAAATCAAGTTTAATATGCAAAAACAATTTGGTTGAAAACAACATTTTAGTATTTTAGAAACTAAAAGAAATAAGATACTTCAACTACATATCTAAAACCAACAATAATTTAATGCAATAAATTTAGTGAAGGCAAATTTGTTTATAAAAGCTTGAAAGTCAAATCCGTCTCACTCCCATGTTCTCACTTGTAAAGGATTTCATTTAAAAGAATTTGATTTATATAATCTCTTATTCAAAACATGTTAATTTAGGACTTCACACATTCATAAATTAGAGTTTCTATAACGGTCGTGACTCTAAGGACATCTCCAACCCTGCACCAAATTGGTGTAAAACACCATTTGGTGCAGGATTTTATCTACAATGGGGCTGCACTATCTCACCAAATTAGTGCAGATCCCAAAACCCAGCACCAAATTTGGCGCAGAATATTTTGTTCTGCATTATTTTGGTGCGCTCCTCTTCTTCTTTTTCTTAATTTAAACAATTGTTTAATAATTTATTTATATAAAATAATTGAAAAAATTAAAAATAATTTTTGTGCTGATCTAGTGAAAATTTGCGCCGTTTCCAAATAGTTGCTGGTATTAAGAGACAATCTTCCGGTATTGAGAAAAAGTCTTTAGGTAGAGGTTTCTGACTTATTTAGCATTGTGATACCACTATTATTTTTCACCTCGGGATCCGAGAAAAGATCTCTTCTTAAAAACAGAAACGCCACTAAGTGATCTTCGATCTTGTGCCTCACCTCTTTCAGGAAGACCTCGGGCAGAAAGACCTCTGGCAGGAAGACCTCGGGCAGGAAGACCTCTGGCAGGAAGACCTCAACTATTGGGTATGAAGATCTCGGCTCTTTCAGGAAGACCTCTGGCAGGAAGACCTAGCTCTTGCAGGAAGACCTTTTGACCCGAGGTGACCATGCTGCTAAGCTCGAGGAGTCACCCGAGGACTCTTGCTCAGATCGAGAGTATTGCCCGAGGACAGTGTCATGACTATCAGAATCCAACCCGAATACGTCTTTCCTTATTTGAAGAATCCAGGGACGATACGTCTTTCCTTATTTAGACAACAAGATCCCGAGGATCACGGAGAATATCTCGCTCGAGATATCCGGTGCAGGCGAATATTCGCCGAGATATGCTCTTAGCCCCTCTATAAATACCAGGTATGCTCCCTCATTCTGGGGGGAGAGGATTCTCGCATTCACTTGCTCATCCAACATATATTTGCTCTCTTTTCTCTCCCACATCCTGCCTGAATTAAGCATCGGAGGGGCTTCACCGGACACACTTCCGGCGCCCTCTGACCTGTGATCTGTTACTGCAGGCACCAAGAAGAAGCATCTTCCATCCACCATTGTCCGGCGTCCCGACCAGAGCTCCAGACATCCAGA
>KQ998951.1:28754-46299 GCA_001598015.1 Dorcoceras hygrometricum
TAGCGACTCTCGATTTACCAATGGTCGTTGATCTGATCGGGATATATGGATTGAAAGGACCGTACGGTACGCTAACCACGACCAACTGGTTCTTGCAAGCACTATCAGTGATACCTAGGGGATCATGGGGCGATGTTGCTAGACGCTCTTACCATGATCCGATGGGCAAGTCCGGAATTGTGATTCCGGAGCCACAATGGTTGTGGGCCCACGGCTAGCTGTATCCCTGAACCATTGAGGGTCACACAAGTACTGGATTCGAGATTCTCGCACGGATACTGAGCTCGATGTGTTGAGCATAGGAGGAGGATTTTGGGGAGTGCGACTTCCCAAAAGTCAACAGGGGTCAAATCGTGATTTCCCGCTGTTGAGGGGCAAAACGGTAATTTTGCACTGGGGTTCTGAAAAATGGTTTTTCAGATCATAGTATTTAGTTTTGGAAACTGAGTCGATGGTCCGATCTGATCGGCGATCGGAGTTATGATGAAGTCACGGTGATAGGGATGAACCGAATGTTCATACGTTGGACCCGGGCCCGTTGGGCCGCTCCAAGTTTATCACAAGTCTATTTAATTAGACTTAAGGCCTTAATCATAACATGAGATACACACTAACCCTAAACCTAAAGCTCTTGGCCGCCCCTCTCCCCTTCTCACAAGCCGCCGCCGCCGCCGTGCTTGCCACGTGGCCGCCGCCGCCCCTCGCCGGAATTTGTTCCGGCCAACTTTTCGAGGAGAATCCGTCCGCACTGATCTCGTCAGGCCTTCTAGTGCAGTCTGACGAAGGAGTCTCCCTTCCGGTCGTGGACCTGATTGACGAATCTACAGCCACCTACCGTGAAGCGTCGATCTTCTTGTAATTCCGGTTGGAGCCAGGCGCAAGTCGCCAGCAAGGTAACTGCCTAAACGCCCTATGAATGGTTCATATTGCAGTACATCTTAATTGTATTGAACGTTTCCCGGCCTAATTTTTATTCTTCCGCTGCCTCGCCGGGAGACGGGATCCGGATCCGCCACGATTCCCCAACAATACAATCAATTCAAATAATTGACATAAATAAATAATCAAATCAAATTTGACAATTTCCCAACAAAATCATATTTTAAATATAAAATCATATCTTATAAATAAAATCATATTTCGTCAATTTTAATTGCATCAAATTGAGCTTAAAACAATTTTAGGCCCAAAAATCTCAAAAATTCCAAAAATCAATTTTGGTCCGATCAAAATGGCCCAATATCAAATATTGGCCCGAAAACTCCTCGGGACTCCCGGGACAGGTCCGAAACGAACCCTAGAAGTCCGTCAATTTTAATTGCATCAAATTGAGCTTAAAACAATTTTAGGCCCAAAAATCTCAAAAATTCCAAAAATCAATTTTGGTCCGATCAAAATGGCCCAATATCAAATATTGGCCCGAAAACTCCTCGGGACTCCCGGGACAGGTCCGAAACGAACCCTAGAAGTCAAAAACAGTGTCGCAACACCGCCTCGGGTTCGCCGCACGGCCGCGCCCGCCACCTGCACAGCGTGCGGCACACTGCCGCAGGCTGCGTGCGACGAGGCCGGCCATCGGCACTGTAGCTGCACGCAGCTACAGTGCCGTCGTGCGCACGCTACAGTGCCGCCGTTTTTTTTTTTTTCGAAAAATTTGTGATTTGATGCAATAAGGCACAAATTATGTATTGATAGATCCGAGCGTTGGCTCTGATACCACTGTTGTCGATAATGGCGGATCCGGATCACGTTTCCCGGGGGTGCAGCGGAAGTTGAAAATTTGCCCCGAAAAATGTTCAATACATCAAATATAGTCTATAAATCATACATAGGATGTTTTATAGAGTGTCACCTTGCTGGCGTCTAGACGCCTGGCTCCAACCAAATTCATAGGGAATTCTGGCTCTTCACGGTAGGCGGCGGTAGATCCTCCTTAATCATGTCCACAACCGGAAACGTGACTCCTTCGTCAGCCTGCACTAGAAGGCCTGACGAATTTGGCACGAACGGAATCTCCTCAACACGACGATCGGAACAAGTCCGATCACGGCGGCGCGGCGGTGGAGGCGGCACGGCGGTGGAGATTATGATATGAAAACAATTTTTCACACCACCTAGTTCAAAATTACAGTTTAGCCCCTCATCTTTGGGAAATCGCAATTTGACCCCTGTTGACTTTTAGGAAGTCGCACTCCCTATATTCCTCCTCCTATTCTCAACACATTGAGCTCAGTTTCCGTGCGGAATCGTGAATCCAGTACTTGAGTGACCCTCAATGGTTCAGGGATACAGCTAGCCGTTGGCTCACAACCATTGTGACTCCGAAATCACAATTTCGGACTTGCCCATCGGATCATGGTGAAGCGCCTAGCAACATCGCCCCATGATCCCCTATGTATCACTGATAGTGCCTGCAAGAACCAGTTGGTCATGGTTAGCGTACAATACGGTCCTTTCAACACATATATCCCGATCAGATCAACGACCATTGGTAAATCGAGAGTCGCTAGAGATCCGATAACTATGCATACATCTTGGAGATCAAATAGTGACATCGCAAGTGTTACTAGGTAAACCCATTTACCTAAAACACATCCAGTACTCTGGTCAGAGATTCATCACACTATTGTCTCCTCAGATAGCATAGGATATCCACGCATATAAGCTAGCGGTGAATCCTCGACAACAAAGCATCGACTCCTACATGCATCCGGACCTCACCCAATCCCGCCACCTAATGACCCCAAGTGAGTCGGTAAACGGGTCAAAGTGAGGCGCCTATCATGTAGAGTCTCAATGACGTTTTGAGTAGTGAGGACTAATCAGTACAACCAAGTCCACTCGACAAATGGTAACCACTTGGAAAGTCCGAACGAGGGTAGTTCGATAGATCACCAGGTCACTATCCATCTGCATGCTCAGAACATCACAATGTTCCCTACCAATGAAACATGGTACTTCACATCGCAGATGCAAGTCTAAAGCTCGGGCGGCCTTATCCTCATTTTGACGGCCCAATCGAATAGGAACAAGTTTAGAACACACAGTGACTATTAGATGTGTTTCATGATAGCCATCATATCCACTATCACATCTAACATACACTATGGTGCATTCTAGGTCTTTATACAACACAATTGTTAACATTATAACATAATGAAAATAAAGAACGCCATAAAATAAATGCAAATTTCATAAATAAAGATCGTTATACAAAGAGTCAATAAGACCCACACGACACAAGTTGGCTAGTTGGGCATCTACTCTAACACTTGAACCAGCTTATACAAGTGACACACGCACAGATTGTTTATTTACTTTTCTGTGTCACAGACTCTTTTATTAACACACTTTATAGTATTGAGCTATCATTGTAAAGCATAAACAAAGAGTGTCGAAGTGCTAGTGTAGCACAACCATCTTAGAGATGTGATTGGTGTATTACGAACCAGATCACGGGTCTGTGTTTTGTTGGTGTTTTCTAGGAGTTCTCGTGGCTGATGGTTGGGGGAGTGGGTTTGTACAACCGGTTGTATAAATCAAAGTCTTCTAGTGTAAACCTTTCCATCGAGGAAGAAGGAGAGACGTAGGAGAATTTTCTCCGAACTTCCAGAAACAAATCTCTCGTCCCTACATCTTTTACATTCACGCACATTGATTAAATTGTTCAGCTGATTGAATCGTGTTCATTCCGCATAAAAATCATTTTATTACATGAGACAACAGTAGACACTGAGAACCTTCCTAGCTGGTAACTCGGCTGGAAGTTGGCTTCAAAGCTGTAAAATCTTTCGAAACAGTTTTTCAAAGAAAAATCAGCAAGGGAGTTCATTCACCCCCCTCCCCTCTAAACTCCCGAGAATGATTTTTGATCCTAACAGCTTTGTTCTGGAGTGCAGCACAGGGTTCTGAGTGATTTCAATCGCACTATTGTTGTCGCAAAAGCTGGGTGATTCCTGTGCATCAACGCCATAGTCCCGAAGTTGTTTTTGAATCCATAGCATTTGAGAGCAACAACTTCCAGCTGCAAGGTACTCTGCCTCAGTGATGGACATATCAATTGATGTCTGTTTCTTGCTAAACCACGAAATTAACCGATCACCCAAGAATTGACAGGTGACACTTGTGCTGTGCCGATCAATCTTACACCCTGCATAGTCTTCATCACTATAACCAATCAAGTTTAAACTTGAATCTTTGGGATACCAAAGACCCACGTTCTGCATGCCTTTCAAATACTTTAAGATGCGTTTAACTGCCATATAGTATGATTGTTTTGGATCATCTTGAAAACTTGCACACATACAGACCGAGAACATAATGTCTGATCTGCTTGCAATGAGGTATAAGATCGAACCAATCATCCCACGATACATGGTTACCTCTATGGCAGTTCCAGAATTGCCTTTGTCCAGCTTGATGGAGGCACTCATGGGAGTGGCAGCTGCTGAGCATTTTTCCATCCCGAACTTCTTGATAAGTTCTTTTGTGTACTTTCCTTGATTGATGAATATTCCATCCTCAAGCTGTTTTACTTGTAGTTCTAGGAAAAACGTCTGCTCCCCATCATGATCATCTGGAATTTATAATGCATAAGTTTGTAAAATTTGTCGCATAGCTTGGAGTTAGTAGAGCCGAAGATAATATCATCAACATATATCTGTACCAACAAGATATGATCATTTTTCACAAATTTGAATAGTGTCTTGTCAATAGATCCAATAAAAAATCACTATTTATCAAAAATTTGGACAGAGTGTCATACCAAGCTCTGGGAGCTTGTTTCAGACCATACAACGCTTTATCAAGCTTGTACACAAATTCTGGTTGGTATGATCAACGAACCCAGGAGATTGTGTAACATACACTTCCTCATTCAGGATGCCATTTAAGAAAGTATTTTTAACATCCATCTGATAAACTTTGAAGTATTTTGAATGATGCATATGCAAAAAAGATTCTTATGGATTCTAGTCGTGCTACGGGCGCGAAGGATTCTTCAAAATCTATTCATTCTTGTGGCCTGTATTGTCAGGCCCCGTGCTAATCAGCAAAGCACATAATCGCGGAAGCATAAAAATAGGGCTTAAAAATTTTTCAAACGTTTGGGCCTGAACCATAAAACAGTTATTCAAAATATTCATACTAAAAATAGAATTTACTCAAATCCAACAACAGACAGGTAATCAAATAAACTCAAATAACAGATCCCCAAAATACATAGAAACTCAGGGCATCCCCTGGTTCAATACATAATACAAATACACTGGGACTCAACCAAGCGGGGATCTACTAGCTTAAGCTCCATTCTGCCCATCCAGATTATCTGCAACTCCTGCATTGGGCAACACAGACCCAACAACACAAAAGTAGGAAAAGAAATACGAGGTCAAGCCTCAGTACGAAAAGCACTAAGACAACAGCAACTCATAAACATGCAGAAAATCAAAACATGAATGCATGAGGGTTGTCAAAAAATCGGTCATCTAGGCCAACGAGTCAGCTAGAAAATCAAAGGTGAGCCTCTATACCACGCACAACCAATCAACCGGTGTAAATCATCGATCCATGATATTCAGGGCTGGCCACTCAATTACCCATCACAACTCGGTGGTATTCAGACACGATGACTCAGTCGGTCACCACTATGATAGAGTTGGACGTTTCAGGCACGACACATCTGTCTGCCGATCACAACGTGGCTCTTAAATCAGGTTTCAATGATAAACAGGCTCAATATGTACGCATGTATGCCAAGAAATTCATATCTAATTTCCACATGCATAATTCACGTAAAACAGAACATAAATTCAAGCAATGAGCCAAAACTGCTTCACGTAAAACACAGAATACACAAAATACCATTCACGCCCCAAAATACTACACGCTTATGCCAAAGCTGTGATCAGAAGCTCAATTCGTACCTCAAATCTCAGATTCTACCTCAAAAGATCTCACCAGGGCACGACAACCTCAGCCTACTCAAATCCGCTTCCTCGTTGGTCTCGACAAATTCAGCAGGAACTGCCCAGAAGCTCAAATCTGTCAAGGCATCTAACAATTCAACTCAAGTCCAAACTTCTATTCCTTACTGCCTACGGTCAGAACTCAAATCTGGTTCTACCTGTCACCTCAGGTTCTAACAGCTAGAACTAAGCTTGAAACAGTAAGGAAACACTTACCAGAAGCTCAAACGAGCTAAAGAACTCTCGGGTCAGCTATCGCAAAAATTTACGAACACTGAAATTCCTTCATGCTCCTCCTATGCGTCGACTCAGGTCGCCAAGCTGGTAACAATCGAAAGGGCTAAGGGAGACGAGTTCAGCGCCACCCACCTTGCTCCAAACTACGGAGGAAATCGATAGTAAATCGGAGAAATAGTGTTCGATGAATAGTAACTATCGAGGGTTCACTGGGGAAGACGATAAGAAATGTCGGGTTTGAAAAATGCTAAGTGCTAATAAGCTCTTGCACTTAAATCTTCGAGTCAAAGCCTGCAGTGAAAGTCAACACCGACATAAACAGATCTCTGCATCATTTCTTAGCACTAAGGCACAAGTCCTCAAATCTTACAATCGAAAGGGCTAAGGGAGACGAGTTCAGCGCCACCCACCTTGCTCCAAACTACGGAGGAAATCGATAGTAAATCGGAGAAATAGTGTTCGATGAATAGTAACTATCGAGGGTTCACTGGGGAAGACGATAAGAAATGTCGGGTTTGAAAAATGCTAAGTGCTAATAAGCTCTTGCACTTAAATCTTCGAGTCAAAGCCTGCAGTGAAAGTCAACACCGACATAAACAGATCTCTGCATCATTTCTTAGCACTAAGGCACAAGTCCTCAAATCTTATCCCAACGTTAACTCAAATATGAGTTCTCAACGGTAACGCTAAACACAAGCGTAACTAATAAAAACGACGACGTACCAAGGTTCCTGCTCTCACAAGCAAAACGACGTCGCACTGCCTCACGTATGAAACAGATCTCAACACTCACTGCTGCTCATGCTCATCCAGATCTCTCATCAAAATCTAGCGTTAACACCAGATGTCAACCCAGAAACGTTGACTAACACATGGAATCTCTGCGCTAACTCTCACATCTATGCTCGCTCGCTAAACAACACCGTTGACCCGCGTTGACATCTGGTCATGCCCCTGAACAGATTTCACCCACTAGCGAGACATCTGAAATTGCGAAACGATGACACATCACTCCTCGCGCCAAGCTTGACTACTCAGATCTCATTCGATAGAAACCAGCGACTCAAAGATGATCAATTCTATGTCAAATCTGTAAATCACCAACTAGATTTGACAAAATCCTAAAATATGATATTCTAAAATAAACAACTCCCATGACCAATCCCAAACCAAATCTGATTACTAGATTAATTGTTGAATCTCAATCCTCACATGTATCCTTGTGCTACCAGCCTGTCCTTGTTTCGAACTACATTTCCTTGTTCATCTAACTTATTCCTAAAGACCCATTTGGTACCTATAATGTTTTGATCCTCAGGTCTAGGAACTAGATGTCATACATTACTACGTTCGAATTTCCGTAGTTCTTCTTGCATTTCTTCTATCCAAATTGGGTCTGCTAAGGCCTCTTCTACTTTTTTAGGCTCTATATGCAATATGAAAGCGGAATTAAAATATTCGTTTATCATCTGGCCTCGTGTCCTAACTGGTGCAGTAGGATTACCGATGACCATCTCGGGTGGATGATTTCTATTCCACCGAAGACATGGTCTGTATGAGGTAGATGGTTCGAGCTGTTCCCCCTGCATCCCAGCTTTATCTACTGGAATACCACTTGTTGTAGTATCACTTGTTATGTTTGTTGTTAGGTATCTAAGCGCTTACCACTAGGCCAAAAGCTATAGCTGTTAGCCAAGGCGCAACTTTATTTCCTTATAATGTGGTAGCGCAGAGTGCATCTATTATGTGCGTTAGGGTTGGGATGTTAGGCCCAAGAGTCAGGGGATGTGCGTGTCTAACTGCTGGTGCTGTCTCAATTCCCTTAGAGATCAGTCTTACCCTTGCAGAGATAGTATTACCCGTTAAGATCTGGCATCACACTTTTACAGCCCACATGGCCAACCAGATCAAGCGGCGCAACGTCAGCAGCTTGACGTACGAGAACTTCCCAGGAGGTCACCCATCCCAATACTGTTCTCACCATTGCACACTTAACTCAACATTTGTCGTGTCAGCTTGCGAGTGGTCTCTACCAGCTTGATCATGATCCGGACCAGCTTGTTCAACGTTTTGAATATCTGCGTTGGTGATCGTCTTGTCCAGTTTGTGCTGGTCATCAGCTTGACATCTGTTAAGTGCATCATCATCACCTGATTCCTCTAGATTGGTAGATTCTAGACGAGTTCACAGATCATTTAGCTTTAAAGCTGATGTTGATCTAAACCTGGTTTCATAAAACACCACATATGCTGATTCTTCGACAGATAGTGTCCTGTTATTGAAGACTCGATATGCTCGACTTACAGGTGAGTATCCCAGAAATATACCTGCATCAGATTTAATATCAAAGGCTCTTAATTATGTTTTACCATTAATATGGATAAAAAATCTGCATCCAAACATCCTGAAATATGAAATGTCAGGTTTCTTGCCATTCCAGATCTCATATGGGGTAACTCCATGTCGCTTGTTTATTGATCTGTTCTGAGTGTAGCAGGCGTTGTTTACTGCTTCAGCCCAAAATTTATTTGAGATACCAGAATCAGCAATCATTGTTGTAGCAGCCTCTTTTAAAGTTCGATTTCGACGCTCAGCTAACCCGTTCTGCTGATGTTTCTGGCTGCACTCAACTCATGTTTGATTCCAATGTCATTCATATAGAAGGAAATTTTAAAATTTAAGAACTTTGTTCCTCTATCAATCCTAATCCGGTTGACATTGCAAGATTTCTCATTTTGTAATCGTCTTAAGAGCTTGATTAGCTGATCGGCAGTTTGATCTTTTGATTTAAAAAACAACACCCACGTAAATTTCGAAAAATCATCAACCACGACAAGGGTGTAATTCATTCACCCTAACCTAGTTACGGGTACCAAAAAAGATCCAATTGTAAAAGATCCAGCTTACATGAGGTTTTATCACTGCCACTTGTTTTGAAAGTAGATTTTAAATGTTTACCCAACTGACAGGCAGAGCAAATCTTGTCTTTTGAAAATTTTAGCTTGGGAAAGCCATCAACTAACTCCCGCTTACTCAGATTGGCAATAGTTTTGAAATTCAAATGGTTCATGATAGGATCAATAGGATCCAAAATAGTACAAAATGAGCCCAGGAGTTCAAAAGGGGGGGGGGGGGGGGATTTGAATGAACTCCTGTGATTTTTCTATTTCAAATCCTTTAAAACGATTTTATAGGCATGTGCTTAACTCAATGCTGAGTGACCAGCTTAGAGTATCTCAGTTCTAATCTGTTTTCTCGGTTAACAATAAATTGCGGAAATAAACCGAGTAAACAGTGAGTAGTAATTAAAATAACAATGTGATAAAATAAATAGAGAGAGTCAAGAGCTTGTTTCTGGAACTTCGGATATCAATATCCTACGTCTCCCCTTCTTCCTTTTCAGGAAGGTTCCACTAGAAGACTTTGATGGTTACAACTTCTACAAACACCAACTCACTTAAGCTTTGCTTAAAGTGAACTCCTAGCAACAAAATACCACGCACACTCTTCTGCTGATTACAAATGGAAGTATTTTTAGAACTGCTTGAGATAGCAAGTTCTTTACAGACTCTGATCTAAATATATCAACGATTACAAATCAAACAGAGTTTGTAACACTTCTGGTTTCTTATACAAATAAGACTCGATTTCTAATGTAAACCATAAGGGAATCTCGAAGGTTAAGAACTGAAAAACTCAAGGATTGTACTTCAATATTGAGAGCTGGGATTGAGTCGTAAGAAGACGAAGAGAGCTTTTAAAATCGTGAATTTCCCAGAGATTGAAAGAGAGAGAGAGAGGGTATTTTTTGCTTGAACCACTTGCTATTTATATGCATCCATATTCAACGGTTATTAAATGAGCCAGTAGAGACAAACCATATTTGAAAATCTTCATCGTACAGAGCATTAATTTAGCCATTAATGCTGCAATAAGGTTTGTCTGTTTGTTGTCAGAGCTTAGAAAACTTTATAACAGAAATTGCAAAACATCGACTGAACCAACTCTGCTTTCGTACGATATACTCAAAATAGCTCTGATCTTGAATAACTTTAATCTACTTTTTGTTACAAGCTTTATACGCTTCAATGTTGATCGTTGAATCCTTTGGAACCAATAGCTGTTAAGATCTGAAGCTGTGACCTGAAATCTGTCTCTGAGCTGAAATCTTCTTCGGCTTTGTGCTGAAACTAGCTCTAAGCTGTTTCATCTATATAAGCTTCAAGATATTTTTCCTTAATTGATTCTTCCCTTTTTCTCTCTATCCATATCTTCGTCTGATCTGGAATCCCTCTCGATGAATAATATAAGCTTTCGCTGTAGCTAAGATCTGATCTACGAAACAAGAATATTACTAACCCAGTTATGTTCCTTAGAAGCCTGTGGTCTGATCTGTAGTGTAGAATAATCCTCTGTTCTGAACTCAATAGGTTCTGTCCTGATCTGAGATATAACCTTCTGAACTGAACTGATACGCTCTGACTGATCTCTTATAAAAGCCTCTGAACTGTTCTAAAATGCTCTGATCTGAAACACTCTGATCTGATATGATATGAGACGCTTAATCAGTTAAAACCGATTACTTACAGTCCAAATCTGATAGCCTTAAATTCAGTTCTTTATCTTGTTTGTGTTATCACCAGAACTTATAATTTTATCTTAACAATTTTCCCCTTTTTGGTGATGACAAAACTTAGCAGCTTACGACTTAAAAAGATACAAAATTAAATTGCTCCAAGTCTTTGCTATATTTTCAATAAGAACGGCTAAGTACAAGAGTTTTGTACAAGAACTGATTCAAGAAAAACTCAAGAAAACCATCGGCTAAAACCAGATCCAGTACTTCTGCTTCCTCTTTGTCAGGCCACATGCGCTAATACAACAATTATGTGGAAGCATCAAAAAAATACGGGCTAAAAATTTTCGAATAAGGGACTGATCCACTATCATTTCAAAATACATCATACTTAAAATAGAGTTTAATTCAAAACTCAAACAACAACCCAACAGGTAATTAAAACAAGTCTCAAACTACAGATCCCCCAAATACATAAAGGCATAGGACATCCCCTGTCTCAATATAAATATAAATATACTGGGACTCAACCAAACGGGGATCTACTAGCTGAAGCTCCACTCTGCCCAGCCAGATTACCTGTAGCTCCTGCAATGGGCAACACAGTACCAAAAGCACAAGGCAGGAAAAAGAAATACGAGGTTAAACCTCAGTACGAAGAGCACAATAAGAGCATAAATCATATCAGGCAATGAAATATAACTATCGTACAATGCATGAAGGGCTACCAAGAATCATCGGTAGGCAAACAGAATAGCACAACGACTCAGCTGTGCAATCTCATCAATCATCATCATCTTGTGATCTTCAGGTACAACTACTCATCCGTCCATCACAAGGCAGTGTTGTATTCAGGCACAATGACTCAGCTGGCCACCACATCAAATCAACGTTGGACCTTTCAGGCACGACGAATCGGCCGGCCGATCACAACGTGTAAAGGGATTCAGCTTTCAATAGAATCAGGCTCAATATGCATGCATGAATGCGCAGCAGACTCATGCTTAATCAATGCATACATCACACACACAAACAGCAATGAGCACAGAAGCAGATAATTCAACAGTTAAAACACAATAGAAATATTCCCATGCTGATATCGAAAACTGCTTAATATTTAGCTCAATTCGTACCTCAAACCTCAACAGATCTTACGCAACAGAAGGCATAGCAACCAACTCAAGTCTACTGCCCAAGCAGCTCCACAACAACTCACAAGAAGCTACTACAAGCTCAAAAATCTATCAAAGTATCTAGCAATTCAACTCAAATCTGAACTCAACAGCTTAAATTATAAAATCCAGTAGCTTAACTCGGCTACCTAGCTCCTACAGAGCACTACTCAGCTCTCTTACGAAGTTTAAAAAGGGAAGGAATCGCTTACCCAAACCTATAGAAGAACAGAAGAACTACTGGTCCACAATCGCGAAGACTCTTCAGCAGTACAGCAACTTCACGTTCCTCAAATCCGGTGACTCCAGTCTCAAAACTGGTACTAATCGAAAGCCCTAGAGAAGACGAGCTCAGCGCTACCAATCTCACTCCAAATGGCAGCGAGAAACGATGGAAAAAATCGACGGAAAACAGGGTTCGAATGAACAATCGATGGTTTCGGGGAATAAGATAGGAAATCTAAGATTCGAAAATGCTCTAAGTGTCGATCAGCACTTGCATTTAAATCCCCAGCCAAAGCTACCACAGAAGTCATCATAGCCTAATTCAGATGTCTCACAAACTCAGATCTTGGTACAAAACAGCTTTCATTCTAAGGCAGAAGTATCTCGCAACTGACCTCAGCTGTATCGAATCAGACTTTGCTACTCTCTACTAACGCAACACCAAAACGACGTCGCGCTAACTTATCCAAACGATGTAGCAGAGCTCTACTGCTGAAACATATCTCTCACTAGCAACATCTGAACGCACTAACTATCAGCGGTCAACTCAGCTGTTGACTAACACACAACAACTTCTCGCACCCGCGTGCCAACTCTAACAGCTTCTTCTCGCTACACTCTCACTACTGAGTTGACTAGCGTTGACATCTGGTCACGCTACTACTGAAAACACAATACGACGTCGCACTACCTCCAACAACGCCACATCTGGAAAGCGCTAAAAAATGACAGCGCTTTGCTGCCTGCTTGCAACAACTCATGCAAACACACAAGGGCACATCTGAGCATCCAGATTTCGCTCAACATCTGAAATTATAAAAATCACTAAATCCTCAAATCTGAAAACCCGATAATCAGAAACTCAATTAGCTAATTCCAAACCAAATCTAATTAGCCATAAATCGTACTTAGCAAATTCTAGTCCTCACACTCTTCCTTTATGGGATCCACCTCCTTTATTTGATGGTTCACTGCTGCTTCCACCTCCAGGTCCAGGTCTGCTTTGAACTTGAGGCTGCGGACCACTACTACTATATTCCCCCTTTTTGTCATCACGCCCTCGATTTATATAGGCAATGATTTCTGGGAGTAGAGCACGAAGATTAGAGAGGCCCTCATGAGTTTCCAAACGGAATCCTGTCATTTATTGGGTCAAGGCAGCCTTCTAAATCTGTACCTCCCATCGGATGTCATTAATTTGAACTCTAAAGACCACGTCCTGACATGCGGTAGATTGTGCAAGAGCCATCTCAAGTCGTGTAATCTTTTGAGTAAGATCAGCTTTGAGCTATTCTACACTTTCTCTGGTCTACACATGCTCAAGTTGAATCTGATCAATAGAAGCACGGAGCTGGGCAGTAGAGTCTGTGAAGTCGGTTGATGGAAAAACACAGTTTGAATAACAGTCTAAGGAATATCATCTGAAAAGTTCATACGGGAAGCACTGGAAGAAGATGAGCTGGTAGAAGTCGAATTGGAAGAACTTGGAATTGAAGACGGTGAACTATCTGAGATCTGCTGTACAAATAAATCAACAAAACCTTCATCACTCTGACCGTGCTGAATTGCATCAAAAATTCCAGTAGGAATTGTCTCTGTATCCAAAATTGTGAGGATTGAGAAATTCGAATAGTGATTAATCAATTTTGCTTAGGATTAGTCACGAGATTTTAGGGATTTCGAATTTTGGATTTTGAGGAATTGTAGTGAAGTTTGGTTTGTGAAGTTCAGACTTCTGGAATTGGAGTTCAGAATTTGCAGTTTTCAAGCGGGAAATGATCCCAGTAGTGTTTCAGCAGTAAGGTTTATCGCTGGGAGAAGTAAAGCCAGTAGCGTTTTTATGTGAAGGCTTGCGGGCAATTCAGCTGTTGGTATTTCAGTAGTAGCGTGATCAGTTGTGAGCTATTACGTGAGGAAGTCAACAGTGAGTTGCATGAGCATTCAGCTGTTGGTATTTCAGCAGTGGCGTAATCAGATGTCAACGCTAGTCAACCAGCAGTGAGTGTGTAGCGGGAAGCAGCAGTTAGCGTTAACGCGTGTGCGAGCAGCTGTCAAGTGTTGGTCAACAGCTGAGTTGACTCCGGATGTTCTAGCGCTAATCAGCCGTCGCCTTTGCGAGAGATCTGATTCAGTCGAGTGATCAGTTGTTGGTTTGAGTGACCAGCTGCTGGTAGTGAGACGACGTCGTTTTACCTTTTTTAGCGGGAACCCTGATACGTCGTCGTTTGAGTTATTTAGCATTTCAGCTGTTGGTCGTTTTGAGAGAGATCTGTTCTCAGCTGTTTGATGCTGCGGCGTCGTTTCGATTAGTTGGTATGGTGTTGTTTGATGTTATGTAATGGAAGTGCAACGTCTGTTGTTCCCGTTGAGAAGAAACGTTGGATTCAGTCGTAAGATTTCTACTGTAGCATTACCTGACGTCTGATTTAGGGTAACAGCAGCTGTTGTATGGAGATTTATATATATAAGTTTTGAGCGACACTTAGAGAATTTTCCACCCGATATTTCTTATCTCCATCTTCAAACCCTCGATAGCTACTGTTCACCCGAAAATTTATTCCATAGATTTCTGTCGATTCCAGCCGTTGTTGTGAACGAGATTGGTGGCGCTGGATTCTCCTTGAGTTGCTCTTTCGATAGATACTTGCTAGGAGGCTTGAGTCGGCGTTGGAGAGAAGCGCAAAGAACCTGTTTGTTCGAAGATTTTCGTGAGATCTGAAACATGTGTTCTTTGGTTCTTCTGGAAGCTTGAGTAAGTGTTTCCAACTAGTTTTAAGTTTAGTTTCAGCTGCTAATCCTACGTAGAACGGTAGAACTAGAATTTAGTTCTCGGCCGTAGGTACTAAGCGGATTTGACTTAGTGTTGAGCTGATATATATTAGATGTTGTAAAAGATTTTAGGTGCAGGATAGCTTCTGCCGAGGTTGAGGAGGTCAGGAGAAAGCTGATTTGCTTAGGCTGAGTTGTGTCGTGCCTTTGAGAAATATGTTGAGGTAGATTGAAGTTGTGAGGTACGAATTGAGCAGCTCTAACAACTTTGAGCGTGGACATGACTGTATTTCGTGTTATGAATTCTGTGTTGAATTGATGGCTGAATTACGTGAACAGATTTTACCTGATTTGGTTATTGATGTTCTGTTTTCACGTATTGTTATTGTATGCATTTAGAATTGATTATTGAATGGTATTCATGCATACATCTTGAGCCAGATTGATTGATTGATGTCGTGATTGATAGCCACGTTGTGACTGGCCGATAGATGTGTCGTGCCCAAAACGTCCAACGCTATCATCGGAGTGGTTACTGCCGGATTCGAGTGTCTACCATCGAGCTGTGATGGACTGACGGGCCTCGAAAATCACGGACCGATGATTTCTCGGTTGATACACCGTGGTATGGAGGCTCGACGTGAGATGATTTTCCAGTTGATACACTGTTCTTGATTACCGATTCCTTGACAGCCTCATGCATTTCATAACTTGATTTATTGCATGTTGCATGATTTGCTGGTTATATAGGGCTCTTCGTACTGATGCTTGACCTCGAATTTCTTTTCCTGCTTTTGTGTTGTTTGGGTCTGTGTTACCCATTTGCAGGATCTACAGGTAACCAAGATGGACCGAGTGGAGTGCCAGCTGGTCGATCCCCATTTCCTTGAGTCCCAGTTTATTATATTATGTATTGAACCAGGGAATGCCCTGTGCTTTTATGTATCAGGGATCTGTATCTGATTTTATATTTGATGTTACCTGTTTTTGTAGGAGTTTGATTTAACTCGTATTTTGATTATTGATATTTCGAATGACGATTTGAGTTCAGGTCCAAATTATTTCGAAAATTTTTAATCCCTGTTTTTACACTTCCGTGATTATGTGATTAATTGTGCGGTAATCTTTGTTGATTAGCACGGGGCCTGACATTTTTGGTATCAGAGCCTAAACTGGGATAAGCTCGATTTCCTTTGATTCACACTCGAGTCTAGGCACAGAGTTTTGATTTGATTTTTATTGACTCTGTGACTTACGTGATTATATTATCTGTCTCTTTTATATCTGCTGTTAGTCTTACCCTGAGATTTGTTTAAATGCCGCCGAGGAGAGGTAGAGGTAGGACTACTAGACGTACTGTAGAGGACTCTAGGGCCTCGGATAGTGATGAGGGCAATCAGCAGGTTGAGGATGTTACGAGACAGATAGGCGAGATGGAGCTACTCTTAGCTAGATTCCAACGGACGAACCCTCCGACTTTTGCTGCTGCTGAGGGTGGTGTGTTGGCCGAGAGTTGGCTAGTGCAGACGGAGGAGCTGTTTGATACTTTGGAGTACACTCCTGAGAAGAGATTAAAGCTGGCGGTGTTGCAATTGAGGGATAATGCGCAGCGCTGGTGGAGAGGTACTTCCCGTATCTTACGTGAGAGTGGGGCTGTGATTACTTGGGAGAGCTTCTGTGTCGCGTTCCGGCAGGAGTATACCCCGGAGTCCTACTACAGCATTCTAGAGCGCGAGTTTGATAATCTGAAGCAAGGGACAATGAAGGTGGCCAAGTATTCCAGGCAGTTTTCTTCGCTTCTGATGTATGTGCCACACGTAGCCAACCAGGAGAGGACGAAGAGGAACAAGTTCATGAAGGCATTGAGGCCTGACCTGTTCCGGATGGTGTTGTCTGGTTCTCCTGCGACTTATGTTGACGCTGTGAATAGAGCGGTAGACATTGAGGAGAGTTTGTTGGAGGCAGAGGCTCCGGTTCAGCCGACGTCTGGACGTGCTTTTCAGCCGGTGCAGAGTATATCGCAATCGTTCCAATCTCCTCAAGGGTCATAGCAATCGAATTGCCAACAATTTAGACCTCGAAGGAAGCAGTTCAAGAAGAAGTCTAATTCGAGTTACTCTGGTTCTGTGAGTTCTGGTAGCAGTGGTTTTGGTAGTATGTCTTGTGGATAGTGCGGGGGAAGAATCCGACTTCACAGTGTCGTGGAGTTCAGGGGTCTTGCCGTAACTGCGGACAGCCTAGACACCATGTTAGAGTGTGTCCTTTGTTGAGGGGACAGTCTCCGGTTTCTTCACAGCAGAGTTCGGGTGGTGGTTCTTCACAGAGACCGCAGTTTCCTGTTCCGACCCAGCGATCTGGATTTCAACCCCATGAACCGTCTAGGTTTGGAGGATCTTCTAGAACTCAGTTTCAGATACCGCAGCAGGCCCGTGTGAATGCCTTGTCGGGGGAGCAGGCTGAGGAGACACCTGGTATGTTTATCGTAGGTACATGTTCTATCTTTGATTTTCCTGCGAGAGTTTTAATTGATACAGGAGCGTCACACTCCTTTGTTTCTGCATCATTTGTGCATGAGTGTGGGTTGAGAGTTACCCCACTGT
>KQ998951.1:81158-142808 GCA_001598015.1 Dorcoceras hygrometricum
TTCTTACCAGGATGTGAGGGCGAGCGGCAATACCGCACTCTCATCTCCATGGTGGGATCGTTAGCCACCATGCGTCGAGTGGTTAACTACCACAGTTCATGGGCGAGGCAACGGCAGGTTGAGTTGTTTGATGCATCTGGGATTCGGGTGTAGTATCACGGCGAGTGGCTCATTACCACACTGTGAACTATCTTGTATTGCTGTTGTTTATTCTTACCAGGATGCGAGGGCGAGCGGCAATACCGCACTCTCATCTCCCTGCTGGGATCGTTAGCCACCATGCGCCGAGTGGTTAACTACCACAGTTCATGGGCGAGGCAACGACAGGTTGAGTTGTTTGATGCATCTGGTATTCGGGTGTAGTATCACGGCGAGTGGCTCATTACCACACTGTGAACACACCCCGTGGCCACTGTTGTTGCAGATTTTTGGAGATGTGCTTGAGTTCCTTAGCTCCCTTATTGGTTGAGCCTTCCGTTGTTATCCGATGTCTCATGCATAGCATCTGCATTTTATCTTATGCATTCTTTTACTATATCTAGTTGCTCTCCGTACTGGGGTTTGACCCCATGTCCCTCTGGGGCTTGGTTTGTTTCCTTGTTTGTGTTGTTTTCAGGGAACCCATGTTTTATAGATGGTCGTGGTTATAACCCAGCTGGTGGTGCCCCAGGAGGTGGTTAGCGTGTCCCAGTTGCGTATAGCATATTTATAAATATGTATCAGTTAGCCAGGGGGATGCCCTGCGCTTCGTTATTGTATCCAGTATTTGGATTCTGATACATGTTTTGGTTGTTGTATGCTACTGTTGGTTGTTTTTCTGAACTGGGATATATTTTGAGTATCGCTTTATTTTAAATTATATCGTTTTAAACCGTCAGGCCAAAAGCGAAAATTTTACCCGTTTTTTGATAGCTTCCGCATGTGTTTGTTTGATTTTACTCTGTTTAAAGCACGAGGCCTGACACTCATGTTTTATTTATGCTCGAGTTCCTTTAAATTAATAGAAGCATGTTCAGATTTCAGCGAGAAAAATGGAAGAAATAGATTTTAAAATATCCATTAGTTAACTAGGTTAGCTTATTAATCGCCCCATAAGATTAGAGAAGTAATCGAGGTCCCCACAACAGGTGGTATCAGAGCCCAAGTTCTCGGACCGAGTTAGATGAGCGGGGTAGATCGAGTCTTTCTGATTGATTTACTTATGGTTGATTACATGCTCGCATGGTATATATCTTACTGTTTTTGAATTTTATATCGCATGACTGATGTGATTGAATGGTAAGAATATGCCGTACAGTCTTCAGAATTACATGCTATCTGAATATCTGAACTGAATAGTAGCATGTATTGGACGAGTATGAATCAGAACTCGATCTCTTGAGAAGCAGCACATTAATGTATGCTAATCAGAGGATGGACTGAGACTGAATTGTTATTGATATGATGATGAATTATGAACTAATCTGTTTGATTATTAGATATGCCTCCTCGACTAATGACTACCCGACAGACAGTGGCAGTTGATCAGCCAGAACAGACGAATGCTGCACAAACAGTATCGTAGGTACCAGTGACAGTTCCACGGACAGAGCAGGGTAGTACTTCGACTGATGCATTGAATGCAACTGCAACTCCGATGGAAACACTTTTGAAATGATTTCAGTCCTTCAAACCGCCAACACTGACAGGAACAGAAAATGCAGTGGACTGTGAGAACTGGTTAGAAGATATAGAACCGTTATTTGAAGATTTGGATTATACAGATGATCGTCGGGTGAGACTGGTAATTCATCAGTTTCATGGCCTTGGTAAGAGTTGGTGGATAGCGACGAAGAAAGCGTTTGAAAACCAAGGTACTGTTATTACTTAGTCTGTATTCAAAACTGCTTTTTATCAACGGTTATTTCAAGTTTCTTATCGGAAGGACAAAGGAGCAGAGTTTGCAAATCTGCGACAAGGGCAGCTGAACATTGAAGAATATGTTGCCAAGTTCACAAGTTTACTCAAATTCGCTCCGCATGTTGCTATTAGTGATGAAGCTCAAGCCGATCAGTTCATTAATGGCTTGAATCCCGATGTGTTCACCTTGGTGAATACAGGGCGACCGAATACCTTTGCTGATGCATTGAATCGTGCAAAAGGAGCTGAAGCGGGATTAGTGAGGCAACGAGAAGCACAATTTGTGCCACTATCAGCTAGATCGTCGCAAGAGAAACCACAGATTCCACAATCACCTCGATTGGATGTTGGAGGTAACAGTAGTCGAAAGAAGAATTTCTTTAAAGGGAAAGGGAAACAGTTCAAGCGTTCAAGTACTGGTAGCTCTTCTAGTTCGAGTGAATCCAAACAAATGCGAGCTGGACAGAAATCGGATGTTTGTTGTACCAAATGTGGAGGTCGTCACATCACCGAACAGTGTAGAGAAGTGTTTGGCCTTTGCCGTATCTGTAATAAACCCGGAAAATTTGCGAGAATATGCCCCCAACGTGGTTCTGGAAGTTCATAGAAAACTGGAGCATCGAGATCAATGCCACCACCGGAAAGGCAAGTATCTTCTATGCATTCATTCCAACCACAGATTCAGCATCATGGTAGACAAGGAGGGATCCAGACAGTGAGCCAACCTCCTAGGCAACAAGCACGAGTGTTTGCATTGACTGAGGAGCAAGCACAAGCAGCCCCTGATGATGTTATTGCAGGTAATTGCTATCTTTGTAATTATCCTGCTTATGTCTTAGTTGATACCGGTGCTTAACACACATTTATATCTGAGCACTTTGTTGTATCAAATGCGTTGTCTGTTGAGCCCTTATCTGAGGTAGTATCTATTTCTTCACCTCAGGGGAGTAGGGGTATCTTATAGATAAAATCTGTTAGGAATTGTATACTACAGTTTGAGGGTCATGAGATTGAGATTGACTGTATTGTTCTTGGTCTGTCTGATTTTGATTGTATTATCGGCATAGACATGTTAACCAAGTACACGGCAACAGTGGATTGTTTTCAGAAAGTGGTACGGTTCAGACCTGAGAGGACTGACGAGTGGAAATTTTATGGTAAGGGTTCACGAGCCAGAATTCCTTCAGTCTCTGTTCTTTCTATGACTAATCTATTGCAGAAGGGAGCAGAGGGATTTCTTATTTATGCAGTAGATATGATGAAGACTAGCCCGAATTTGGCTGATATACCAGTAGTTTGTGAATTTGCTGATGTCTTTCCTGACGAGAATCCAGGATTGCCTCCATTTCGAGAGGTATACTTCCGTATTGAATTGATGCTAGGTACACAACCGATATCGAAATCACCTTATCGTATGGCACCAATTCAATTGAAAGAGTTGAAAGAACAGCTTGAGGATCTTCTTGCCAAAGGGTACATTAGACCGAGCGTTTCTCCTTGGGGCGCTCCGGTACTATTTGTACGAAAGAAGGACGGATCGATGAGGCTATGTATTGACTACCGGCAACTAAACAAAGCAACGGTAAAGAATCGATATCCTTTACCTCGTATATATGATTTGTTTGATCAGTTGTAGGGTTCGTCAGTATACTCGAAGATTGATTTGAGATCCGGCTATTATCAATTGAGGGTACGAGATGAGGATGTATCGAGGACTGCATTTCGAACGAGGTATGGTCACTATGAGTTCATTGTTATGCCTTTTGGGTTGACCAACGCCCCGGCAGTGTTTATGGGTCTGATGAATAGAGTATTTCAGAAATATCTTGATGATTTCGTGATTATATTTATCGATGATATTCTGATCTATTCGAATAACTTGTGTGATCACGCTGACCATCTTAGAATTGTTTTGAAACTCTAAGAGATGAGAAATTATATGACAAGCTGTCGAAATGTGAATTTTGGTTGCATAAAGTGGTATTTTTTGGCCATATTATTTCAGGTGATTTTATTTCAGTCGACCCGAGCAAGATAGAAGCAGTGATTAATTGGTCTAAACCGACATCTGTGCCAGAAATCCGAAGCTTTATGGGCCTATCAGGTTATTATCGTCGATTTATCCGAGATTTCTTGAGTATTGCAAAGCCTATCACTAAACTGACACAGAAGAATGCACCATTTGTTTGGTCTGAAGCTTGTGAAACCAGTTTTCTCGAGTTGAAGAAGAGGTTGACTACAGCACCAGTGTTGGCAATCCCTTCATGGAAGCAAATGAAGTCTGATGTGACAGATTTTATTTCTAAATGCTTGAATTTCCAACATGTGAAGGCTGAAAGAAAGAAACCTGCTAGTTTATTACAAAGTCTGTCAATTCCTGAATGGAAATGGGACCACATTTCCATGGACTTTGTGACGAGATTGCCACGATAATCCCGAGGATGCGACGCTGTGTGGGTGATTATCGATAGGTTGACGAAATCTGCATGTTTTATTCCTTATCGGATGACCTATCGTCATGATCAGATGGCGGACCTTTACGTTCAGGAAGTGGTAAGACTCCATGGTCTGCCAAAGTCAATTGTATCTGATCGAGATCCGAGATTCACTTCGCACTTTTGGAATAGCCTACAGCAAGCTCTAGGTACACATTTACATTTGAGTACCGCTTATCATCCTCAAACTGATGGACAATCTGAACGAACTATTCCGACTCTTGAGGACATTCTTAGAGTTGTAGTACTAGATTTTGGTATTACATGGCAAGATTCATTACCGCTTGTGTAGTTTTCGTACAACAACAGTTATCAGACTAGTATTGAGATGGCTCCATTTGAGGCACTGTACGGAAGGAAATGTCGATCGCCATTGTATTGGGATGATATTTCAGAGGTACCTGAGTTGGGACCAGATATGATCAGAGAGATGACTGAGAAAGTGAAAGTGATTCAGCAGAAAATGAGAACAATGTAGCATAGACAGGCCAGATATGCGAATGTCAGACGTCGACCGTTGTGTTTTGAAAAAGGGGACAGAGTATTCGTGAAGATTTCTCCCTTCAGGGGTACAATTCGATTTGGCAAACGAGGGGAGTTGTCTCCATGTTTTATTGGTCCTTATGAGATTCTCGAGAAGATAGGCGATCTTGCTTATCGACTCGCACTGCCTTCGTCTCTTTCTGGTATACATGACGTCTTTCATGTATCTATGCTGAGGAATTATCTATCTGATGCATCTCATGTTATTCCATCTGATGAAGCTGAATTCGATGAAACTCTTAGCTACTTTGAACAGCCGATTAAGATACTTGATCGGAAGGAAAAGAAACTCCGAACGATGACCATTCCGTTAGTGAAGATTCAGTGGAATCGACATGGAGTTGAAGAAGCTACATGGGAAGTTGAAGATGACATGAGACAATGATTTCTATATCTGTTCCAGTGATGTGAGTTCTTATTCAGTTGCTGCTATTTAATTTTTCTTATGTGTATACAGAATGCATATAGAGACCGCTTATGATTTCGAGGACGAACTCATGTTTTAGAGGGGGTAGAAATGTAAGGCCCGAGATTATTTGATTTAATAATCCGAGATTATTTAAGTTTAATTTGAGAATATAAAATTTAAGAATATTTAGACTCTGGAATTAAATTCTAATGTTCTTGAATTATTTTGGATTGAAATTGAGTTAAATTGAGGGCCGAGGACTGAATTGCAATTACGGTAGTTTCAGTAGGTTCAGCATATTTTTCTACCCCATTTTTTGTTATTTTTACAAGCTTTCGATTTTTTCATCATCCGACCGTCAGAATTTAGAAGCGATCGTATATCTGCGATCCTCGCGTCGAAGGCTTTGTTTTGATGTAAGTTTATTATGTTCTACTATGGTTTGATTTTGAGGTGCTTATGGAATCTGATTATGATGATATATATATATTTTTTTAGTGTACAACAATTGTATACAACTAGATTTCAGCGAGAAAAATGGAAGAAATAGATTTAAAAAAAAAATTATCCATTAGTTAACTAGGTTAGCTTATTAATCGCCCCATAAGAGTAGAGAAGCAATCGAAGTCCCCACAAAAATTATGCAAGTTTAAAAGCTTAGCCCGTTAATGTATATTTAATTATTTCCTTTAAAACATTTACGTACATAGCATACTACATATATGATTAAATATACATTTACGAGCTTCTACATTTTTCTACTTCGGTCAATGAATTGTTCAGGAGTCTTGGCCACTGCTTCTAGACTAAACATCACTCTTAACTCAGACGATGAAACGAATGTTCACCCCTTTTACAATTGTTGACTATTTTCCTTAAATTTTGACTTTATAAATCAAGTCTAAATTTTGACTAAAATCAATTTTGACTCCTTAAAATCAAATCTGGCTTATTAAACTCGATTTTGACTTTTGAAATCAATTTTGACCCCAAAAGCCAATTTTGACCAAAAGATCGATTTTGACCAATTTAAAATCCAAAAGTCAATTTTGACTTAATTAAAAATCAAAATACTCCAGTTTTGACTGAGACTTAAAAATAAACATAACTTTAATTATTTTAAAAGTTTGACTCCATTTTAAAACATCTGGCTATTTTCTTTAAAATTGGACATTTGACTTAAAATTTACAATAACCGGTCCATAATTAAAATAACTCGGACCAACTTTAAAATATTTTGACTCGAGACTTGTCTAATCGACCCGGTCCAACCAAACCAATCAAACCAATTCAACTGAACCGAACCAACCACCAAAAACCCTACTCCCATGCAATGTTCACCTCGACGCCGCAGCGACCAGGCGCCACAAACACACGTCGACCTCCCTGCTCCGGCCACCCTGTCCGGAGCCCCACTGGATGGACCACCCCAGGTCTAGCCGGTCCCATAGGAACCAACCACGGCCCCAACTGTGCACCAAACCTCACGAATGACGCACCTGAATCGGGCAGCCCACCCACGGCGTGTGAAACCGTGCGGCCGCGCGTCAAGTCCCGATCCAGCCATGATATAGCAAACATATCATCACCTATGGACCACCATGAACCTTCTAGGACCCTAACTCATCGATCTAGCCATGACCCATGACCCCTGGACCTTTCACAAACCGAAACAACATGAGATAAAGTCGAGAAACGTGAAAGCACTTTCGTGTCATGCATGAAACTTGAACAAGGAGATATAGATATGGATAAAACACATTCAATTCACACCAATTTTCATGAAAAACAGTCTAATAAAGTTTAAATGGTGAGAAAAGAAGTTGATATCACATGCCTGGTTTGGTTGGAGTAGAGTTTTGCGAGTTACCGACGTTGTAGACGTGAGATCGGGGAACCACCGGATTTGGATCTCCAAGCTTCACCAAGAATGGAGGAATTTCGAATTTTTGCTTAAGGGGGAAGGAGGAGGACATCTAGATCTTATTTAGGGGCTAGATTATGGTTAAAATTTGTGTTTAGAAATAATACAATGTGACACAATTGACCCCTATGATTTGATTAAGTAAAGGAAGTGGAAAAAGTCATGGTAGAACTCCATTTAATTGAAAAAGGTAATTAAAACTTTATCTTGTCCTTGAAAAGGGTTTGAATTTCGAAATTGAAGCCTCCTAAAAATTTAAAACACTTTAAAGTTCAATAAAACAGTCCGTATAGGCGAAAAACGTGTTCCCCTCCAAAATAATCATAAGAACTCAAATTTTCAGAAACTTTTGCTTAAAATAAAATAATTTCATTCTTAAAAATCCCAAAACTTAAAATCTCACATTATTCCCATTCTGGTCGGCCCTAATCTCGTCCACGCGAAATAACACATGCATACCATGCAACATAAAATCATAAATAAGTCATATAAAATGGCATGTAATCATCTAAAAATATTTTTCCCCTAGTCATGCACTCATTTCTACGTAGTCAGGAATTTCTAGGCGTTGCAATACAAGCGCCTCTGAACAGCCGTCTGTAAAGAATCTGTCTCAGCCCATTTCAGCATCTGATCTTCTTTGGCTGCAAGATCTGAAACATACTTCAAAGCTGATACGCCATGAATACTGAAATAATTAAAGAATGAAACTACCTCCTCTATAATCGCATCTCGAATCTGTACAAGAAAATCTACATCTACAGAAATCAAAGCCAAAATCTCATTAGCCGGATTGCCCTTTATCTCCTCCACAAAGGGCTCCTTCCCCTTGGCAATAGGGACAATCTTCGGAAGAGTGGCCTAGTACCAGTCCACTTCCTCGAATTCTATTCCGCAACCAAATTTAATCTGTGGTGGCTCCTTAGCCGTGATAGATGGAAGCATCATATCCTCAGGGATCTGCTTCAAAATTTCATCAATAGGCAGTGACTCTTCATCAGACACTGAAGTCTCAGTAAGCTTCAGAACCATTCTCCAGGGTTCCGTGTCCTCAGAATCAGTAGTCTCCTTAGCTTGGATTCTTTGGACTGTGGGGCTCCCAGATGATACCATAGAAATTGGTATAGCCTCCTGTACTGGTATGATAGACAAAACTTTCACTGTGGGAGCAGCTCTCCCAACAGTGGTCCTATTCTTCTTCACAACAGGTTCAGCAGCAGGAGCTGGTCTCCTCTTCACTGTTGCCTTAACCACCTTCTCCACCGCTGGCTCCTCCATCACGTTTTCAGCTGCTGCCGACACAGATTTGTTCTTAGAGACGTATGTGCCGACATACTTAACAGAGATAATTTTCAAGGGTGAAGTTCCTTCGATTCCCCCAAAGTTAGACCTGGGACTCCCTCTAATAAAAGACTTAGTTGAACTGCAAACCCCTGTGTGACGCCCAAACCCATGGGAATCAACGGAATGGAGTAAATGGATAATCAAAAGGAATAGAAGGACTAAGTGCAAAATGATGTAGCTGTATTCCCCTACGAGAACTGGTATACAAACAGATGGTGCCAAAATTAAATAGCAGAAACAGCTTTGGAATAAAAGAACATCTGGTTCAACTTAAAAATGAGATATTACAACTAATGGAACTCTATATGAATTCTCTATTGTTGTAATGGATCTTAATACAGTTTCCAAAAAAAGATAAAAAACAACAATGCTCTGGCTTCGCGGAAACGCTGGCCTTTGATAAACACACGCAAACCCCCAAATTTGGTTCATGTCACGCCACCCGCCTGCCCCTGAGCTGCCTCACCTGCATCAGGAAAACTAGTGAGCCTAGGGGCTCAACAAGTAAAACTGATCATAACAAAGTCATATAATGCAGGCAAAACTGAATCATGATACGTAAATTAAAGGAAGTCATCTGAACTGAAATCTTGCTATTGAAAAGATAGATCGGGACATCAGATCCGAATTGCAATTATATACTGAGTGACTTATGGTTTAGAAGCTCTCTGTTGGTCCTGGTGCTTGCTATCTTCTTATCTGAACTCAGTAACTTTATTGTGAAGGGATATTATAGTCATACCATAATCTTCAATCCCTTCCTGGGTGACTGGGTCCTCTATGTCATAAGTCCTTAAAACTGAAAGTTACTTCCTTTAATTGGATGAAATAGTTATTATACATTCTGTTGATCGAAGATCGATCACTGAAACTGGTAGATTCACTGCTATGAAACTCATTTTATCTTTAAAAATTTTTACTGAGTGTACAGCTAGGCTACGAGATGATGGTAGAAGAAATTAGCTCGGAAGAGAAAATGGCTTATGAACGCAAAAGAGCTTTGGCTAAAGAAAACAGATCACAAGCGTAAAGAACAGCTTTAGCTACATAAAACAGATCACAGGCGTGAAGAACAGCTTTGTCTAAAGAAAATAACTTACGAATCGGAAAAACAGATCTGATTCTAAGAAAATAACTTACGTGTAGTAAAACAGATTCAGTAACATAAGCTTCGGAGCAAGAATTTCAGCTTAGAAGGTCACTCAGCTTCGAGAAACTCAATCAGTTTAGCAACAACGCAGTATGGTCAAGGAAAATAGGCCAGATCTACTTAGAAATGAAGGTACTGCACCAGCTCAGACAGTCCCTAAACAAAACCGATCAGTTTGTTCGACCAGAACATAGTCCCGATCAAACCAGTCGCCTATCCGTTCAGACTCGATGTCCATGACTTTACAGCACACCAGGAAATAGAACTTTTCTTTGGCTTATCTTATTTAAAATATGTACAACTCAGTATTTTGAAAACACAACTGCTTTTGCTAAAAGATAACTGATGAGTTTCCTCAAACTAAAGCATGAAAGCCGTGAATCCATAGCTTATACATGAACATGAACTGACTGAACTGAAACATGCATCCGGAAAGCACACAACAGAAAACAACGAAACAATATATGTTTTCCAGATGAAGCAAGAATTAATTTTACTTGCCTAAGCTGAGAATCGCAACGAACAGATGCCCTTGGCTGGAAATCTTCTCAAGCACACTCTGCGAGCTTCTGGTTTTAAAAGATAATGATAGATTTTCTTGTAAACAAAATGAGCTCTAGAACTCACGTAACAATCATATATGGGAGTATGATTTGTATTAGGTGGAGGGTACAATGATTACGCATGGGTTACCATACCAAATCCTTGCAAATTGATAAAAGCTCCCTACTAATATTTTAATTCGTAAACTTGCTACACCATTTTTATAAAAACTAATCTCCCATCCAAAAGCTTTTTATTTAAAAAGGGAAACTGCTCCAGATCGGTATTGTGCTTGGGGCGAAATCCTTCTAGAAATCATCTGGGCCGTGCTTTTAAACTGGAAGAAAAAAATCAGTTTAAAAAACTGAAACTAGCTTGAACTGAAATCTTGATGATCAAATATCAAATCGGTCCTTAGAATAAAAACACTAACAATTGTGGTCCTTTTTGGGGCGCTCCTTACTGAAATTTCGTCCTCGAAATTTACTTACCAAACAGCTCTGGGTAGAGACTACACATATCCTCTTCTGTCTCCCAAGTTGCTTCCCGCTCTGTTTGATTTGACCACTGCACCTTAACAATCGGGATGCTACGATTTCTTAACATCCTATTTTATCTATGAAGGATCCTCTCTGGTCTTTCTTCGTAACTAAGATCTGGTTCAAGCTGGATTGGTTCATAGTTCAAAACATACGATGGGTTGGGAATATATTTCCTCAAAGCTGATACATGGAAAATGTTATGCACCGAGGACAGATGTGGGGGTAATTCTAGTCTGTAAGCCAGCGTTCCTACTTTGTCCAAAATCTCATATGGACCAATGAATCTTGGGCTGAGCTTACTATTCATCCCAAATATCATTACTCCTTTAATTGGAGATACCTTTAAGAACACATGATCTCCAGCTTCGAAAATCAGTTCGCGGCGTCTGTTATCAGCATAGCTCTTTTGCCTGCTCTGAGCTGTCCTCAATCGATCTCTTATCTTTTTAATAGCTTCAGCGGTCTGTTCTACTATATCTAGTCCCAAACCAGCTCGCTCTCCTATCTCATCCCAATGAATGGGTGTTCTGCACTTCCTGCCGTAGAGAGCTTCGTAAGGGGCCATCTGAATTGATGCTTGGAAGCTATTGTTGTACGTGAATTCTACCAATGGTAGCTTCAAATCCCAGCTCTCTGAAAAATCTATGATACAAGATCTGAGTAGATCTTCTAGTGTCTGAATCACCCTTTCTGATTGACCATCTGTCTGGGGGCGAAAGGCTGTGCTAAAGGTCAACTTGGTACCCAAAGCTCTGTGTATACTCTTCCAAAAAGCTTACGTAAATCTTGGATCTCTGTCAGATACGATCGAGACTGGGATACCATGAAGTCTTACTTCTCTTATATACAGCTCGGCATATTTTCTCACATCAAAAGTTGTCTTGACTGGTAAGAAGTGAGCTGATTTGGTGAGTTGGTCTACTATAACCCAAATTGAATTGTATCCTTGAACAGTTCTGGGTAAACTACAAAATCCATTGCAATACTCTCCCACTTCCATTCTGGTATCGGCAGGGGTTTCAGCATCCCAGCTGGTCTCTGATGCTCTGATTTGACCAGCTGACAGGTTAGGCATTATGAAACAAATTTAGCAATATCGCGTTTCATTCCTGGCCACCAGTACAACTTCTGAAGATCTTTATACATTTTGGTACTCCCTTGGTGTACTGAGTACGGGGATGTATGAGCTTCTTTCATCAGATCAGCTCTCAAGTTGTCCATGCTGGGAACCCATAGTCTACCTTGATATCTAACAATTCCTCCAGCTGAGGTATAGAGATTTTCTCCTTTCTCTTCATCTTGTTTCACCCACTTTTTCAACTGTTCATCCATCAGCTGACCTTCTCTAATCTGGTCTATCAATGAAGACTGAATGGTGAGAATAGCCAGGGTGCAGTACTGTGACGGGGCACCAGCTCTAGCCCAAAATTCTCAATGTCATAAGCTAAAGGACTCTGAGCTGTGAGCTGGGTTAATCCTATCGATTTCCTGCTAAGTGCATCGGCCACTACATTGGCTTTTCCTGGGTGGTAGCTAATGGTGCAATCGTAATCTTTGACCAGCTCTAACCACCTCCTCTGTATCATGCTCAATTCTTTCTGGGTGAAGAAGTATTTTAAACTCTTGTGGTCTGTGAATATCTCACACTTTTCCCCACACAGATAATGTCTCCAAATATTCAGGGCAAAAACGACTTCTGCTAACTCCAGGTCACGCGTAGGATAATTCTTTTCGTGATTCTTCAGCTGTCTGGAAGCATATGATATTACCCTACGATAATGCATCAGTACGACACCTAAACCAGCTTGGAAGCATCTGTGGTAGATAACAAAATTCCGTGTCCAGAAGGCATGGTTAGTACTGGAGCTTCTATCAATGCTTGTTTCAACTTCTCAAAACTCTGCTGACAACTAGGGGTCCATTCAAAATTAATTTGTTTCTTAGTCAGCGAAGTAAATAGAACCGCTGTCTTCGAGAACCCTTGGATAAATCTTTTGTAGTATCCAGCATGTCCCAAAAAGCTCCTCACCTCTGATAGAGATTGGGGAACAGGCCAGTCTCGCACAGCTTCGACCTTAGCTGGGTCGAATTCTAATCCATCCTTAGAAATGATGTGACCTAGAAATGCAACATTCTCCAGCCAAAACTCACACTTTCTAAACATAACAAAAAGTCGCTTGTCCTTCAAAACTTGTAACACTATCCTAAGCTGATTGGCGTGCTCTGAACTGATCTTGGAATACACTAAGATGTCATCTATAAATACGATAACAAACTGATCCAAAAATGGCTGGAAAACTCTATTAATCAAATCCATAAAATAGATGGAGTGTTGGTCAATCCAAAAGGAATTACTAAAAGCTCATAATGACCATAACGTGTCGTGAAAGATGTCTTATAGATATCGGCCTCTTTGATCTTAAGCTAATGGTATCCAGATCGCAAATCTATCTTGGAAAACACTACTGTTACCTTCAACTGATTGAACAATTCCTCAATCTTTAGCAAGGGTACTTATTCTTAATAGTAAGCTTATTCAACTCGTGGTAATCTATACACAATCTTAATCTCCCATCTTTCTTCTTAACGAACAAAACAGGGGCTCTCCAAGGGGATGTACTGGGTCGTATGAATCCTTTATCCAACAGATCTTGAATTTGTTCCTTTAGCTCTTTCATCTCTGTGGGAGCAAGCCTATAGGGTGTTCTGGAAACAGGAGCTTCTCCAGGTACTAAATTGATAGCAAATTCTAGTTCTCTATCTGGAGGTAGTCCACTAATATCATCTGGAAAAACTTCTAAAATTCATTCACCACCTCCACACCATCCAGTTCGGGCTTACTAGAAACAGTTAGGGGAGATAAACTTGCTAAAAATCCTACTCCACCTTTCCTCGGGTAACGATGGGCTTGCAAGGCTGAAATAACGCGAGGAACTCGTCTAAGCTGGTTAGTTCCAAAAGAAAACTGGGGTCCTTTGGGTGGCTTGACGGTTACTGTCCTGATCTTAAAATCGATTACTACTCCATACTTAGATAACCAGTCTATTCCCAAAATCAAATTGAATTCAGGCATAGGTAGAATAATTAAATTGGTGGTAACTAAATGTCCTTGAAACTCAAGCTCTAAGTCACGATATATACTACGAGATACCAGCTCTTCTCCTTAAGGTAAAGCCACACAATAGCCTAGGGACAATTGTTCTGATTTACAAGGTAAATTCTTAGCAAAATCTTCAGCTATAAAGGAATGGGTCGTACCCGAATTTAACAGGACAAAAGAGGGCATACCAGCAACCAAAATCTTACCCGTAATTACAGTAGAATCGGGGTTGGCTTGCTCATCTGCCATGACATAAGCTCGACTGGGCACCAGTTCTTTCGAATTTGGACAGAATCTGGAGATGTGACCTTGAGCACCACACTTGTAACAGCCGCTCTGGCCAGCTCTACACTGTCACGAGTGATTCTTCTGGCACTTGGGGCAAATTGACTTGTTGTATCTAACTGGTACTGCACTAATAGGCTGAACTGGTAACGGTTTCTGTTCTTGGGGTTGCTGCTGGTTCCTGTTCTGCTTCTTAAATGGTCTTTGGTCTTTTTGTTGGAAGGCCTGCCTCTTCTGCTGTCTCTCCTCTTCGACATCCTTCCAATCCTTATCAACTCGCAGGGCTTTGTCAATGCTTTCCTGTAAGTTTTTGGGCTCAGAGAGCATAACATTCAGCTTGAATGTAGACTTCAGTCCTTCAATAAATTGACTCAACTTCTCCTCGGAATATTTTCCAATAAGAGGCACAAAATAGCATCCTCTCTCAAACATTCGAACATACTCATGTACTGTCATGATCCTTTGTTTCAAACTCAGGAACTCCCCCTTCAGCTCAGACCTCTTGTTTGCTGTGAAATTCTGCTCGAAAAACACTCGTTTAAACTCATCCCATGAGAGGGTCGCCAAATCCACTGACAGCTTTGCTCCCTCCCACCAGATCATTGCATCGTCTCTTAACATGTAGATAGCGCACCTAGGCCTATCCAGATCTGGAACCTGAAGGTATTCAAAATAACTTCCATAGACTTGATCCAGCTCTTAGCAACAAGAGGATCTGTTGTACCACTAAACTCCTTTGGTTTCTATCTTCGAAATTTCTCCTGGGAATCATCATGATTTGGTCGCCTACTATTAGAAGATTGACTGTTGCCTCTGCCTGTCTGTTCTACTAGCAGTTCTAAGAGTTGGGTAATATGAGCATTACTTCTGGACTGGGTTCTTCTATAGGGTGCTTCTTCTACCTCTTCCTCTACCTGGCATCTTAATTTATAGCCCGCAATCAACCACAAAAGAAAATCATAACTCAAAAGAGAAAAATGACTCTTAACATAACAATAAAACTCACAGATCAGGAGATGCAGACGGAGAGAACTGCTCTAGACTGGGAAGTGTGTATTTATCTCTGGACCATGCTCTGATACCAAGTTTGTGACGCCGAAACCCATGGGAATCGATGGAATGGAGTATATGGATAATCAAAAGGAATAGAAGGACTAAGTGCGAAATGTCGTAAGCTCTATTCCCTTACGAGAACTGGTATACAAATATATGGAACCAAAAGTAAATAGCAGAAACAGCTTTGGAATAAAAGAACTTCTGGTTCAACTTACAAAATGAGATATTACAACTGATGGAACTCTATATGAATTCTCTATTGTTGTGATGGATCATAATACAGTATTGACAAAAGATCAAAACAACAACAGCTCTGGCTTCACGGAAACACTTTAATTTCATAAACACACGCAAACCCACAAATCTGGTTCAGCTCATGCCACCCGACTGCCCCTGAGCTGCCTCACCTGCATCAGGAAAACTAGTGAGCTTAGGGGCTCAACAAGTAAAACTGAGGATAACAAAGTCGTATAATGCAGGCAAAACTGAATCATGATACTTAAATATAAGGAAGTCATCTGAACTGAAATCTTGCTAATGAAAACAGATGTGACATCAGATCCGAGTCGCAATTATATACTGAGTGACTTATGGCCTAGAAACTCTCTGTTGGTCCTAGTGCTTGCTAGCATCTTATCTGAATTCAGTAACTTTCTTGTGAAGAGATATTATAGTCATCCATAATCTTCGATCCCTTCCTGGGTGACCGGGTCCTATATACCATAAGTCCTTCAAACTGAAAGTTACTTCCTTTAATTGGATGAAATAGATATTATACGTTGCTCTTGATCAATGATCGATCACTGAAACTGGTAGATTCACTGCTATGAAACTCATTTTATCTTTAAAGATTTTTACTGAGTGTAAAGCTGGGCTATGATCTGATGGTAGGAGAAACCAGCTCGGAAAAGAAAACGACTTATGAACGCAAAACAGCTTTGGCTAAAGAAAACAGATCACAAGCGTAAAGAACAGCTTTTGCTACATAAAACAGATCTCGGGTGTGAAAACAGATCACAGCAATGAAGAACATATTTGGCTAAAGAAAATAACTTACGAATAGGAAAAATAGATCTGGTTCTAAGAAAACAACTTACGCGTAGTAAAACTGATTTGGTTCTAAGAAAAAAACTTACGCGTAGTAAAACAGTAACATAAGCTTGGGAGCAAGAATTTCAGCTTGGAAGGTCACTCAGCTTCGAGAAACCAAATCAATTTAGCAACGAATCACGCGGTCTGGTCAAGGAAAATAGGCCAGAACTGCTTAGAAACAAAGGTACTGCACCAGCTCAGACAGTCCGTAAACAGACCCGCTCAGCTTATTCGACAAGAACATAGTCCCAATCAAACCAACATCGCCTATCCGTTCAGAGTCGATGTCCATGACTTTTACAACACACCAGAAAATATAACTTTTATTTGGCTTATCTTATTTAAAATCTGTACAACTGACTATTTTGAAAACGCAACTACTTTTGATAAAAGATAATGGTGAGTTTCCTCAAACTAAAGCATCAAAGCCGTTAATCCATAGCTTATACATGAACATGAACTGACTGAACTGAAACATGCATCTGGCAAGCACACAACACAAAACAACGAAACAATATAAGTTTTCCAGATGCAGCAAGAATCAATTGTACTTGCTTGAGCTGAAAATCGCAATGAATAGATGGCCTTGGCTGGAAATCTTCTCAAGCACACTCTATGAGCTTCTGGTTTTAAAAGAGAATGAATGATTTTCTTGTGAACAAAATGAGCTCTAGAACTCACGTAACAATCATATATGCGAGTATGATTTGTAGTAGGTGGAGGGTACAATGATTAGGCATGGGTTACCATACCAAATCCTTGCAAATTGATAAAAGCTCCCTACTAATATTTTAATTTGTAAACTTGCAACACCATTTTATAAAAACTAATCTCCCATTCAAAAGAATTTTATTTAAAAGGAAACTGCTCCATCTCAGGATTGTGCTTGGGGCGAAATCCTTCTAGAAAACATTTGGGCCGTGCTTTTAAACTGGAAGGAAAGAAATCAGTTTAAACAACTGAAACTAGCTTGAACTGAAATCTGGATGATCAAATATCAAATCGGTCTTTAGAATAAACAGACTAACAACCATTTTTATAAAAACTAATCTCCCATTCAAAAGAATTTTATTTAAAAAGGAAACTGCTCCATCTCAGGATTGTGCTTGGGGCGAAATCCTTCTAGAAAACATTTGGGCCGTGCTTTTAAACTGGAAGGAAAGAAATCAGTTTAAACAACTGAAACTAGCTTGAACTGAAATCTGGATGATCAAATATCAAATCGGTCTTTAGAATAAACAGACTAACAATTGTGGTCCTATGGATTTTTGGGGCGCTACACCCCGGGCTTGCTTCCATGAAGGAGTCGCCATCTCCTTCATAATATCTAAAGAAATCTGCTCCAGTTGATTTTGATGCCGCAGTGAATGGCCGTCGTGAGTACAAACATTTCGTGGGTCACCGCATCGAATGAACCAGCCTTGGCTGTATAGCCTTAGCTAGTATGTCATTCAACAGCCTATTTCCATCTTCATCTCCTTCTTTTTTCAAGAAGTTTTTATCGCTCTCCACTCTTAGAGAAAACTCTTCTTGCTTCATTTTCGATTGGCAGGCAAATTGGTCACTGACATCAGCCCCTCAGTAGGTAGGTCGAAAAACCTAGCAAACTGTTCCTCCGAAATTTCCACAAACATTCCCTGAACTGAGCTTATCACTGTATATCCTCTCATGATTGCATTCTCAAAGAAGTTCACTAGATCCTTCTCATAGATAGCAGCTGAACACCCCAAAAAGCCACGGAGTCCAGATGACTCAAGTGCTTTGAATATGGAAACCATACCCTCATTAGCTAGACTTAGAACTGAGTCTAAGTTAACCTGTAGAGCATTCCGGATATGTGAAGCAGCCATTGCATTCTATATCTTGAAAGAGATACGCTGAGAATGAAGATAATCTGCACAGAGAAAACACATAAATAACGAGAATATTTTCGCAAGGTAAATGTTAGAAAGAGTTAAAACGATGTATAAGAGGAATACGAAATGGTACGATAAACAATGTGTATGTGACATTTCGTATGATGACAACACACGTGTCAATCATCTGATGGCACGATCAGAATTTGAAAGGTTTTTGAATTATAATCCGTACGATTAAGATAAAAAGTGAAACGCCATTTTAAAATACATCACAACCATTGATATTTTAATTTGTCAGCTTGGGTACATTAAGATTAGATCACATACAAGTACCACGCCATATATATGTGTACGCTAAATAGATTCGGATCACACGTATTCAGCCTCAGCACTTATTAACTCTGATATGATATTCCCCCTAAAGATGAGGTTCTCCAAAAGCTGAAGTTTACCAAACTGAGGTTCCCCGTCGTTCCCTCTGAACTGAGGTCCCAAAGCTGAGGTTCACGAAAGCTGTTCAACCTGCAAACTCTCGCACAGAAATAGATTAGGTCAATTCTAAGAGACCAAGGATATTTCGAAAATATGAAAACTTAGCGTCTGGTAGATGTTTCGTGAAAATATCAGCAACTTGCTAATCTGTTGACACATACTCCAGCCAGACGTCCTTCTTAAGCACGTGATATTATGAAATGGTGCCTTATATCTATTTGTGAGACCTGGAAATCAATAATGAGATTAATTTTTGGATTAATCGGTGTTTAAAGCAATTCTGGAAATTTTGGTATTTTTGAGCTTGAGATCTGTTTTGTGAGATCTGGTTTTGTGGTGAAAGCTGGTCGATAGTGAAATCCAGTCGTAGCACGTATTTGGTGGCGCAAGAGATCTAAACGTCGCGTTGGTTCAAAACGACAGCGTTTAGTTAAGTTGGAACGCAGCGTTTTGGTTAGCGTCTGGTACCAGATTTTGATTTGAGAACCAATCGTAAGCAGTGACCAGCTTTTGGGTTGTTGGATATCCAGACGTTGGCTTAGCGACCAGCTGGTGGTTATGTAAGGCACCAGCTTTTGGTTCAACCAGTCGTTGGTTGTTATGCGACTGCTGGTTGGGATTTCAGTAGCGCAACTGCTGGTTTTGTCGGTGGAAATTTAAACCAAATTTCAGCAGTTGCGAGATGTATTTAAGGAAGAATTGGTCTTCGATTTTGAGTACCAGATCCCATACTTAGCAAAATATTCTCCCGATTGTCGACCTCTGTTTCTCGAACCCTAGTACTGTTCACCGTGAGTTTCTCCGACGAATTCCCGTTGATTCTGGTCATCGTTTTTCATGATCAAGGTTGCGTTGGACTCCTCTCGAGAAGCACTTTCATCCTATATCAGTTTTGGAGGCTGTGGTTGGCTAGTTGTGGAGCGCGAAGTTGCTGCCCGGTTCCTGTGTTGCGTAGTTCAGGTAGAACTTCGTTTGTATTTGATAAGATCTTGTTGCTAGCCTTAAGTTAAGCTTCCTATTGAGTTTTTGAGCAGGATGATAGATTGTTTGAGTGCGTGACTCCCAGCCATGAGTTTCTGTTGATGGCCGTAACCTTCTGTGTATGCCTGAGATGGTTTTGTATGTATTTGCTTTGGCAGGTGTTGGAATTGAATCTCTCGGGCTTGTAATTGTGGTGACTGTTGCACAGAAATATAAGGTACGGATTTGTGCTTGTGATTGCTTGGAAGTTGCGTGCGATATAATGTGAGGCTGCTGGGATGTTTCGGTGAACATTGCTGTGTATTGCTTGCTATGCATTTGTGTTATGCTAGCTGTTTTTATGTGAACTACATACACGCATTTGTTCATACATATTTCAGATCCCTCGTGTATTTGCAGCCTTGTATCTTGTTGTATTGCGCTGTTGTTTCTTACCAGGATGCGAGGGCGAGCGGCAATACCGCACTCTCATCTCCCTGCTGGGATCTGTTAGCCACCATGAGCCGAGTGGTTAACTACCACAGTTCATGGGCGAGGAAACAGCATGTTGAGTTGTTTGATGCATCTGGTATTCGGGTGCAGTGTCAAGGCGAGTGGCTCATTACCACACTTTGAACACACCCCGTGGCCACTGATTCATTGTAGATCTTATGGAGCTATGTTTGAGTTCCTTGGCTCGCTTTTCGGTTGAAGCCTTCAGTTGTTATCCGGTGTCTCATGTATAGCGTCTGCATTTTATCTTATGCTTTCCTTTAGATATTTCAGTTGCTCTCCGTACTGGGGTTTGACCCCATGTCCCTCTGGGGCTTGGTTGTTTTCCTTGTTGTGTTGTTTTTCAGGGAACTTAGGTTTTAAAGCTGGTCGTGGGTTTAACCCAGCTGGAGGTGCCCCAGGAGGTGGTTAGAGTGTCCCAGTTATGTATATTATTTATATGCACTGGTATCATCGCGGGTGGTATGTCCCGGGTGATTCTTATATGATTGTAGTTGGCTGTTAGCCTTGGGATGCCATTTTCTGTGCTGTTTGATTGTATGTTGTAAGCTTTGATTGGTTGGTTTTATAAACCGGGATATCTATTTTAAGTATTGTTGTATTTTAAATTATATTGTTTTAAACCGTCAGGGAAAAGAAAAATTTTACCCGCTTTTTATTAGCTTCCGCTTGTTTGTGCGTTGTTTATCTCTGTTGTGAGCACGATGCCTGACATTTTTGGTATCAGAGCTTAAGCTGGGATAAGCTCGATTTCTTTAATCACACTTGAGTCTAGGCACAGTGTCGTGTGTTGCATGTGCTTGACTATGTGACTTATGTGCTGTATATTGTTGCGATATCTATGTTGTATCTCTTTTGTGTTGCTTATCCTATTGAGTGTATTCTTAGATGCTGCCTAGATGTCGTGGTAGAGGTAGGGGGCTGTTTGAGGAATCGGCAGGATATAACGAGGATCAGCGTAGTGCTCGTAGTCGTAGCCGTGTTGGGCATGATGAGGAGGAGGAAGTTGGTGACTTGCCTTCTCCTCTGGAGCGGATGGATGTTGTTATAGCGAGGTTTCAGCAGATGAACCCTCCGGTATTTAATGGTGACGAGTCCAGTTAGGATGCAGACTCGTGGCTCCGGAACATTATTGGTCTTTTCGATCGGGTTCAGTATGATGATGATCTTCGGCTGAGTTTAGTGACCCTCTTGCTTAGGAAGACGGCAGAGCGCTGGTGGCGAGGCGCTTCGAGTACCTTGTTGGAGACCGTCGTTGGATCTCTTGGGACAGTTTTTGCGAGACCTTCCGGCAGGAGTATGTACCCGAGTCTTATGTGAACGCCCGTGAGCGGGAGTTCGATCATCTGGAGAAGGGCTCTATGACGGTGAGGGAGTATGCACGTGCGTTCTCTTCTTTGTTGACGTATGTTCCGCACGTTTCTGGTCGGGAGAGGGCCAAGAGGACCAGATTTCTAGAGAGCTTGAATGAGGAATTGTATCAGATGGTGCTGACCAGAAAACCCAAGACGTATGCTGAGGCAGTTGATAGTGCTATCGATATTGAGGAGGATTTGCGGAGTCGGCGTGCTCGTAGGCAGCAGGTGGCTCAGGGTGGTCGTTCCACTGGTCAGGGGGTGCAGTCTTCTCAGGCGTCCCAGTCAGCCCAGCAGCATCAGCAACAGGTGGCTCAACAGTCTGGCAGTCAAAGGTTTCGACCCCGCGGTCAGCAGTTCAAGAAGAAGTCGAGTTCTGGCTCTTCTGGTTCAGGCATCTCGAGTAGCAGTGGTTCTCGGGCTGAGTTCTGTGGTTTTTGCGGTGGGAAGCATCCTTCTACCCAGTGTGTTGGTGTGCAGGGTTCCTTCAACATTTGTGGTCAGTACGGGCATTTTGCTAGAGTGTGTCCGTCAGCTGGATCACAGCAGACTGCGGCCCAGCCTCAGGGTCATGGAGGTAAGTCTAGGGGTCGTTCCCCTCAGTTTCAGCAGCCAAGGATTGGTGAGACTCGGTTCAGGCCTTTCCAGTAGCCTGGTTCGTCGCGATTCGGACAGTCGTCTCAGCCTTTTTACTCTGGACCTCAGCATGCTCAGGCCAACTTCATCACTAGGGAGCAGGCGGAGGAGACTCCGGGCCGGGTGATCGCAGGTAATGTCTCGTTTTTGATTTTCCTACACGTGTGTTGTTTGACGCCGGTGCATCGCATTCGTTTATCTCGGATTCGTTTGTTGTTGAGCATGGTTTGCATACCATCCCTTTGCGTGATGCTGTTTCTGTTCTACCCCTGGCGGTGTTAGCCTATTCTCCCAGGAGGTTTTGGTAGATGGCGTGTTGCGTTTTGGCGAGCATGTGTTGGTGGAGAGTTTGATCCGCCTTCTGTTGTGGGATTTTGATTGTATAGTTGGGATGGATGTGTTGTCCAACTATAGGGCCTCCGTGGATTTCTTCCATGGGATTTTTCGTTTTAGGCCTTTGTCTGGCGAGAAGTGGGACTTCTATGGCCAGGATTCTCGATCAAAGATCCCCTTAGTCTCAGCGATGGAGATGTTCAGCTTGCTGTCCTTAGGGAATGCGGGTTTTCTGATCTACGCTTTGGATGCGTCTTCTTCTTCTCCTGTGCAGCTCAGTGACGTTCACATAGTGCGACACTTTCCCGATGTTTTTCCGGAGGAGATTCCTGGTTTTCCTCCTAGGTGGGAGATAGACTTCAGCATTGAGCTGGTGCCCGGCACAGATCCGATTTCTCATGCCCCATATCATCTGGCGCCTGTGGAGTTGAGAGAACTCAAGGTGCAGTTGGACGATTTGCTGGAGAAAGGTTTCATTCGACCTAGTATGTCACCGTGGGGAGCGCCCTTTTGTTTGTGAAGAATAAGGATGGCTCAATGCGGATGTTCATTGACTTTCGCCAGCTGAACAAAGCGACAGTTAAGAACAAGTACCCGTTGCCGAGAATCGATGATCTGTTTGATCAGCTGCAAGGTTTTGCGGTGTACTCGAAGATCGACCTTCGTTCAGGGTATCATCAGCTGAGAGTGAGAGATCAGGATGTCACGAAGACTGCTTTTCGTACCAGGTACGAGCATTTCGAGTTTCTGGTTATGCCGTTTGGTTTGACAAATGCCTCTGCAGTTTTCATGGATCTGATGAACCGGGTCTTAAGAGAGTTCATAGATCAGTTCGTGATTGTGTTTATTGACGATATCTTGGTATACTCGAAGACTCCTTTGGAGCATAAGGAGCACTTGAGAATTGTCCTTCAGAGGTTGAGAGAACAGCAGTTGTATGCTAAATTCTCCATGTGCGAGTTTTGGCTGGATCGTGTCGTTTTATTGGGACATGTTGTTTCAGCCGAGGGGATTTCGGTGGATCCCAGTAAGGTTGATGTTGTTCTGAATTGGGAGCGTCCCAGAAATGTTTCCGAGATTTGCAGTTTCTTGGGTCTGGCTGGCTATTACCGTCGTTTTACGAAGGATTCTCTAGTATAGCCAAGCCGATGACTCAACTGACGCAGAAGGACAAGCGGTTTGTGTGGACTGAGCAGTGGGAGAATGCCTTTCAACTGATCAAGGAGAAGTTGACTACTGCACCTGTGTTGGATCTGCCGTCCGGATCAGGTGGTTTCGTTTTTTGTTTTGACGCTTCGCTCAATGGATTGGTTTGTGTGTTGATGCAGAATGGTCGAGTCATTGCATATGCCTCGTGGCAGCTGAAACCGCACAAGACTCGTTATCCCGTCCATGACTTGAGCTAGCAGCCGTGGTCTTTGCGCTGAAGATCTGGCGTCATTACCTATATGGCAAGCAATTTGTGGTGTACTCGGACCACAAGAGTTTGCAGTATCTGATTTCGCATCCTGACTTGAACATGAGACAACGTCGTTGGATGGAGCTGCTAAAGGACTTTGATTGCAAGATCAAGTACCAGCCTGGGAATTCGAACGTAGTGGCCGATTCTTTGAGCAGGAAGGCTAGTGAGATGCTTTCTTCGTTGTACATTTCTAAGGATCAGGAGCATCTTAACACTACTGGTTGGAGGTTCTACCCAGCTGAGGATTGTGTTGTGGTTTCTTCTTTTCAAGTGGAGCCACAGATCGTTTCGACTATAAGAGCGGCTCAAAGGACTGATCCTTCCATCCACGAGTTGAAGTTAAAGGTCAGGGCTGGGGAACTTGAGGATTACTCTGTTTCTTCGGATGGTTGCTTGAGGTTTCGTGGCAGCCTGGTTGTGCCTAACCTCATTGATTTGAAGGAGGAGATCCTTAGGGAAGCACATGCAGTAGACACAGTGTTCATCCTGGTGCACGGAAGATGTACCATGCGTTAAAGCCGCACTTCTGGTGGGCTGGCCTGAAGAGAGACGTTGCTGGATTCGTTGCTCGTTGTTTGAATTGTCAAATGGTTAAGGCCAAAAGGATGAGACCTGGTGGTCTGTTGCAGAGTTTGGAAGTTCCCCAATAGAATTGGGAGCACATAGCGATGGATTTCGTGAAGCATCTGCCTCGTTCCAGCAGAGGATGCGATGCTATTTAGGTGGTTATCGACCGATTATCGAATTCTGCACATTTTATTCCCTATGGGATGACTTTCTCGTTGAAGAAAATGGCAAAACTGTACGTGGATTTCATGGTTAGACTTCATGGTGTGCCTATTTCGATCTTCTCAGACCGAGATCCGTGGTTTACTTCCAGGTTTTGGAAGAGTCTGCAAACAGCTTTGGGTACCAGATTGGCTATGAGCACCGCGTATCACCCCCAAACAGATGGCCAATCTGAAAAAACTATCCAGACGTTGGAGGATATGTTACGAGCTGTTGTGATGGATTTTGGTGGTAGCTAGCAGGACGCGTTGTCTTTGGTGGAATTTTCGTACAATAACAGCTATCAAGTGACGATTGGTATGGCGCCGTTTGAGGCCTTGTACGGCAGGAAGTGCAGATCGCCAGTATGTTGGGAAGAAGTGGGGGAGAAGCAGCTATCTGCCCCATATTTTGTGCAGCAAATGAAGGATCATGTGGATCAAATTCGACAGCAGATGAAAGATACCCAAGATCGCCAAGCCAGTTATGCAAATAAGAGGCGTCGACCTCTAGAGTTTCAGGTTGGTGATCAGGTTTTCCTTAAAGTTTCTCCGTTTCGCAGTGTTATGCGCTTTGCACACAAGGGAAAGTTAGTCCCTCTTTACGTCGGACCGTATGAAATTGTTGAGAGGATTGGCCCTTTAGCGTATCAGCTGTTGTTGCCTCCTGAATTAGCTTCTCTACATGACGTCTTTCATTTTTCCATGTTGAGGAAGTACGAGCCAGATCCGTCTCATGTGCTGAGGACTGACGAGGTTGAGCTAGATCAGACGTTGAGTTATCAGGAATATCCCTTGCAGATCCTAGGCAAAAAAGAGAAACAATTGAGGAATAAAACCATTCCGTTGGGGATGGTGCAATGGAGCAAACATGGTAGGGAAGAAGCTACTTGGGAACTGGAAGAAAAGATGCAGCGCGAGTGGCCGCATCTGTTTGAGTAGCTGTTGAGCTAAATTTCCAGTAGCTGATAGTTTTTAGTTGTATTTTTTCCCTAGCTGTGTTAGTTGTTTGCTCAGTTATCTTGAACTCTTGGCCTGTGTTAGGCGAATTTCAGTTTTGATTTCTGTTGCTGTGTTGTTTTCCGGAATTGTTGTGTATGATTTCGAGGACGAAATCCTTTTTAGTGGGGGAGAAATGTGAGATCTGGAAATCAATAATGAGATTAATTGTTGGATTAATCGATGTTTAAAGCAATTCTGGAGATTTTGGTATTTTTGAGCTTGAGATCTGTTTTGTGAGATCTGGTTTTGTGGTGAAAGCTGGTCGGTAGTGAAATCCAGTCGTAGCGCGTATTTGGTGGCGCAAGAGATCTAAACGTCATCGTGTAGGTGAAGTCTGGTAGTGTTTCAGAATTTCAGATGTTGCCTTGTTGTGTTTTGCATTGGTTCAAAACGACAGCGTTTAGTTAAGTTGGAACGCAGGTTTTGGTTAGCGTCTGGTACCAGCTTTTGATTTTAGAACCAGTCGTAAGCAGTGACCAGCTTTTGGGTTGTTGGATATCCAGACATTGGCTTAGCGACCAGCTGCTGGTTATGTAAGGCACCAGCTTTTGGTTCAACCAGTCGTTTGTTGTTATGCGACTGCTGGTTGGGATTTCAGTAGCCCAACTTCTGGTTTTTTAGGTGGACATTTTAACCAAATTTCAGCAGTTGCGAGATGTAAGGAAGAATTGGTCTTCGATTTGGAGTACCAGATCCCATACTTAGCGAAATATTCTCCCGATTGTCGACCTCTGTTTCTCGAACCCTAGTATTGTTCACCGTGAGTTTCTCCGGTGAATTACCGTTGATTCCGGTCATCGTTTTTCACGATCGAGGTAGCGTTGGACTCCTCTCGAGAAGCTCTTTCATCCTATATCAGTTTTGGAGGCTGTGGTTGTGAGGATTGTGAATATTAGATTTGTGATTAATTGAGTTGAATTAGGGATTAATCACATGTTTTTGAGGGAATTACGAAGGGTATATGGTTCCTGCTGATTCATCAGTCGCAGCGCTAGTATAGGAAACGAGAAATAGCGAAATTTGGTGAAGTCAACGCTGGTCAACGATACTGTAGCTACCTGCTGGTGTTGGCATCGGTAGGGTGACGTAGGCGTGACGCGTTGCATCTGCTGGTTTTAGTTCGTTTCGAAGGGTTGCTGCTGCCCGATATTGCTTTTGGCGCGAGAATGATTGAGGAAGCGACACGTGTTGGTCAACGTTTTTGAGTGTTGACTAGGGGATTCAGCAGTTGTGTTAGATAGGAGTGACCATCTGCTGATAGTATCGCTTACGTGTGCCTTGCGACATAGTGTGAGACCAGCAGCAGGAGTTTCCCACATGCAACTGCTGGTGTTGCATTTAAGTTAAAACGCTGCGTTTTGGATGTTGCAGCTGGAACCAGTCGTTGGTTGTTTTGAAGAGATCAGCTGCCTACTGATATAACGCTACGGCGTCGTTTTGATAAGTTGGAACGGTGTCTTTTTGGAGTGTTTTCTTGCGAATGCTTATTGGTTTTTGCTGCTGGTTTTTAACGAAGAAGAGATGGTACCTGCTGGTCGATACCTGCTGGTCTTGTCGACTGAATTGATGATCAGCAGACGTTGGATTCGGGAGATTATTTATGGAAGTGTCGTTCGACACTTAGGATTATTTTTGAACCAGACATTCCTTATCTCCATTTCTAAACCCTCGATTATCTACTGTTCACCGTAACTTTCGATCGCCGATTCCCATCGCATCCAGCCTCTGTTTTTGACGATTTTGGTGGCGCTGGACTCCTTCAGTTTCGCTCTTGCGATTGATACTAGTTTGGAAGTCAGAGACAACGAATTGAGAAATCCCGAAAGCTTCTGCGTGTTCGTGAGTTGCGGGTTTGTGTTGAGCAGCTTCTGCCTTCAGCTTTTTGAGCTTTTGGGTGAGCTTTCCTCGTCGTTTTGGACCTTGTACTTGTAGTTAATGCCTGCGTAGAAGTGTAGGACTTGAGTTAGCTTCTGGCCGTAGGATTAACGTGTTTGTGTAGCAGAATTGAGCTAAGATATTGAGTACCTGTAACAGATTTCACAGAAAGCATTCTGTCGTGAATTGCAAAGCCAAAAGAAATCTGCTTCCACAGGCCGTGTGATTTCCGTGCCCTGTTGAGAAATCTGTTAGGTAATTGATGAGGAAAGGTAAGAATCGAGCAGCCCTTAGCAGTTTGCGCATGAACGTGCGTATATTTCAGGCTATGGATTCTTGAGATGACTGTCTTGTGATTTGCGTGAATCTGGAAATTGAATTGAATTGAATTGATTGAATTATGTTCCTGTTTCACGTATTATGAGTCGTATGCATTGAGAATTGATATTGATTGGCATACATGCATACATATTGGGCCTTTGACAGATTTGCTTAATGACCCAAGACACGTTGTGACTGGCCGAAAGATGTGTCGAGTCCACAAAGTCCAACGCTATCATCGGAGTGGTGACTTCCAGATGCGAGCGTCTACCACTGAGCTGTGAGAACCGACGGGTTCCAATAATTCACGGACCGATGATTTCCCGGTTGATTGGCCGTGGTATAGAGGCGACCTGATATGTTTTGCCGGTTGATACACTGGCCTAGCTGACTGATTTCCTTGGCAGCCCTCATGCATTCATAGCATTGATTTATAGCATGTTGCATGTTTATCTGCTTTGATAGCTCTTCGTACTGAGGCTTGACCTCGTACTTGTTTCCTGCTTTTGTTTTGTTTGGGTCTGTGTTGCCCATTTGCAGAAAATACAGGCAACCAGGCTGGACCGAGTGGAGCGCCAGCTGGTAGATCCCTGCATCCTTGAGTCCCAGTTATATATGTATGATATGTATTGAGCCGGGGTATGCCCTGTGTTATCATGTATTGGGGATCTATATTTGATTTGAGATAGGTTATTCCTGTTGCGTATGAGTTTGAGTTAACTCATATTTTGATTATCAATATTTTGAATGTATGATTTGAGTTCAGGCCCATTGTATTTCGAAATATTTTTAAGCCCTGATTTTAAGCTTCCGTGTTTATGCGCTTATTATGTGTTAATCGTTAGTAATTAGCATGGGGCCTGACATTTTTGGTATCAGAGCTTAAACTGGGATAAGCTCGATTTCTTTTGGTCACACTCGAGTCTAGGCATAGAGTTTGATTTGATTTTGATTGGCCTCTGTGACTTATGTGATCTATTATTTGTCTTGTTATTCTATCTGCTGTGAGATCTTACCTCTAGGCTTGTTTAGATGCCGCCGAGACGAGAAGGAGGTAGGAGGACTAGACGTTCTGTGGAGGGGTCTAGAGCAGGTAGTGATGACGACGCTCAGGTTGAGGACGTCACTAGGCAGATAGGTTGGATGGATTTGATCTTAGCCCGATTTCAGCGGACGAACCCACCGACGTTTGCCGGTACCGAGGGTGGTGCCAGGGCCGAGGCGTGGCTCGTTCAGATGGAGGAGTTATTTGATACCTTGGAGTACGCTCCGGAAAAGAGACTGAAGTTGGCAGTGGTGCAGCTGCGAGATGATGCGCAGCGCTGGTGGAGGGGTACTTCTAGGATGCTTCGTGATAGTGGGACGGTGCTCACCTGGGATGGTTTCTGTGAGGCTTTTCGACAGGAATATACCCCGGAGTCCTACTTCGCTAGCCGGGAGCGTGAGTTTGATAATTTGAAGCAGGGTGATATGCGTGTGGCCGAGTATGCGAGGCGGTTTTCTGCGCTTCTAGTGTACATGCCAGCTGTGGCAAACCAAGAGCGAACGAAGAGGAACAAGTTCTTGAAGGGCTTGAGACCTGATCTTTACCGGATGGTGTTTTCTGGGTCTCCGACGACTTTCATGGAAGCTATGAACAATGCGGTTGATATTGAGGAGAGTTTGATGGATCCCGAGGCTCCAGTGCATCAGACGACCGCACGTGCTTCTCAGCCAGCTCAGGTGGTGTCTCAGTCGTATCAATCTCCACAGGGGTCACAGCAGTCAAGTCGCCAGCAGTTCCGACCACGAGGGAAGCAATTCAAGAAGAAGGGCCATTCGAGTTCCTCTGGTTCCGTGAGCTCTGGTTCTGGCAGTGGTTCAGGTAGTGGTTCTGGCGGCGGATTTTGTAGTCAGTGCGGAGGGAGACATGAGGCTTCGCAGTGTCGTGGAGTTAGAGGACTCTGCCATCTTTGTGGTCAGCCGGGACATCTCGCTAGAGCGTGTCCTTCGATTGGAGGGCGGTCTACTGGTCAGTCGCAGCAGGGTTTCGCTAGTGGTTCTTCTCAGTGACAGCAACCTTTTGCACAGTCCCAGCGATCAGGATTCCAGCCTCATGAGCCGTCACGTTTTGGAGGACCTTCTCGACCCCAGTTTCAGATTCCCCAGCAGGCGCAGGCGAATTCCTTGACGATGGATCAGGCCGAGGAGACGCCGGGCATGGTGATTAGAGGTACATGCTCTATTTATGATTATCCTGCGAGAGTCTTGTTTGACACTGGTGCATCACACTCTTTTATATCTGAGATGTTTGTGTTTGAGCGTGGGTTGAGTTCTTCCCCACTGTGTGATGTTGTTTCCGTGTCTACTCCTGCTGGTGTGAATCTGTGGTATCGAGAGGTAGTGGTAGATTGCCTGATTAGGTTTGATGAGCATGTTTTGGTGACCAATCTGATTGTTTTGGGGATTAGAGATTTCGACTGTATCTTGGGAATGGACGTATTATCCAGCTATAAGGCTACTGTTGATTGCTTCCATGGTGTGGTGAGATTTCGCCCTGATACGGGTGAGAGGTGGGATTTCTACGGCACGGATTCGAGGTCGAAGATTCCCCTAGTGTCTGTTATGGAGATGTTTAGCCTGCTAACGCTAGGTAATGTAGGATTCATGATCTACGCACTTGATAGTTCCCAGGAGCAGCGATTAGAGTTGCGCGACATCCCCGTCGTTCGAGAGTTTCCCGACGTGTTTCCAGATGAGATTCCTGGATTCCCTCCTCGACGTGAGATCGACTTCAGTATCGAGTTGGTGCCCGGTACCGCCCCGATTTCTAGAGCTCCTTACCGGTTGGCGCCCGCAGAGTTGAAAGAGCTGAGGGAGCAGTTGAGTGATCTCTTGGAGAAAGGCTTCATCAGACCGAGCATGTCGCCTTGGGGAGCTCCGATTCTTTTTGCGAAGAAGAAAGGTGGCACTATGAGGATGTGTGTGGATTTCAGACAGTTGAATAAAGCAACGGTGAAAAACAAGTATCCTTTGCCAAGGATTGATGACTTGTTCGATCAGTTGCAGGGATCGGTTGTTTACTCGAAGATTGACTTGCGCTCTGGTTATCACCAGTTGCGAATTAGAAACGCTGATGTGGCAAAGACAGCCTTTCGTACTCGATATGGGCATTTTGAGTTTCTTGTCATGCCGTTTGGATTGACGAATGCCCCCGCTGTCTTTATGGATTTGATGAACCGCGTCTTCAGCGAGTATATCGATCGATTCGTAATCGTCATCATAGATGACATCTTGGTGTACTCGAGGAGCAAGAGGGAGCACAAGGAGCATCTGAGACTTGTATTGCAAAGACTGAGAGACTCGCAACTCTATGCCAAGTTCAGCAAGTGTGAGTTCTGGCTTGACAGGATTATCTTCTTGGGTCACGTGATTTCGGCACAAGGAATTTCGGTGGATCCTAGCAAGGTCGAAGCAGTTCTTAACTGGGAGAGACCATTCAATATCAGCCTGGGCGTGTGAACTTAGTAGCCGACGCTTGAGCAGAAAGACCCAGCCTGATATGTTAGCATCCTTGAGTATTTCGAAAGTTCATGAGGAGTTGAGTACTTCTGGTTGGCGATTCCAGCCGGGTGATCAGTATTTCTTCGTTTCGTCTCTTCAGGTGGAACCGCAGATTGTGATGGACATCAGGGGGGCGCAGAGGACCGACCCCTATATCCATGAGTTGAGGATTAAGGCACAGTCAGGTCAGTCTGATGATTTTTCTGTTGCTTCTGATGGATGTTTGAGATTCCGAGGGAGATTAGTAGTTCCGAACCTGATTGATTTGAAGGAGACCCTCATGAATGAAGCACATTGTAGTCGATACAGTGTGCATCCAGGCGAGCGAAAGATGTACCATGCCTTGAAGTCTCACTACTGGTGGGCAGGTATGAAGAGCGACATTTCTGCTTTTGTTGCTAGATGTCTGAATTGCCAGCAGGTCAAGGCTGAGAGAATGAGACCTGGTGGATTGCTCCAGAGTTTAGAGGTGCCCCAATGGAATTGGGAGCAAATCGCCATGGATTTCGTGACTCATCTACCTCGATCGAGTAGGGGATGCGATGCGATTTGGGTTGTGACTGATAGACTCTCGAAGTCAGCCCAATTCATTCCCTATGATGTGAGGTGTTCGATGAAAAAGATGGCGAAGTTATACATCGAACATGTGGTTAGATTGCATGGAGTCCCGGTTTCGATAGTGTCTGACAGAGATCCGAGGTTCACTTCTCGCTTTTGGAAGAGTTTGAAAGCAGTAATGGGTTTGAGATTGGTGATGAGCACAGCCTATCACCCACAGACAGACGGACAGTCTGAGCGGACTATCCAGACTTTAGAGGATATGCTGCGAGCAGTAGTGATGGATTTCAGCGGTGGCTGGCAGGATTCGCTTTCCTTCGTAGAGTTTTCGTATAACAACAGCTACCAAGTCACTATCGGAATGTCTCCGTTTGAGGCATTGTATGGTCGAAAATGTAGATCCCAATTTGTTGGGAAGAAGTTGGCGAGAGACAGCTTTCTACACCGGAATTTGTTCAGCATATGAAGGATCAAATTGACTTGATCCGGAGTAGAATGAAAGCTGCTCAAGACCGTTTCTCTAGCTATGCGAACCGTAGACGTCGACCGTTAGAATTTGAGGTTGGCGATCGTGTGTTTCTCAAGATTTCTCCTTTCAAGAGCGTGATGAGATTCAGATTTAAAGGCAAATTGGCTCCCAGATTCGTTGGTCCCTTTGAGATTATCGAGCGGATTGGACAATTGGCCAATAGACTGAGGCTGCCCGAGGAGTTAGCCACGATGCATGACGTGTTTCATGTGTCAATGTTGAGAAAATATGAGCCGGATCCGTCCCATGTTTTGAGAACTGACGAAGTTGAGCTGTATTCTGCCTTGAGTTATGTCGAATATCCGGTGCAGATCTTGGATAGGAAGGAGAAGGAGCTGAGAAACAAGATAATCTCGTTGGTGATGGTCCAATGGAGCAAGCATGGCCGAGAAGAAGTGACCTGAGAAGTTGAGGAGAAGATGAGACAAGATTGGCCTCATCTGTTTGAGCACTGATGGTGTAGAATTTCCAGGTAAATTTCTGGTTTTATCTTCGAATTTAAGTAGCTTCTGGTGTTGATTTGCATGATTGATCGAATTTTCCCTGAGTTTACCTTTGATTTCGAGAACGAAATCCCTTAAGGTGGGGAGAATGTGATGATTGTGAAATTAGATTTGTGATTAATTGAGTTGAATTTGGGATTAATCACATGTTTTTGAGGGAATTACGAAGGGTATATGGTTCCTGCTGATTCATCAGTCGCAGCGCTAGTATAGGAAACGAGGAATAGCGAAATTTGGTGAAGTCAACGCTGGTCAATGATACTGTAGCTACCTGCTGGTGTTGGCATCGGTAGGGTGACGTAGGCGTGAAGCGTTGCATCTGCTGGTTTTAATTCGTTTCGAAGGGTTGCTGTTGCCCGATATTGCTTTTGGCGCGAGAATGATTGAGGAAGCGACACGTGTTGATCAACGTTTTTGAGTGTTGACTAGGGGATTCAGCAGTTGTGTTAGATAGGAGTGACCATCTGCTGATAGTAACGCTTACGTGTGCCTTGCGTCACAGTGTGAAACCAGCAGCAGGAGTTTCCCAAATGCAACTGCTGGTGTTTGCACGCGTCGTCGTTTTGTGAAAGCGTCTATTACGCACGTGGTAACCAGCTGCGAGAGTTTTCCTTCTGCATCTGCTGGTTTTGTAAGTGCATCGACTGGATTTGTTTGTGTAGGCGCGGCGAAGTCGTTTGATTAAGTTAAAACGCTGCGTTTTGGATGTTTCAGCTGGAACCAGTCGTGGTTTTTTTGAAGAGATCTGCTGCCTGCTGATATAACGCTACGGCGTCGTTTTGATAAGTTGGAACGGTGTCATTTTGGAGTGTTTTCTTGCGAATGCTTATTTGGTTGCTGCTGCTGGTTTTTAACGAAAAAAAGAGATGGTACCTGCTGGTCGATACCTGCTGGTCTTGTCGACTGAATTGATGATCAGCAGACGTTGGATTTGGGAGATTATTTATGGAAGTGTCGTTCGACACATAGGATTATTTTTGAACCAGACATTCCTTATCTCCATTTCCAAACCCTCGATTATCTACTATTCACCGTAACTTTCGATCGTCGATTCTCATCGCATCCAGCCTCTGTTTTTGACGATTTTGTTGGCGCTGGACTCCTTGAGTTTCGCTCTTGCGATTGATACTAGTTTGGAAGTCAGAGACAACAAATTGAGAAATCCCGAAAGCTTCTGCGTGTTCGTGAGTTGCGGGTTTGTGTTGAGCAGCTTCTGCCTTCAGCTTTTTGAGCTTTTGGGTGAGCTTTCCTCGTCGTTTTGGACCTTGTACTTGTAGTTAATGCCTGCGTAGAAGTGTAGGACTTGAGTTAGCTTCTGGCCGTAGGATTAACGTGTTTTTGTAGCAGAATTGAGCTAAGATATTGAATACCTGTAACAGATTTCACAGAAAGCATTCTGCCGTGAATTGCAAAGCCAGGAGAAATCTGCTTCCACAGGCCGTGTGATTGTCGTGCCTTGTTGAGAAATCTATTAGGTAATTGAGGAGGAAAGGTACGAATCGAGCAGCCCTTAGCAGTTTGCGCATGAACGTGCGTATATTTCAGGCTATGGATTCGTGAGATGACTGTCTTGTGATTTGCGTGAATCTGGAGATTGAATTGAATTGAATTGATTGAATTATGTTCATGTTTCACGTATTATGAGCTGTATGCATTGAGAATTGATATTGATTGGCATACATGCATACATATTGGGCCTTTGACAGATTTGCTTAATGACCCAAGCCACGTTGTGACTGGCCGACAGATGTGTCGAGTCCACAAAGTCCAACGCTATCATCGGAGTGGTGACTTCCAGATGCGAGCGTCTACCACTGAGCTGTGAGAACCGACGGGTTCCGATAATTCACGGACCGATGATTTCCCGGTTGATTGGCCGTGGTATAGAGGCGACTTGATATGTTTTGCCGATTGATACACTGGCCTAGCTGACTGATTTCCTTGGCAGCCCTCATGCATTCATAGCATTGATTTATAGCATGTTGCATGTTTATCTTCTTTGATAGCTCTTCGTACTGAGGCTTGACCTCGTACTTGTTTCCTGCTTTTGTTTTGTTTGGGTCTGTGTTGTCCATTTGCAGGAAATACAGGCAACCAGGCTGGACCGAGTGGAGCACCAACTGGTAGATCCCCGCATACTTGAGTCCCAGTTATATATGTATGATATGTATTGAGCCGGGGGATGCCCCGTGTTATCATGTATTGGGGATCTGTATTTGATTTGAGATAGGTTATTCCTGTTGCGTATGAGTTTGATTTAACTCATATTTTGATTATCAATATTTTGAATGTATGATTTGAGTTCAGGCCCATTGTATTTCGAAAAATTTTTAAGCCCTGATTTTAAGCTTCCGTGTTTATGCGCTTATTATGTGTTAATCGTTAGTAATTAGCACGGGGCCTGACAGTGGTTGGCTAGTTGTGGAGCGCGAAGTTGCTGCCCTGTTCCTGTGTTGCGTAGTTCAGGTAGAACTTCGTTTGTATTTTATAAGATCTTGTTCCTAGCCTTAAGTTAAGCTTCCTATTGAGTTTTTGAGCAGGATGATAGCTGTTTTGAGTGCGTGACTCCCAGCCGTGAGTTTCTGTTGATGGCCGTAACCTTCTGTGTATGCCTGAAATGATTTTGCATGTATTTGCTTCGGCAGGTGTTGGAATTGAATCTCTCGGGCTTGTATTTTTGGTGACTGTTGCACAGAAATATAAGGTACGGATTTGAGCTTGTGATAGCTTGGAATTTGCGTGAGATATAATGTGAGGCTTCTGGGATGTTTCGGTGAACATTTCTGTCTATTGCTTGCTATGCACTTGTGTTATGCTAGCTGTTTTTATGTGAACTGCATACACGCATTTGTTTATACATATTTCAGATCCCTCGTGTATTTCCATCCTTGTATCTTGTTGTATTGCGCTGTTGTTTCTTACCTGGATGCGAGGGAGAGCGGAAATACCGCACTCTCATCTCCCTGCTGGGATCTGTTAGCCACCATGCGCCGAGTGGTTAACTACCACAGTTCATGGGCGAGGCAACAGCAGGTTGAGTTGTTTGAGGCAACAGTGGCTCATTACCACACTTTGAACACACCCCGTGGCCACTGATTCGTTGCAGATCTTATGGAGCTATGTTTGAGTTCCTTGGCTCCCTTTTCGGTTGAAGCCTTCAGTTGTTATCCGGTGTCTCATGCATAGCATCTGCATTTTATCTTATGCTTTCCTTTAGCTATTTCAGTTGCTCCCCGTACTGGGGTTTGACCCCATGTCCCTCTTTAAGTATTGTTGTATTTTAAATTATATTGTTTTAAACCGTCAGGCCAAAAGCAAAAAATTTACCCGCTTTTTATTAGCTTCCGCTTGTTTGTGCGTTGTTTATCTCTGTTGTGAGCACGAGGTCTGACACTATTGAAACGAATCGTACTCTAGAAATTTTTTTTAAAATCATTTGCGGAAAAAATAACTAATAAGTATGGACCGTTCCCTTTTAAATCATTTTCTCAATAATACTTGGGACAGAAGTAAATAAATATTTTAAAATATAGAATCATTCATCCTGTTTAAAAACCAACTGAGTAATAGTATGTAACATGACATGCTGAAAATCAATATCTGAAAAGCGTATCATAACAAAATAGAGACATCATAGTGGTCACGGGTACTGCTGCAACAGGCGCTCAGAGGTCCACACCATCGGTCGGCATGAAATCAACAGGGTCATCACCTGCACCATTTAAACCTAGTGAGCATAGAGGCGCAGCATGCTCTATCTTTTAAAATAACAAGATATATACACATAAAGTCGCATGAAACACATACTTGTAGTAACGTAGCTTTAAAACATGCATGCATGGATGATCTTAAAACCTTGTTCATACATTTCATAACATATAGCGTACATAAGGCATGACATAACGTAACATTAAAAACGTATGAGTCGTATCAGTAAATGCGATCGGGCGTGTGATTGATCAGTCGAAATAACCAACGTACGTGGTCGTGCGGTTCACTCAATCTTACCTCGGGATCCCAAGCACTTACTATGCCACTTCACCATGTCGTGATCAATGGATCCATAGGCTCATAATCATACATTAAAATAGGGGATACCCGGGCCCGGCTACCCGGCTAACTCCCATCATTAAACTTTGCCACATCACTTCAATCCCTCGGGTTTTATCTTTAAAAAATCATGCCTGATCGTTTCTAGAATCTCATTATTCGTGCATTTCTTAAAACCATGAAACTTAAAAGAATAGCCCATCAATGTATATTTAATCATTTCCTTTAAATCATTTACGTACATATAATACTACATATATAATTACATATACATTCACGGGCTTCTACATTTTCTACTTCGGTCAAGGATTGGTTCATGTGCTTGGCCCACTACTTCTAAGGCCATAAGAACCTAGACTTATCTTAAAATTTGAACTTGGCCTAATACAAGTCATGGCCCATAACATAAAATTAAACCTTTAAAAGTTGACTAACATACTACGCTTACCAAAATTTTGACTCAATTAAAATTCCTATGACCAATTTTGGCTTAATTAAAATCTAAGAATCAATTTTGACTAATTTAAAAACTGAAATAACCAATTTTGACCAATTAAAGCTCAACTGACCAATTTTGACTAAATAAAATCCCATGGTCAATTTTGACATAATTAAAAATTGAATAACCTCAATTTTGACTTTAAAAAACATAAAAGAAGGCATTAGGTCCAAATTAATTAAAAGTTTGACCAAAAATATTTTATTTTAAAAGATTTGACCAACAATAATAAAATTGGACCCTATACTTAAAAATTAAAATAACCGGTCCAACATTAAAAAAACTCGGACCATATTTAAAATATTTTGACTCGACACTCGACTAATCGAACCGGCTCAACCGAACCAACTGGTCCAGCCTAACCGGCCGGACCATGAAAAGAAGCCCTAAACACATGCCGCCACACACTATGCGATGCACGCACGTCCAGCAGCCGTTCATCCCCTTCGACCGCCTGCTCCGACCGCCCATGGCCGGAACCCCGCTGGCTGGACCACCCCAGGTCCAGCCGGTCCCTCTCGAACCAACCCCAGCCTGAACCAAGGTCGCACCAGGGATAACAAATCGCGTGAAGACGCCGCATGGGCGACGTACCAACACGCGACATGCGCTCGATCCTTGGCTCAGTCGTGATTCGGCCCTCAACTCTCCATCATAGACCACTTCTAAGCCTCCCTAAAACCACCTTGAACCACCTAGATGAGAGCCATAGTCCCATGAACTACCCCTTAACCGAAGCAATGCAAGAAACAATCAAGAACATGATGAAACTTCATGAGTCATGCATGGATCCAGAACATAAAACGTAGATCATGGCAAGTCACATACAATTCATGCATTAAATCATTAAAAATAGTTTAATATATTTTAAATGGTGAGAAAATAAATCGATATTACAAGTATGGCTTGGAGAAAGGGAAGATCTGCGAGTTACCGACGTAGAGGACGCGAGATCGGGATAGAAACCACCTTGGATCACCAAAGTTCCATGAATTTTCGATGGGGCTGCTATGAGAGGAGGGGGACAGCTATCTTGGAGTGGAGAGGCTAGGTTTTTGCAAAAGGATTTGTGTTTGAAATAATGAGGGTGCCAAAAATGACCCCTAACGCTTAATTAAGAAATTAAAAAGGATTTTACATGCTTACCCCTCCACTAATTGAAATGCTAATTAAAAAATTTTAACTTGGTTTAGAAAATGTCTAATTTTCGTAATAAAAGTTTCCTCAAATTTTGAAACACCTTAAAATCCGTTAAAACAACCCGTATAAGCGAAAAACCGATTCCCCTCCAAAATAATCATAAAACCCTAATTTTCAGAAGTTTGCTGCTTAAAAATACTAAATTTATTCTTAAAAATCCAAGGACTTAAAACTCTCAAATTATTTTCATTTCGGTCGTCCCTAGTCTCGTCCACGTGTCCGTAACTCAAAGAGACTGAAAACATGACATGCATACCATGAAACATAAAATCATAAATAAATCACATAAAATGGCATGTAATCATCTAAAATTATTTTCCCCTAGTCATGCACTCATTTCTATGTATTCAGGAATTTCTAGGCGTTACAACTCTCCCCCCCTTAAAGGAATTTCGTCCCAAAATTAAGTACCGAAAATCTCCGGGTAGCGCGTCCGCATATCGGCCTCGGTATCGCAGGTAGCCTCATCCTCTATGTGATTCTGCCACCGGACCTTGACCATCGGAATACACCGTGCTCTCAGCCTACGCTCCTCCCGAGCCAAAATCTGTACTGGACGCTCCTCGAAAGATAAGTCTGGCGCCAACTGGAGCGGCTCAAAATCCATAACGTGCGACGGATTCGAAACATACTTCCGCAGCATCGAGATGTGGAAAACATTATGGACCTGACAAGCTGGGTGATAACGCTACTCGATACGCTAGAGTACCAACCCTCTCCAAAATCTCGAATGGTCCAATAAGTCTCGGGCTGAGCTTGCCCCTCCGATCAAAGCGCATCATGCCCTTCATGGGCGATATCCTCACGAACACAGGATGTCCGACAGTTAACTCCAGATCTCGTGATATCTGATCGGCATAACTCTTCTGACGACTCTGGGCTGTCCTCATCCGATCTCGAATCCTTGTCACAATATCTGTTGTCTACTGCACTAACTCCGGTCCAGTCAACACCCTCTCTCCAACCTTGCCCAATGCACGGGAGATCTACATATCCGCCCGTACAGTGCCTCATATGTAGACATCCCAATCGATGCTTGAAAGCTTTAGTTGTACGTGAACTCTAGCAGCGGCAACCTCGAGTCCCACGTACCCTGGAAATCAATCACACAGGCTCTTAGCAAATCCTCCAGAATCTGGATGACTCTCGGGAGATCTACATATCCGCCCGTACAGTGCCTCATATGTAGACATCCCAATCGATGCTTGAAAGCTTTAGTTGTACGTGAACTCTAGCAGCGGCAACCTCGAGTCCCACGTACCCTGGAAATCAATCACACAGGCTCTTAGCAAATCCTCCAGAATCTGGATGACTCTCTCCGACTTCCCATCCGTCTGCGGGTGAAACTCCGTGATGAACGCCAATCTAGTACCAAGGCGGCATGTAAGCTCCTCCAAAACGCAGATGTGAATCTGGTGTCTCTTTCCGACACTATAGAGACTGGTATGCCATGCAGCCTGAGAACCTCTCTGATGTAAAGCTCTGCGTCCTGCTTCAGGGTGAAAGTGTCTTCACGGGTAAGAAATGCGTTGACTTTGTCAGTCTGTCCACAGTCACCCATATCGCCGTGTATCCTCTGGGACTCCTAGGCAATCCAACCACGAAATCCATAGTGATATGCTCCCGCTTTCGCTCGGGAATAGGGAGTGGCTGCAATAACCTCGGTCGCTGATGCTCTGCCTTGACCTACTGACAGGTTAAGCACTCAGACACAAATATCCCAATATCATTCTTCATCCCGGCCACCAATACAACGTCTGCAAATCTTTCTACATCCTCATACTCCCAGGGTGGATGGAGTACGTCGATGCATGAGCTTCAGCTAAGATCTCGGTTATCAACTGCTCAGTACTTGTCACCCACATACGACCTCTAAAACGTACAATCCCAACCTCAACTGTGTACAAGCCTCGACCTCTGACCTCATCTCGCTGTCTCCACTGCTGTAACTGCTCATCGAAGGCCTGCCCCTCTCTAATCCGCTCTCGAAGAGTCGGCTGAATAGCGACCGCTGCCAAACTCGATGTGCAACCTTCTGAATAGAATTCCAGTCCAAACCTCTGTATCTCAGCCTGTATTGGCCTCTCAACTGACAAACATGTCACTACTGCAGTCTTCCGGCTCAAAGCTTCTGCCACCACATTAGCTTTACCCGGATGGTATCTAATGTCACAATCATAGTCTTTCACCAACTCTAACCATCTGTGCTGACTCATGTTCAGCTCCTTCTGGGTGAAGAAGTACTTGAGGCTCTTGTGGTCTGTGATGATCTGACACTTCTCGCCGTACAAGTAGTGTCTCCAAATCTTCAGAGCGAACATTACTGGTGCAAGCTCCAGATCGTGCATCGGATAGTTCTGCTCATAACTCTTCAGCTGTCTCGATCGATTAGAAATGACCTTGCCTCCCAGCATCAGAACTGCACCCAAACCTCTCAGGGAAGCATCTGTGTACACTACAAACTCCTCGTGACCAACTGGCATCGCTAACACTGGTCCTGAAGTAAGGGCCTCCTTCAGCTGATCGAAGCTCCTCTGGCACTCGGGACTCCAAACATACTTCGCATTCTTCTTGGTCAGGGATGTCAAGGGCATTGAAATCGAGGAGAAGGCCTTGATAAATTTGCGATAGTAACCTGCCATACCCAAAAAACTGCGAATCTCTGCTACATTCCTCGGAATCGCCTAGTTCTGCACTGTCTCCACCTTCGATGGGTCAACAGAAATCCTATCTCTCGACACAATATGCCCTAACAATGCCACATTCTCAAGCCGAAACTTGCACTTGCTGAACTTGGCATACAATCTGTGCTCCCTCAAAGTCTGCAAAGCTGTCTGCAAGTGCTACGATGCTCCTCCAAGCTCCTCGAATAGACCAGAATATCGTCGATGAATACTATAATAAACTTGTCCAAATACTGTCTGAATACCCTGTTCATCAGATTCATGAAAATCGCTGGGGCATTCGTCAGGCCAAACGGCATCACAAAGAACTAATAATGGCCGTAACGTGTCCGAAAAGCAGTCTTGGACACGTCCTTGTCTCTAACCCTCAACTGATGGTATCCAGACCTCAAATCAATTTTCGAGAACACCGAAGCTCCCTGCAACTGATCAAACAAGTCCTCTATCCTCGGGAGTGTGTACTTATTCTTCACTGTGACTCTGTGTAGCTCCCGATAGTCAATACACTCATGCTCCCATCCTTTCTCTTCACAAACAAAACTGACGCGCCCCATGGAGAAAAGCTAGGGCGTATGAACCCTTTGTCGAGAAAATCCTGTATCTGCTCCTTCAGCTCCTTCATCTCCATAGGAGCCAAACGATACGGTGCCTTATAGATAGGCACTGTACCTAGCATCAGCTTAGAAAATCCACCTCTAGCACCGGTGGAACTCCCACTACATCATCAGGGAAGACATCTGCAAACTCCCTGACTATGATATAAATCTAGGCTTCCGCGGTCTCCTCGCTGCCTCAAATAAGAAGGCCTCCTGCCTTGGCGGCCTGATAGTCACTATCCTCCGCTGAAATTCTATCATCGCTCCAAAATCTGTCAGCCAGTCCATACCTAGGATGAGGTCGAATCCTAACATCGGCAAGACGACCAAATCCTCTCTAATCGCATGATCCTGAAACATCATCGTCAATCCCTGCACGACGCTGGTCATTGTCAACTCCTCTCATGACGGAACCGTCACGGCGAGAACTATCCCAAGAACTCCGGAACAATGCCCATCCTCTATGTGAACGCACTCTAAATAAACTAGTGGGTCGCCCCTGAGTCTATCAAAGCGAGTGTAGTGACACCTAGCACCCGAATCTCGCCTGAAACAGAAACGTCACACATGTACGCGTTTAATGTCATACTAAATCCCAAAAAGCAGTTAGAAGCCTAAGACATTTCTAAGTTCGCTAGTCCTATCCGTCAAAGTACTCAAGACAAGTTTTAGAAGTCCTATAGTTCTTACTTATATCAACTTAGCAACTAAGCCAAAGAGTTTCCTAGCAGTGATTTATCTAGCATGCAATTCTAAAACATCCAGATAGCAAAATTACTAAGCATGGGAACGAAAGGAATTTAAAATAGAATACCTGTGAGTAATTTTGTGTCCGGATCCGCAGCCTCTGCCTGCATCACAAAAACACGACCTGTGGTCTGTCTCCTCTTAGGTCAATCCCTAGAAATATGCTATGGCTCCTTGCAGTGAAATCACTTGACAGATCCAGCCATTCAAGGTCCCGAATGCTGTTTATTGCACTCCTTGCAGACTGGGAACCCTCCCGGTCTAGAGGCGCTGGCCCCCTATTGCTGTGGACTTTGCTGGCCCTGCGGTCTCTGCTGCTGCTGCCCCTGAGTAGTTGGGCCCTTAGGAGGCCCCTGAAATGGTATCTTCATTGGCGGCTACGAAGACTGGCCCCTGAAGGGCTGCTGCATCTGACGCTTCCTCTGGAAGTCATCCCTCATGTCCTTCCGGCCTCTCTCAGACCGGTATGCCTTGTTCACCGCTGCCATATAAGTATCCACGTCTGCCATATTGACATCGTGGCGGATGTCTGGTTGTAGTCCATCAGTAAACTGCCGCAGCTTCTCACTCTCCACAGTCGCAATCGAGGGCACGAAGTCACACCCCCGATCGAACTGCCTCACATACTCAGCAACAGATTTGTCTCCCTGGCGGAGACTCATAAACTCACGAATAAGCTGGATTCGGGCATCAGCAGTGAAATACTTCTCAAAGAACACCTTCTTGAATTCCTCCCAAGTCAGACTCTCCAGATATAGACCAACCACCGCGCTCTCCCACCAAATAGAGGCGTCTCCCTTCATCATGAAAATAGTACATCGGACCTTGTCAGCGTCCGGGAGACCCATATAAGCATAGATGGTCTCCAAAGATCGGATCCACTCCTCAGCAACAAGTGGATCAGTAGTACTAGAAAACTCCTTAGGTCCCTGCTTGCAGAACCTCTCAGCAACATCCTCCTCATGCGACTTCCACGGTCGCTCTGAATGTCGCTCGAAAATTCTGGTGATCCCGGCTAGCATATCCACGCTAGCCCTCTCATACGGCGTCAGCTAAGGAGGTGGGGGATGAGGAGGAGGCATAGAATCATCCTGGCAGCTCCTATCGCGTCTGGGAGGCATACTGCTAAACCAAAACCTTATCACGTAAATCTAAGTGCATGACTAAGCGTCTAACTCTTAAAATTCTAAGGCCAAAACTCATGCAGGAATAAAACATGAAGCATGCGAACATAAACATGAATAGTAAAACAGTAAAACTCACCGACTGGTAGTGCGACTTCCGAGCTCCATGCAGCAGGCTAGTACCCACCAGAACCACCGCTCTGATACCAACTGAAACGAACGGTACTCTATAATTTTTTTTTAAAATTCATTTGCGGAAAAAATAACTAATAAGTATGGATCGTTCCCTTTTAAATCATTTTCTCAAAAATACTTTAGACAGAAGTAAATAAATATTTTAAAACATAGAATCATTCATACTATTTAAAAACCAGACTGAGTAATAGTATGGAATATGACATGCTGAAAATCAATATCTGAAAAACATATCATAACAAAATAGAGACATAATAGTGGTAACGGGGTACTGCTGCAACAGGCGCTCAGAGGTCCTCACCATCGGTCGGCATGAAATCAACAGGATCATCAGCTGCACCATTTAAACCTAGTGAGCCTAGAGGCTCAGCATGCTCTATCTTTTAAAATAACAAGATAGATATACATAAAGTCGCATGAAGCACATACTTGTAGTAACATAGCTTTAAAACATGCATGAATGGATGATCTTAAAACCTTGTTCATACATTTCATAACATATCATAACATATAGCATACATAAGGCATGACATAACGTAACATGAAAAAAGTATGAAATGCGACCAGGCGTGTGACTGATCAGTCGAAATAACCAACGTACGTGGTGGTGCGGTTCACTCGACCTTACCTCGGGATCCCAAGCACTTACTATGCCACTTCACCATGTCGTGATCACATGGATCCATAGGTCATAATCATACATTAAACAGGGGATCCCCGGGCCCGGCTTCCCGGCTAACTCAATCATTAAACTTTGCCACATCACTTCAATCCCTCGGGTTTTATCTTAGGGCTTCTATATTTTCTACTTCTGTCAAGGATTGGTTCAGGTGCCTGGCCCATTACTTCTAAGGCCAAAAGAACCTAGGTTTATCTTCAAATTTGAACTTGGCCTAATACAAGTCTTGGCCCATAACATAAAATTAAACCTTTAAAAGTTGGCTAACATACTACGCTTACCCAAATTTTGACTCAATTAAAATTCCTATGACCAATTTTGGCTTAATTAAAATCTAAGGATCAATTTTAACTAATTTAAAAACTAAAATAACCAATTTTGACCAATTAAAGCTCAACTGACCAATTTTGACCAATTAAAATCGCATGGTCAATTTTGACTTAATTAAAAATCCGATAACCACAATTTTGACTTTAAAAAACTTAAAAGAAGGCATTAGGTCCAAATTAATTAAAAGTTTGACCAATATATTTGACTTTAAAATATTTGACTAACAATCATAAAATTGGACTCTATATTTAAAAATTAAAATAACCGGTCCAACATTAAAATAACTCAGACCATATTTAAAATATTTTGACTCGACACTCGACTAACCGACCCAGCTCAACCGAACCAACATGTCCTGCCGAACCGGCCGGCCCATGCAAAGAAGCCCTAAACACACACCGCCACACACTATGTGACGCACACACGACCAGCGGATGTTCATCCCCTTCGACCGTCTCCTCCGGCCGCCCATGACCGGAGTCCCGCCAGGTTGACCACCCCAAGCAAAAATATGTTAGAATCCAAATTTATTACCTTCGAAAATAAAATGAGATTTTGAATGGGAGTTCTATTTTTTTAAAATGTTGTATCAAATTTACAAATCAAAATAGTAGTGGGGAGATTTTATAAAACTTTTGAAAGAAGGATAGGGGTTGGCACGGCATCCATGCCTACTCAAGTGTTTTCACCTACTACTTAATCATTCTCCCTTGTATAAAATGATTTACGTAAGTTTCTGGGTTCATTTTGGTTGCACTTAAATCTTTTAGTTCCTCTAAAGATTAGCAGTTCTTCTGTGTGCTTGTGGAGACTTCCAGCCGTGATCATCTGTGCGTTGCGATCCTCGTTTCAGGCAGGCAAATCTGATTCTTGCTGTATTGAGAAAACATATATTGCTTCGTTGTTTTCTGTGTACACTTGCCTATTCAAGTTCCAGTATAGTTCATGTAATGTTGAGTATGAGTTGTGGATTCACTGCCTTGATACTTTAGTTTTGAGGAAACTCACCAGAAAGTAACCAGAAATGGTGTACTTTAAATTATACTGAGTTGTACAGATTCCAGAGAAGTTATTGTTTTCTGAAGCATCATGAAGACTCTGAACATTGAATTTGAACAAATAAACAATGCTGGTTCGATCGGGAGCAAGTCCTAATTTGACAAGTGGAGTTAGTTTGTTTAGATTCTGTCTGAGTCGAAGCATGGTCACTGTTCACCAGCAGTTGCATTCCATTCGTAGTGTCCAGCAGTAACACTGTTCACCAGCAGTTGCATTCCATTCGTAGTGTCCAGCAGTCGCACTGTTCACCAGCAGTTGCATTCCATTCGTAGTGTCCAGCAGTCGCACTGTTCACCAGCAGTTGCATTCCATTCGTAGTGTTCAGTCGTTGCACTGTTTTATGATCAGCACTTGGTTGTTAGCATTTGCGTTGACCAACCTAAATTGGTTGACGTCTGGTTGTTGTGCAAACGACATCGTTTTCTATAGTATAACCATTCCCGAGTCCCGTCTGGTTTCATTTACGCTAGCGTTTTTCCTGCGTCTGATTTTAAACCAACGACTGATTCCTGTCTGTCAACTGATTTTACCAACGTCTGTTTTCTTGAGTGACGTATACTTTTTAGCGTCGTCTGTTTTTAGCACTCCCGAGTTCATTTCCTTAGAGCTGGTACTCAACCCCAAGTATAACTGTACACTCAGTAACACTTTTAAAATAAAATGAGTTTCATGGCATTGAATCTACCAGATTTCAGTGATCGACTTTCGATCAAGAGCTAGTATAAAGCTATCCCAGAAAGAAGTAAAGTTCAGACTTCAGAATTATCGAGGACCCGGTCATTGTGAAGGGACGGATTACAGTGGGACAATAATCCCTTCATGGAGGGGACATGATTATAGAAATATTGTAATCCCTTCACAGAGAATTTCTGATCAGTAGTTACATGCTTCATGCACAAGGACCAGCAGAGAGCCTCTAGATCATGAAATCATTCAGCATAAGCAATTCAATTCGAGCGTCGAATTGTCTTTGAGTAGCGAGTTTCAGTTTTCAGTCGCCTGCATTATGTAATTTGTTATTTCCAATTTTACTTGTTGAGCCCCTAGGCTCATTAGTTTTCTCAATGCAGGTGAGGCATCTCAGGAGCAGGTGGGTGGTGCAAGTTGATTTGGATTGGGGGACTGATCAGTAGTTACATGCTTCATGCACAAGGACCAGCAGAGAGCCTCTAGATCATGAATCATTCAGCATAAGCAATTCAATTCGAGCGTCGAATTGTCTTTGAGTAGCGAGTTTCAGTTTTCAGTCGCCTGCATTATGTAATTTGTTATTTCCAATTTTACTTGTTGAGCCCCTAGGCTCATTAGTTTTCTCAATGCAGGTGAGGCATCTCAGGAGCAGGTGGGTGGTGCAAGTTGATTTGGATTGGGGGAAATGTGTTTGTCAAAGGCCGGCGTCTTCCGCAGAGTCTTAGTTTTTGTTGTTTTGGATCTTTTGTCGAATGTATTAAGATCTGTTGCAACAAGTGTGAACTTATATAAAGTCCGGTAGTTGTAACTTTGCAATTTTCATTGAATGGAGATCTGTTTGATAATCTATTTTTTTTATTTATTTTACTGTTCCTTTGGCGCCAGTTAGTTTCATTTCAGTTTACATATTCGAATTTTGGTCCTTCTGTTTATTTTACATTTTGAATTCTTCCTATTCCTTTGAAACCCTTGGGTTTGGGCGTCACAACTTGGTATCAGAGCAATGGTTCTGAGATAAACACATCTTCCAGTCTGGAGCAGCTTTCATCGTCCGCATCACCTGGTTTGTGAGTTTTATTTTTGATACGAGTTTTTTCTCTTTCGAGTTCTGATATTATTTTGTGGTGGATTGCGGGCTATAGATTAAGATGTCAGGAAGAGTGAGAGGTAGAAGAAGCACCCTAGCAGATGACATTAACCCAGATAGTAAAGCTGTCAGGCCTCGTGCTCAAAACAGATAAACACATGCGGAAGCTATCAAAAAGTGGGTAAAATTTTCGCTTTTAGGCCCGACGGTTTTAAACATATAATTTAAAATACAATAATACTTAGAATAAGTTTCCCAAATCATAAAACATTCAAACATTAATCATATTCCCCTACGGGTACAACCACAAAGCGCAGGGCATCCCCCTGGCTAACTGATACATATATATATATATATATATGCTATATGCTACTGGGACACACTAGCCACCTCCTGGGGCACCGCCAGCTGGGTTGAACCCACGACCAGCTGTAGAACCTGGGTTTCCTGAAAACAACGCAACAAAGAAACAAACCAAGCCCCGGAGGGACATGGGGTCAAACCCCAGTACGGAGAGCAATAATACAACAGAATAAACACCAAGGAAAAGAATGCAGGTGCTATGCATGAGACGCCAAGGAACAAGGTCTCATTCTTTCGGCCTTTACCATCTGGCAATTCAAACAACGAGTGACAAAACCAGCAACATCGCTCTTTAGGCCAGCCCACCAAAATTGCGGCTTCAAAGCATGGTACATCTTCCGTGCACCAGGATGAACACTATGTCTGCTACAGTGCGCTTCTCGAAGGATCTCTTCCTTCAAGTCAATCAAATTGGGCACAACCAACCTGCCCCGGAAAAGCAAACAACTATCGGACAAGACAGCATAGTCCTCAAGTTCTCCAGCCCTGACTTTCATCTTCAACTCGTGGATTGACGGATCGGTCCTCTGAGCTGCTCGAATTCTAGAAACAATCTGCGGTTCCACTTGAAACGATGAAACCATCACGCAATCCTCAGCTGGGTAGAATCTCCAACCCGTAGTGTTCAGATGCTCTTGATCCTTAGAGATGTATAACGACGCAAGCATCTCACTAGCCTTCCTGCTCAAAGCATCGGCCACTACGTTCGACTTCCCAGGCTGGTATTTAATCTCACAGTCAAAATCCTTAAGCAACTCCATCCACCTACGCTGTCTCATGTTCAAGTCAGGCTGCGAAAACAGATACTGCAAACTCTTGTGGTCGGAGTACACCACAATTGCTCGCCATACAGGTAGTGACGCCAGATCTTTAACGCAAAGACCACCGCTGCTAACTCCAAATCATGAACTGGGTAACGAGTCTCGTGCGGTTTCAACTGCCGCGAGGCATACGCAATGACTCTACCATTCTGCATCAACACACAACCCAATCCATTTAGCAAAGCGTCGGAACAAACAACAAAACCACCTGAACCGGACCGCAAAGCCAACACAGGCACAGTAGTTAACTTCAGTGCACAACCAGTCGCAACACACGAAACACCAGTCGCAACATCTCAAACGACGGCGTTTCAAGCCCTGTGCTACCAAAATAAGTTACGACTGTTTTCACCACCGACCAGCTGCTAGTCCACAAACCAGTCGCAACATCTCAAACGACGGCGTTTCAAGCCCTGCGCTACCAAAATAAGTTACGACTGTTTTTACCACCGACCAGCTGCTAGTCCACAACTAGCTTTTGCCTCCAAACTCAAAAACACGAAAACATCCAGAATTGCTCAACACACGAAATGGAACCCGAAAATGCAACTCAAAACAGAGATCTAAACACGAAATCTCATGATCAACCGATTAATTCCAACAATTAATCCTTAATACAAAATCAGGTCTCACAAAAGCTCGTATTGCCCAACTCCTAGAGCTGTTGGTAGAGCAATCCACCCGAGGCAACGGACAATCTTCAAGTAACAGGGACCGCATTATGATGATTCCCAGGAGAGGTTTCGAAGATAGAAACCGCAGGAGTTTAGTGGTACTACAGAACCATTGGTTGCTGAGAGCTGGATTAAATCCATGGAAGTGATTTTCGAATACCTTCAGATTCCAGACTTGGATAGGCCAAGGTGCGCCAACTATATGCTAAGAGGTGACGCAATGATCTGGTGGGAGGGGGCGAAGTTGTCTATAGACTTGGCGAATCTCTCGTGGGAAGAGTTCAAACGAGTATTCTTCTAGAAGTACTTCACTGCGGATAAGAGGTCTGAGTTGAAACGAGATTTTTTGACTTTGAAGCAAGGGAGTTTAACTGTGAAAGAGTACATCCAGAAGTGAGGCTGTTATTCGTACCTCTTATAGGGAGGGACCCTGAGGAGAAGCTGAACCACTTTGTGGAAGGGTTGAGACCTACATTCAAGTTGAATGTTAGGTTAGCAGGACCTAGATCTTATAGGGAAGCAGTAGACAAGGCCTTGCGAGTGGAGAAAGATTGGAAAGATGTGGAGCAGGAGAGACAGCAGAGGAGGCAATCCTTTCAGCAGGCAGATTCGAGGCTGTTAAGAAGCAGAATAAAGGCCAGCAGCGACCTCAAGAGTCAAAACCTATTCCAACTCAACCTATCAGTGCTGTACCAGCTGGTAATAGCAAGCCAGTTTGTCCCAAATGCCATAAGAATCACTCGAGACAATGTAGAGCTGGCCAGAGTGGATGTTACAAGTGTGGTGCTCAAGGCCACATCTCCAAGTTATGTCCCCAGTCGAAATAGCTGGTGCCCAGCAGAGCTTACGTCATGACATCTGAACAAGCTAAACCAGATTCCATGGTGATGACGGGTAAGATTGTGGTTGCTGGTTTGTTTTCAGGTTTCCCAGGTTTCTCTGCTGGTCGCGGATTTGACCCAGCGAGAGGTGCCCCAGGAGGTGGTTAGAGTGTCCCAGTTAGCGTATAGCATATATGTACTAGTACTATTAGCCGGGGAATGCCATGTGCTTGTGGGATTGTGTATTTGTAGTACTGGTATTTGTATTCGCTTAAATGTTGTACTGTTGTATTGTGAATTTGTAAACTGGGATATTTTAAGTATGATTGTATATTAAATTATATGTTTTAAACCGTCAGGACAAAAGCGAAATTTTAAGCCACTTTTGTATGCTTCCGCTATTGTTTGCGCGGTTTAACTCTGAGTAGAGCACGAGGCCTGACAGTCACTTGATCAAGCTATCATCTAAAAATCAGGAACTGGGGAATAAATCCCAAACAATACTGTTTGAATGGGCACAAAGGTTCGTCAACCTACATCCTCACCTTTCATATATGAAGGAACACACTGGTTCGTCAGCCAATGTCCTCATCCTTCGTGGGCTGACCGTATGTTATCTTAGCCATAAATCATAAAAACTTCCTTTAAAACTTTATGATATATGACAGGGAATCTTCTGTCATTCCTCCTTCGTCACCTTGCCATATATCATTAAAAACGTTTTCTCTGCTGAAACTTTGCTCTGATCTGAATAGATCACTTTTAAATCTATGGTTCACTTCTATAAAACTCTTTTATCACTTCTATAAAACTCTTTTATCACACACAAGACTCTAGGAGTACATTAGAAGTCAATTGAAGAAGTAAACTTGAATCAGGTCTGTCTATAGATATGAATAACGAATAGCATATCTCTAAGCTGATTAAATACTTCTTACAATTGGGTATAACTTAGAACATATTAGAGTTATACCTTCGAATCGCAGTTAATTTAATTAAGGATTAAACTTGAGTTTACAGTAGTAATACAGATTGGACCTAAGCTGAATCAGCTCAGCTCAGATTATCAAACAGATCGCGAGCGTAACCGGCTAAGAATAGAAAATAGATCTGGGCTATTTGATCAACTCAGATTAGGAAAATTCAACACTACTTAAACGAGCAGACTAAATTACGATGGTCAAACAAATTCAATTCATCTTAGAACAATGAAATCAGATCACGAGTATGAAACAATTCAGGGAAATAAATCAGATCGAATTTAAGATCAGCTCGGGAAATAAACAGATCGTGAACTTATCTCAATAATGACTAATAGCTTAGAAGATTTCCTTAGTCTAAAGCAAAACAAAATATCTGAGGAAACATCCAGAAACATAAACTCGTAAGTTGCTTGTACGCTGCTTGTAGTATCTCCCAGTACTTTGAAAGAAACCGACTCAACCTCTTGTGAAAACTTTCTGGTAGACATGAATTTAAACATCTGTGAACCATCTTTAATTAAACATAAAAACGATCATATTCATACTGGAAAACACAAAATTTCTTAGAATATGAAATAAATGTTGATAAATTGACAATAACATGCAATAAAATTAATATTCTTTCATGAGTACAGCAAGAAACAGATTTACTTGCCTCAAATACTGAATACAACTAACAGAAATTCTTCCAGTGTTGAACAACTTTCAAGCACGATCAAAAATCACTTTGAAAGAGTGTTGGATTCGGTCGATTGAGAGCTTTTCAACAGTACTCACAGCTTAAATAAATGAAAATATTTTGAAGAAGTTTTATTATGGTGGTGAAGAGTACTGATATGTGTATTTATATGAAAAGAAAAGCATGAGCTCATCATTTTATAATATCTTTGAAAGTACACCTCTTTAAACGAAACAAAATAGACCGAACCGATTCTAAAACATCCGTGCTTCATAGTATTCGACCGGCCAACTCCTATAAACCGGGTTCCTGAACTAAACTGGAAATCAGCTCGGACGTGAGCTGAATTGCTGAATGATAATAAAGAAGGGTACGGAAATATCAAATTAATCCCTTATAAAATTTAGATTTCTCATTATGGATTTATGGATTCTTGGACGTTACAATGACTCCCGTGGACATTCATACGTATTATGAAACAACAAATATGAATCACATTCATAGGGTGTTTAGTTGGTTACCACTGACGACTTGGCGCCTGGCTTCGACCAGTCCACGGGGGATATGGCTCTTAATGGTTGAACCTCTACTAATCATCGAATCTGGTCATACCAGTAATCCAATTCATTTGCTGACTTGCAATAGAAACCTCAGCAAATTTGGTATGAATAGATCTCCGCAGCGAGAGGCACACAGTGGCAGGGGGAGGTAGTGATGGGGCAGCGTGCAACAGCGTTGGCGGGCGATGAAATCGGCGGTGGCGTGAGAGTGGTGCCGCGTGGTGAGGGGGGACTATGTTAGGGTTTGGTTTATTATAAATATCAAATGTACCAAGAATTTCCCCCATGCTCCATATTTATAATAAATTTTCATTAGCTCAACTATTTGCTTGATGGGCCTTGGCAAGCCCAAGCTCATTGCACATTAGTTTCGAATTCATCATTGTGGCATCATCATAATTCTGATCAACGATCAAATATCACCGATGCATTAATCATGAAAAATTGTTAATTATGATGCCGAATCAAATTCCCGAACCACTCATTCTAAATATAGCAGTTCTACTCCCCTTCATAGATTTTGGAAGTCATACTCCCATTCTCTCTTCCACCATACTCAACACTTTGAGTTCCATATCCATTCAAGAATAAGGAACGTGATGGTCACTGTTTTTCAAAGGAACTTAGCAGCCGCTGGTTTAAAATGAGCAATTAAAGTTTTCAGCGCTGCTTGGAGCTGCAATAGCTCGTTGTTCTTGAACACATAATAAAACTCATCGGAAGAGCACCGGAGACAGATCTGGTATGATTTAAAAATCATGCGGAAAATACCAGAACTGAATCCTATATTTTAAAACAACTCAAACAGATTTATGTACAACATAAATCTGTTCGAAACTTGCAAGTGCTAGTGTGCTACTGTGTATGCGATGCGAGAATGCTAAGTGCTGAACTGTTATGCGTGCAATGCTAAGATAAATATGCAATACTGAAAGCTTAAAGAACACGATACTAAGCAGGTTTGTTTCTGGAAGTTCGGACTTCAATGTCCTACATCTCCCCTTCTTCCACCTCGGAAGGATCCACTACTAGAAGATTTGATCTTACAACTTGTGTACAGACCCAATCCCACAACCAGCAGCTGTGAGAACTCCTAGACTCCTCAAATGCACAACAGCCTCAACTGTGTGACTAACTACATACACATGAGTTTTGCGTCATCGTGTTTGGACGGGAACTGTAAAACGTTTTGAGATTCATTCACCAATAAAGTGTGAATGAATCTCTGTGTGTGAGATTGATACAATGAAGCTCTCAACTCTCTGTTTTTCTCACACACTAGGGAAATGCTCTAACAAGCTAATCTAGATCCACTGTCATCTGCAATAAAGCTCTTTCTCGAATGGTAATTGACAGCTTTACTTCAGATTCATTTTTCCCTCTTTTGTTGTCTTCTATTTATTTTCTTTTCTATGCAACAACAACTCTGCCTCTACCTCACAGTTACGCAACATCTCTTCGTCTCGTCTACCTTCTTCAATGGCGCTCTCGAAGTATATAAGCCTCTGTTCAGATTTCTTCCCGTTGGACACAACTTCTTCCCGTTTGAAATGTGTCTTGTAAAGTACCGACAGGGAATAGTACTTGCGTCCTTTTCTTTTGCAGGCTCCTTGTCATTTTCGCCATTTGAATTGAGCTCAACAGTTGACATCCAGCTTTGATAACTCTTCGTAATTTGTCAACTACTTCGCTGCTGATTTATCGCTACGACTGAATTCATCTTCTGCTGATATCTTTGTCGACTGGATGCAAAGCACTGTAGCTTGCGACTGGTACATTATCTTGCGACTGAATGCAACGCTTCGCTACTTCTTCTTTTCTTGCGTCTGGGTACCAAGTCGACTGGATATACAAAGCTTGCGACTGGTTGAGTAGCAACAGCTGGTTCATTGAAGCTCTCGACGGGATGCTGCTGTTGCTTGCGTCTGGTTGTCCAGCTGGTATTAAACATATGCTTCCAGCTGGTATCTTGCGACTGCTGAATCTCAAACGCAGCCATTTGAATTGAGCTCAGCAGTTGACATCCAGCTTTGATAACTCTTCATAAGTTGTCAACTGCTTCGCTGCTGATTTATCGCTACGACTGAATTCATCTTCTGTTGATATCTTTGTCGACTGGATGCAAAGCACTGTAGCTTGCGACTGGTACATTATCTTGCGACTGAATGCAACGCTTCACTACTTATTCTTTTCTTGCGTCTGGGTACCAAGTCGACTGGATATACAAAGCTTGCGACTGGTTTAGTAGCAACAGTTGGTTCATTGAAGCTCTCGACTGGATGCTGTTGTTGCTTGCGTCTGGTTGTCCAGCAGGTATTAAACATATGCTTCCAGCTGGTATCTTGCGACTGCTGAATCTCAACGCAAAGAGCATCTGCTGAATCTTTAGCGCAAGAGCAAAACGCTGTCGTATCAACTTATGTAAACGACATCGTTTTGCTATCGCTATTTCCAAATATCATCTGCTGGTGAACAGTAGCTTGCGACTGGATATCTCCTCTATGACGTCGCTTCTCTCTTGCGTCTGGATGTACAAGCTACCTGCTGATTCTTGCGACTGCTCTCTCAAACCATCTGCTGATTGTGATGACGTCACCGATGACGTCATCAACGCTAAACCATCTGCTGATCCTTCAACACGACGTCGCTTCATCTTTTTCGCTTCTCTTCATCTGCTGATAGCCAACTGCTGATTGTGATGACATCAAGGCTGATGTCATCACAGCTGATTCCATATCTTGCGCATCTTCTTAACTGCTGATTGACAATAGCTTCCTGCCGATCTTCTTCTTTCCAGCTCCAGCTTGTGACTCTTCTTAGCTTCTTTAATAGCGACTGTTAATAGATTCATCAACACTACTTATAATCGCGACTGCTTACAGATTCGTCAACAGTACTTATAATTGGAATCTTATTCTTCGATTATTTCTCCAGCGCGCTTCTCAATACATGTACCAGCTGGTTCACTTCGCTCTTTAGCGCTTACAGCTGGTTGTCATCGTTCCAGCTGGTTTACTATACTCCAACTGGTTCAACTTGGCCTTCGCCTGATTACGAACAGCTGATTCAACTTTGGACGTCTCCATTGCTAAGCCAGCTGCCGATTCCATGAACACCAAACCAACTGCTGATTGTTTATATTGCGAACCATCGGCTGGACAGATTCTTCGACTGTTCATCATCTTCTTCGATAGCTAGAATCTGTACACTCAAGTAGAATTGTTAGAAACACAATCTCTCCCTTTTTGATTTAAACAAAACCTCTAATCAACGATGCATGTTCTAACAATTCTCTCCCTTTTTGTGGGAATCAAAAAGAGAGTGAACTGCTGGTCTTCCCGATAGTTAAAACAAAAATCTCTCCCTACACTGTTACAACAAAAACAATGTAACAGCAGGAGTTTTATCTTTGAAGAACAAAAACAGCTTTGGGAAGCACCATATGCAACAGTATATGATTTTTAAAAGCGAAACTGATGCATAACTCAAAATTATAAAAGACAGTGACGCCACTCTCCCTGTATTTTATAACATGAGCTCAAATCATTTTTAAAATCAAAATTTTGCATCAGCTGGAAATCCGCAAAAACAGACAAATTTAAAAACAAATCAGAGCATACAAAATATTTCAAATGAACAAGTGCTACTGAGTTGCTTAAATATGAAGAACCAGTAAACAGAGAACAGCTCGGATTTTTCCTTCTTCTATCTCGCCCAATGTGCTTGTCACTGAGCCTCGCTCCAAGTGATCTTACAGCACAACGAAAATAGAAGCTTGGCATCTGCCCGGGACTCGCGCATCCCGACAGTTCATCAAGCGAAAAACCGGTTCTACATTAAAACAAATTAACTAGCCTTCATAGACAAGCTTCTCAAAATATTAAAAACCTTAAAAACATAGCACATGTGTTTTAAAATCAGTGCTCGTTCAAGAACAACCTGCTCTGATACCAATTGATGGTCCCTGTTTTTCAAAGGAACTTAGTAGCTGCTGGTTTAAAATGAGCAATTAAAATTTTCAGCGCGGCTTGGAGCTGCAATAGCTCGTTGTTCTTGAACACATAATAAAACTCATCGGAAGAGCACCGGAGACAGATCTGGTATGATTTAAAAATCATGCGGAAAATACCAGAACTGAATCCTATATTTTAAAACAGCTCAAACAGATTTATGTACAACATAAATCTGTTCGAGACTTGCAAGTGCTAGTGTGCTAACTGTGTATGCGATGCGAGAATGCTAAGTGCTGAACTGTTATGCGTGCAATGCTAAGATAAATATGCAATATTGAAAGCTTAAAGAACACGATACTCAGCAGGTTTGTTTCTGTACTTCAATGTCCTACATCTCCCCTTCTTCCACCTCGGAAGGATCCACTACTAGAAGATTTGATCTTACAACTTGTGTACAGACCCAATCCCACAACCAGCAGCTGTGAGAACTCCTAGACTCCTCAAATGCACAACAGCCTCAACTGTGTGACTAACTACATACACATGAGTTTTGCGTCATCGTGTTTGGACGGGAACTGTAAAACGTTTTGAGATTCATTCACCAATAAAGTGTGAATGAATCTCTGTGTGTGAGATTGATACAATGAAGCTCTCAACTCTTTGTTATTCTCACACACTAGGGAAATGCTCTAGATCCACTGTCAACTGCAATAAAGCTCTTTCTCGATTGGTAATTGACAGCTTTACTTCAGATTCATTTTTCCCTCTGTTGTTGTCTTCTATTGATTTTCTTTTCTATGCAACAACAACTCTCACTGCCTCTGCCTCGCAGTTACGCAGCATCTCTTCGTCTCGTCTACCTTCTTCAATGGCGCTCTCGAAGTATATAAGCCTCTGTTCAGATTTCTTCTCGTTGGACACAACTTCTTCCCGTTTGAAATGTGTCTTGTAAAGTACCGACAGGGAATAGTACTTGCGTCCTTTTCTTTTGCAGGCTCCTTGTCGTTTTTGCCATTTGAATTGAGCTCAGCAGTTGACATCCAGCTTTGATAACTCTTCGTAAGTTGTCAACTGCTTCGCTGCTGATTTATCGCTACGACTGAATTCATCTTCTGTTGATATCTTTGTCGACTGGATGCAAAGCACTGTAGCTTGCGACTGGTACATTATCTTGCGACTGAATGCAACGCTTCGCTACTTCTTCTTTTCTTGCGTATGGGTACCAAGTCGACTGGATATACAAAGCTTGCGACTGGTTGAGTAGCAACAGCTGGTTCATTGAAGCTCTCGACTGGATGCTGCTGTTGCTTGCGTCTGGTTGTCCAGCTGGTATTAAACATATGCTTCCAGCTGGTATCTTGGGACTGCTGAATCTCAACGCAAAGAGCATCTGCTGAATCTTTAGCGCAAGAGCAAAACGCTGTCGTATCAACTTATGTAAACGACATCGTTTTGCTATATATGCAACACTATATGATTTTCAAAAACTGAAGCTGATGCATATCTCAAAATTATAAATGACAGTGACGCCACTCTCCCTGTCTTTTATAACATGAGCTCAAATCATTTTTAAAATCAAAATTTTGCATCAGCTGGAAATCCGCAAAAACAGACAAATTTAAAAACAAATCAGAGCATACAAAATATTTCAAATGAACAAGTGCTACTGAGGTGCTTAAATATGAAGAACCAGCAAACAGAGAACAGCTCAGATTTTTCCTTCTTCTATCTCGCCCCATGTGCTTGTCACTGAGTCTCGCTCCAAGTGATCTTACAGCACAACGAAAATAGAAGCTTGGCATCTGCCCGGGACTCGCGCATCCCGACAGTTCATCAAGCGAAAAACCGGTTCTACATTAAAACAAATTAACTGGCCTTCATAGACAAGCTTCTCAAAATATTAAAAACCTTAAAAACATAGCACATGTGTTTTAAAATCAGTGCTCGTTCAAGAACAACCTGCTCTGATACCAATTGATGGTCCCTGTTTTTCAAAGGAACTTAGCAGCCGCTGGTTTAAAATGAGCAATTAAAATTTTCAGCGCTGCTTGGAGCTGCAATAGCTCGTTGTTCTTGAACACATAATAAAACTCATTGGAAGAGCACCTGAGACAGATCTGGTATGATTTAAAAATCATGCAGAAAATACCAGAACTGAATCCTATATTTTAAAACAACTCAAACAGATTTATGTACAACATAAATCTGTTCGAGACATGCAAGTGCTAGTGTGCTAACTGTGTATGCGATGCGAGAATGCTAAGTGCTGAACTGTTATGCGTGCAATGTTAAGATAAATATGCAATACTGAAAGCTTAGACGTCGCTTCTCTCTTGCGTCTGGATGTAAAAGCTACCTGCTGATTCTTGCGACTGCTATCTCAAACCATCTGCTGATTGTGATGACGTCACCGATGACGTCATCAACGCTAAACCATATGCTGATCCTTCAACACGACGTCGCTTCATATTTTTCGCTTCTCTTCATCTGCTGATAGCCAACTGCTGATTGTGATGACATCAAGGCTGATGTCATCACAGCTGATTCCATATCTTGCGCATCTTCTTAACTGCTGATTGACAATAGCTTCCTGCTGATCTTCTTCGTTCCAGCTCCAGCTTGCGACTCTTCTTAGCTTCTTGAATAGCGACTGTTAATAGATTCATCAACGGTACTTATAATCGTGACTTCTAACAGATTCGTCAACAGTACTTATAATTGGAATCTTATTCTTCGATTATTTCTCCAGCGCGCTTCTCAATACATGTACCAGCTGGTTCACTTCGCTCTTTAGCGCTTACAGCTGGTTGTCATCGTTCCAGCTGGTTTACTATACTCCAGCTGGTTCAACTTGGCCTTCGCCTGATTACGAACAGCTGATTCAACTTTGGACGTCTCCATTGCTAAGCCAGCTGCCGATTCTATGAACACCAAACCAACTACTGATTGTTTATATTGCGAACCATCGGTTGGACAGATTCTTCGACTGTTCATCATCTTCAGCGATAGCTAGAATCTGTACACTCAAGTAGAATTGTTAGAAACACAATAACAGGTTTTGTGTAATTCAAAACTTAATCAGGATATGTCAAAACAGATCCATCAATCTCTCCCTTTTTGATTTAAACAAAACCTCTAATCAACGATGCATGTTCTAACAATTCTCTCCCTTTTTGTGGGAATCAAAAAGAGAGTGAACTGCTGGTCTTCCCGATAGTTAAAACAAAAAGCTCTCCCTACACTGTTACAACAAAAACAATGTAACAGCAGGAGTTATATCTTTGAAGAACAAAAACAGCTTTGGGAAGCACCATATGCAACAGTATATGATTTTTAAAAGCGAAACTGATGCATAACTCAAAATTATAAAAGACAGTGACGCCACTCTCCCTGTATTTTATAACATGAGCTCAAATCATTTTTAAAATCAAAATTTTGCATCAGCTGGAAATCCGCAAAAACAGACAAATTTAAAAACAAATCAGAGCATACAAAATATTTCAAATGAACAAGTGCTACTGAGTTGCTTAAATATGAAGACCAGTACAGATAACAGCTCAGATTTTTCTTCTTCTATCTCGCCCCATGTGCTTGTCACTGAGCCTCGCTCCAAGTGATCTTACAGCACAACGAAAATAGAAGCTTGGCATCTGCCCGAGACTCGCGCATCCCGACAGTTCATCAAGAGAAAAACCGGTTCTATATTAAAACAAATCTGGCCTTCATACAAATGAACAAGTGCTACTGAGTTGCTTAAATATGAAGAACCAGTAAACAGATAACAGCTCAGATTTTTCCTTCTTCTATCTCGCCCCATGTGCTTGTCACTGAGCCTCGCTCCAAGTGATCTTACAGCACAACGAAAATAGAAGCTTGACATCTGCCCGGAACTCGCGCATCCCGACAGTTCATCAAGAGAAAAACCGGTTCTACATTAAAACAAATTAACTGGCCTTCATAGACAAGCTTCTCAAAATATTAAAAACCTTAAAAACATAGCACATGTGTTTTAAAATCAGTGCTCGTTCAAAAACAACCTGCTCTGATACCAATTGATGGTCCCTGTTTTTCAAAGGAACTTAGCATCCGCTGGTTTAAAATGAGCAATTAAAATTTTCAGCGCTGCTTGGAGCTGCAATAGCTCGTTGTTCTTGAACACATAATAAAACTCATCGGAAGAGCACCGGAGACAGATCTGGTATGATTTAAAAATCATGCGGAAAATACCAGAACTGAATCCTATATTTTAAAACAACTTAAACAGATTTATGTACAACATAAATCTGTTCGAGACTTGCAAGTGCTAGTGTGCTAACTGTGTATGCGATGCGAGAATGCTAAGTGCTGAACTGTTATGCGTGCAATGCTAAGATAAATATGCAATACTGAAAGCTTAAAGAACACGATACTCAGCAGGTTTGTTTCTGGAAGTTCGGACTTCAATGTCCTACATCTCCCCTTCTTCCACCTCGGAAGGATCCACTACTAGAAGATTTGATCTTACAACTTGTGTACAGACTCAATCCCACAACCAGCAGCTGTGAGAACTCCTAGACTCCTAAAATGCACAACAGTCTCAACTGTGTGACTAACTACTGTTAGAGTAGATGCCCAACTAGCCAACTTGTGGCGTGTGGGTTTTATTGACTCTTGTACAAACGATATTTATATATGATATTCGCATTATTTTATATGGCATTCTTTACTTTCATTATGTGTGTAATGATTTACAATTGTGTTGAGTAAAGACCTAGAATACACTAAAA